>NW_019379487.1:480813-538660 GCF_000648655.2 Copidosoma floridanum | reverse complement strand
GTTGATATATGAAAGAAATATTAAAGAAGCGCCTGAATGAAATGAAGCTGAAGTGCATTGACTCTATTTATTTATAGAAATGAATTTTTTTTTTCTTTTCTTGAGACTTATACAAGTCACTGTGAAGAAAAGAAAAAAATTACTGTTCAAAAGTTGCATATTAAAAGAAAATTTTATTACAATTTGCATCTTTCAAAAAATAGACTTCTGTTTTACTGACCATTTCACACATGATGTACAATCACATGCAAAATCAATGTACATCTACAATTTTTTCATTGTTAGTATAAATATACATTAGTTAGGGCTATAACAATGTGTAATGTCCATCAATTGATGACAATTATCGTTACATGTACATATAAAATATTTTTTAAAAACTTTATTAAATTTTAATGTTTTGAATAAGCATATTTTTTTAAAGAAACTTGATTTATTTTATAAGAATTATTGTTTGTTAGGTGTAATACTTTTGCAATGTAGTTTCATAGCATTAAGTTTAGTAAAGTTTTTAAACAAAATAAACAAATTCAAAGAAAAATTACATAAGAGCTGTAACACAAATAAAATAATTATTTTTAATTCTGAAAATGACGATTAATAAAACTCAGTTTTTGATTGTATAGATTGTAGTTTTATCAATCTTTATTGTACAACTTACATTTAATAACACATAGTGTTATGTCTCCCTTCTTTTTTTTTAAATATCCCATCTCATTTATTTTACCTAAACGACGTGAAGTACTTACCTGTGTAAAAAAAATGATCTCCAGGTTGATCAAGTTTTACATAAAATAAATTACACATAATATACTTGTGATATAGAGCATGACTTTATTAAATAGTTTTACATACTTCAAAATTTATATTAAACATTACGATTGACCGCGACTAATTTTGTTATTACTAATTTCTGATTAAAAGTAACATAATTGCATGAAAATTAAAAATCTTGAATAAACTATGAACATTTCTTAAAATCTTGAAAGGTAGGTATATCAAAATTTATTTCTAATTAGTTATATACGCGATTATAAATGCTCAATGAATTCGTATTAAATTTATACAATACGTTGTGAATGAAGATTTCAAGATTTTCAAGAAATATGTTTTGACTAAAACGTTTCATGAAACGTTTTTTCTTTGAATAGTCTCATATTACTATAAATATTTGAAGAAAAAACTATAACATTGTAAAGTAAGAAAATAGAGCCAGTTTTTACACTTGCAGCATAAAAATCCTAGGTAGTGATGTATGCATGTATGTATGTTAATTATTTTTATCAACTTTACGAAAAGTATTAAAGTAACGGATCAGATTTTTTAACAAATGATAACACAGAGTGAAAAAAAAATAACGTTGCACTGAAAGACATAACTAGTCAAGTTTATTACCAAAATTTTTTTATAGCTGTCTGGGTGGAAAAAAAATTAATAATTCCACTAACCTGGGTTCAAGTCTGTCTATCTTGCCAACAAAGAGAAAAAGGCCTTGAAGCCCTAAAGTAAATTATAAATAAATTATAAAATAGTAAAACAAACAATCGTAGTTAAGCCGTATCAAATAAATAAGAAATAACTTGATAATGATTTTTTTTCAAAGAAATTGTGATTCTATACTTAACTGGATTAAACAGTGGCGTGAGTTACAACACAAATATTATTCGCTGAAATTTGGCTTTGATGTAAAAATACTCATTTTGCAGAAAAAAACTTAACATGTGTGCTTATTACATGTACATGAATTTTTTTGTTTTTTATTTCAATCATCGCTAGAAAATACCAAATAGTAATTCATTAAATATTCTTATGTGTTCAGCTTTGAGACAACTACACTTTGTCGATGATTCTCCATTTTTTATATGTGTTACTTTCCAAGTGCAGACCTTAAAATCATCACATCGATAGTGTCTGAAGCAACTGCAAATAAAACAGCGACTGCCCCACATGTTGTAACATTACATATCTCAAAGCATGCCCTTTGCACCCTCTCGACTGCAGCTACTATACCCCTCCCTCGAAAAATTCCTCAAAAAACAAAAGGAAAAATAACAACTTTTCGTACCAACTAAAAAAAAGAAAAATCCATAACGCTATTTCACAAACCGAGTCCAGCAAACGACTTCATTCTAAAACAAGTTCTTGTGTGCCTCCCGCACTTTGTACAGATGATCATCGAGGTGCATCAGCATCAACGTCTACAGTGGGTGGAAGCAGCAGTCTTACATCAACAGCATCCGGGGACACATCCCAGCAACAACAAGCCGAAAGCAGCGAGCAACAGCTGCAGACTGCGCCAAATCAACAGCAACAGCCTGTACCTCAGCATTTGTAACCAGGATTTACCACTGGTTATTACTACGCGTCCTCGTCGTCATCGTTGCTGATGATGATGATGATAATGATAAGCCAAAAATCAAAGTTGCATACCATCTCTACGGTGTAGGATTATTATCAGCTTTGATGATAAATAAGGGCATTCAACGCGTGATATGGTCGTTCACTTACTTTCATTAACTCAAAATGAACAGCAGCTGTGTACCAATTGTTAGCAAAAAGGAAAATCGTTATTTGGAAAAAAAAAATTTATAAAAAAAACAGGCTTTTTTTCTTACGTATAATTATTAACATACACACTCGCAGAATTATGACAGTTTACATGATTATAACGATAATACGTGACACGGTATCTCATATGATATTATCAAAAGGATATAGTGTCATCATCTTAACTTGCTTCTACCTCCCCATTTATTTATAGAAATGAATTTTTTTTTTCTTTTCTTGAGACTTATACAAGTCACTGTGAAGAAAAGAAAAAAATTACTGTTCAAAAGTTGCATATTAAAAGAAAATTTTATTACAATTTGCATCTTTCAAAAAATAGACTTCTGTTTTACTGACCATTTCACACATGATGTACAATCACATGCAAAATCAATGTACATCTACAATTTTTTCATTGTTAGTATAAATATACATTAGTTAGGGCTATAACAATGTGTAATGTCCATCAATTGATGACAATTATCGTTACATGTACATATAAAATATTTTTTAAAAACTTTATTAAATTTTAATGTTTTGAATAANAAAAAAAAAAAAAAAAAAAAAAAAAAAAAAAAAACCATTGATGGGCGCGCGCCGGCGCTAAGCTGCGCCCAAATGAATAATAGTGGAGAGAATAAAAGATATACTTTACTGTCACACGACAATTAACACATGGCGTTAACAATAGGCAACGAGAGAAGGATCTTGGCACATCATCAATTGTTCAGTATTTTTTTTTCTCTTCGCTCCATCATGTTTATTTCTCAAGTTTGCGTCAATCGAACCTTCGCTTTTGAATAATTGTTAAAAAAAAAGAAATGGCGTAAGAGCTGCGTCTTTCTCTCGTTGCATCTTAAACAACTGTAGGCGTTTTGTAATGTAAAGCGCAGGTCGAACAATGTTGTATACAAGGGAATACTTGGGAGAGGATGATGTATTGACGATTTTTAATGAGAAACAAATAAATTTTTGAAAATAACGAATGATTATGATTGTAATGATGTTAGAGAAATAGTGCGTGCGATTGTGTGTTTTGAATGTTGCACACAAGAGAAAATCGTCTAATTGTAATTGAGAAGAAGAAAGAATGAGTGAGACTGACATTTATGTACTATTGTAGTTTTTAAGAGACAGTGAAACATATTAAGAGAAGATACGGAAAAAGCGAGAACAAAATTAATAGAACGCGAAGATAAAGCATGACAGACGAATGTTCATTTAAACATATATAAATATATATGATTCAACAATAATGATAGCTGAAAAATAAACTGTTTGTTATAGCCAAGAAATATTATTTTCGTGCTTTGTGAATAATTCCTATACAAAAGAGAGCAACGATAATTAAAGTGGTAATATAAGTTAAAGATTGTTTATCTCTATGATGCGAGTGCATTTTCTTTGTACTTTGTAGGGTTGATTAATTTTTTTTTAAACAACAAAGTACATTTTTGCGAACAAAGACTCAAAAGTGTGTACACCATACCTATAAACATAAAGCCTTTTCCTCTAAATTGAATTTGCTGTAACAAATACCTCTAGTTTATATATCCTTTTTTTCGTATTAACTCGGAAGAAATCTTCTATGTATTGTTTTTATAAGATAAAAGTGGGAACATAAGCAACTGCGCTCAAAAGAGGCAGTCTTGTTACCGAAAGGCAAGAAAAATAAACGAAAATCTATACATATACATATATGTTATCATGACAAGATTGCGTCTGTAATACGTTTACGACTGATTGAAACTAATACGCATGTATAAACCGATTGATTGTTGAAAGCCTTGATATACCTTTAAAGACCAAATTCACTCTGGTTCATTAGTTATTCAATTAAATACTAACATTTACAAAAAAGGGAATTTTCCTTTGTAGAAGTCATCCAACGATTTAAACTGAAGCTAATATAGCACAGTTTAATATTGGCAAATATTGATACCATCGATGCTTGAAAGCGACACCGGACAATACACGGAAAGGAAAAATAAGATAGTAGTGCGTGAAAAAATAAATTAAATGAAAAAAAAAACCAACATGTACATATAACTGTTATTATTCAACATCTTATGACTGCCTAAATTGTTTTCAAAGTAAGTATACGAAACAATTTGTTCATACCTCGAGCCATTTTCGTGATATTTTGGACGTTTTCTGGGGCCCTCGGTAGGAACAATAATGTTTGGCAACTAAGCATCTCCCAACCGGGGCTATACCCTGTATGCTCGATGCTCCCTCTGGATTAAAATATCTCCGGTGCCGATGGAGCTTCTGTGACGCAAAAACTACGACTTTTGGTCGTTATATTGCATTTTATATAGCAGATTTAATAACAGAAGTACCATCGCCACCGAGGCTATTTTCCGTAAAGTAGTACTTACTGGTTGGATGGGAACTTGTGTGGCGAACATTATTTTCCCTACCCCGGGGGCGCGCTAAACGCCCCAAGATAGAAAAAATAAATTTTCATTATGTCATCT
Organism: Copidosoma floridanum; assembly: GCF_000648655.2. The sequence continues at coordinate 533,633 of NW_019379487.1, read as the reverse complement.
GACACTTCACTTTAAATCAAATATATTATTTATTTATTCAAGTGGGCATGTACTGGGTATGTTCCTTTAAAATTAACCCAAACGCAACACATGCAGCTTAATAATTTATAGTGCATTTTATTGCAAGTAAAAAAATTAATCTTCCATGAATTAATTAGTAAGGGAAAAATAACGTAAAGTAATGTTGTAGGGACACATGTTCGGAATTATTTATTTATTTTTTTAATTCTTACATATATTATAGAGATAAAAGCCAGACTAGGCTATATAAAAACATAGCCTATCAGTACAGAGGAAGATTGATCAAAATTTCAATCTGGCATTTTAAATTTATTCAATCATCTTTATCAAAGACTTCAAGGGTACGCCAGTTCGCGCTTCGACATATACCACATTTTAGAGGATCAGCGCCATCTCGCGTGGCTTATTTGGAACTAATAAAGTACCCTTAAAATTAAAACTCTCCGCCGTCCGCCCCCAGCAAACACATTTTCTCAAGATTTCTAGTAGAAGTCTTGTAGACTTTTTTTACCCCAAAAACTCCCTAAAGATATCTTTCTGATGGACATTAGAAGTCTACAAGCCTTGTACAAGAAATCTTGAGAAAATGTCAAAATGTGTTTGCTGGGCCTGGAGATTCTCCGCCACTAGCGTTGTCTGGCGGATAATTTTAAATACTTTATACTTTTACTTTACTACTTTATACTTTTTAGTTCGAAATCAGCCACGCGAGGTGGCGCTGGTTGTTAACCAAATGTAATAAATCGAATCTGACGTTTAAAGTTTAAAGTCGAAACGTATGTACCCGGAGTAATAGAATATTTTCATAACAATATCAGAAAACAGGTGCCTGTGAACTTTTATAAATACTTACAATTTGTGTTAGTTATAAATTTTCACAATGAGAATAGGCACGCCAGTATGTATTTTAGATAATGGAGGCTACACTGCTAAAGTCGGCGTATCCAGCAGCGATTCGCCACGGTAAGTAAAAAGTAAACAAACACGAGACGAGGTTATGTGCTTACCTGCAAACAGTACAATTAATTGTAAAAAAAAAGTCAAGTACTTATTTAATTGTTCATTTAAGTGACGTATTTTTCTAGTGTAATCCCGAATTGTATAATGAAGGCAAAGAGCGAGAGGAGACGGGCGTTTATTGGCAATCAAATTGAAGAGTGCAGGGATGTGTCTGGTTTGTATTTCATGCTACCGTTTCAGAAAGGCTACCTCGTCAACGGGGACGTACAGAAGACCGTATGGGATTACATTTTCTCAAAGGACTGTTGCGGCGTGAATCTCAACACCTCCTCGCTGATCATTACAGAGCCGCTCTTTAACTTTTCGTCCATTCAGGAAGCTATGAATGAAATTTTATTCGAAGAGTACGAAGTTGCTAGCTTGCTTAAGGTCAATCCATCGACCCTGTCATGCTATAATTACAGACATAAGCATCCTACCTCCAAATGTTGCATAGTAGTGGATGTAGGATACAGTTTTTGTCACATTGTACCATACGTCAATGATATGAAGATCAAAGCTGGTATAAGAAGAATAGATGTTGGTGGTAAACTGTTGACTAATCACCTGAAAGAAATATTGTCTTACAGACAGTTGCATGTTATGGACGAGACTTACGTTGTTAATCAAGTGAAAGAAGACTCGTGCTTTGTGTCCAAGAACTTTTATGACGATATTGAAATCGCGAAGAGTCTGAATCTGGAAGAGAACAGTATTGTTAAGGATTATGTCCTGCCTGACTTTACCACGAGAAATAGAGGGTACCTTACAGAACCAAACACTACCGACGATCAGCAGCAGATTTTGAGGATGAATAATGAGAGATTTACAATCCCGGAAATTCTTTTTCATCCTTCCGATGTAGGTATCAAACAAATGGGAATTCCAGAAGCTATAATGGACTGCTTGAAAGCTTGTGAAGAAGAGACTTGGCCTCATTTGCTGGCAAACATCGTTCTTACTGGTGGAAGTTGTAAGTTTCCAAACTTCCAAGAAAGAGTATTAAAGGAAATTAGAAGCCTTGCTCCCGATGATTACACAGTCAACGTTTACTTGCCAAAGGAGTAAGTATTAAAAACTTTTACACCGCTCGTTTTGTTATGTGACTTTTAATAAAAAATTTTTTTCTGATAGTCCCATAACTACTGCATGGGAAGGTGGTAAGCTTCTATCCAACGATGCAGGGTATTCAAATTTAGTTGTAAAGAGAGAAGAATACGAGGAAGAAGGCCAAGCTGTATGTTACGATAAGTTTGACATATGAAACGGTATTTCTTATTTTTTAAACTTTTTAAATCAAAGTAGATTTCCAAAGGCAGTATTGATTAATCTTTTGACTTTGAAATCTTTTGTATTTTTGTACATAAATAATTAAAAATAGACTTGTAAATACATTCTGATAGTCTTACAAATAAAATAAAATTTTTTACTCTGTTGTGAAAAATTATACAACATATATATATATATATATCTTCATTTTTGTATAAATGCTGTTGATTAAAAAATTCTTCCAAAAATTGAAAAATACAGTTATATGGATTTCATTTTTGACATTAGTTCCTCTAAACTTTGATCACCGGCATCCACAGCAACTTCAGATTCGAAATCAACCTCTGGAGCGGGCAGGTCGTAAGCCTGCGATATTCCTGGTGCAACGGTTTTGTTCTCCGTCTCTTCTGGCACTCTTTCGTCCACTAGAGAAATTCCTATGATAGGTTTAGAAAATTTGTAATTTTAACATATTACGAGATATTTAAATATTTTCACAACTGTATTAAGCAACTTACCCCATTCGTTATCTTCATGTATGGGCTTTTCTTCCACACACTCTTCGCAATATTCAACCTTAGGCTTGGCGGCAAACTCTTTTTGTCTTTCTTTACAAAATTTATCATCACAATTAGAATTGGGCTTGAGACTCATTGTCGGAAAGAAATCTTGCATAGCATTGTAGCCCAAGTAATGAGTAACAGTACCAAACTCTAGTAAATACTTTAAAGTATTTTGCACTAAAAATCCAGCAACGATGCCCATTGTCGTAGGTAAAGACGCTGCGCAGACGCCGTCACGTTTCAAAGTTTTTTCATCAATGTTTGATGCAACCACTAGAGGAGGCGCACACTAAAAGTTGAAACGATTTTTGAAATTTTTGAAAATTTATTTTTATAGGGTAATTCATATATAAATATATATATCTTACGCACTGCGAAGCATGCGGTTTCTCCAGGAACAATGAACTGAATGTGTCCGGAAACCGCATTTTCCGATACTCCACTCTCAAACCACTTCTGATTTAATTCATTGCAAGCTGTGTTTATTGCCATTCTAGCTTCAAAGTTGTCGACACAACTCAACACTAAATCAACTGGTCCCTCGTTAATACTCGAAGTTCTAAAATTATTTTGAATCAACAAATGTTACATTAGTAATTTATTGATTAAACTGTACGAAAAAAGAGTGCAATTTTATATACTCTTGGCAGAAAAAAAGCAAAGTATACATACTTAATTGTATTTATGAACTCATCAAAGTGATCAACCGTCGTAATATTGTAGTTGTGCGTCTCTATTTCGACATCTGGGTTAATAAATCTCAGCGTTCTAGCCGCAGCTTCGACCTTAGTCTGTCCTACTTGGTGGGGCTGGAAGAACAGCCTGTTCATATTGGCCAATTCGACTTTATCGTAATCAAATAGCACCAACTGAAAACAAAGAAGAAAAAAAAAGCTGCACGATGTTTTGCAAACTGTTCTATTAAAGCCATTGACTCAAACGAATCACATGGCGTGACGATTGCGCTCAACATGAGTGCTTTTGCTCTTATGTGCCGAGTATTATTTGAAAACTTTGTGTCGATTTTTTGCTAACTATTCATCAAAAGTCTATCGGGAGTTTTTTTTTTTTTTCTCAGGGTCGAATATCGAAAAACTATATTATTTTAAGAAACAATATCACGCTTACCTTTCCAATGCCACATCTAGTTAACATTTCAGCAGTGACACTTCCTACTCCTCCAACTCCAACAACGGCCACAGTCATGTAACGAATCTTTTCATAGTTTTTTACTATTCCCATTCGCTGGAGGGCTAGGAGTCGACTGAAAAAAAAAAAAAAAAAAAAAACAGGCTTAACAGTCAAATGTGAAATACAACTTGACATTGAATTAAGTAAACAAACGGAGACCGGTAATAATATAACGATTAAGCGTGGAACAAAAATATATTGTTATTAACAAAAAAAAGTTTGACAAAATTTGTATATATTTTCTTCCTGCCAAGTAAGCACCAAAGCGATTACTCCTTCTACAAAGTGTTCAGTCAGCATATAAAACAAACCATGTCAACGCGAATTGGCTAAAACGTCCAAGCATTCGAGTACTTATTTATGCCAGCACTGCAAAATCAAAAGATCGGTGGAAGAAAAGAAAAAAAACAAGCCACGAGTAAACACCTGTAAGGATTTGTGTCCACGACCTCGCTGGACATCTGTTGGATCCTCGCGCGTCCTTGTGCCCCAGCCTCTCCGGCTTTGGCCTCCTCGAGCTGCTGCTCCAGCTCCTTGATCCTCTTTTGCAACGTTTCCACCGTAGCCATGTTATTGACGATCAAGTACCAATCAGTGAACCAATAAATTCTTTTCAATAAAAAATCATACTTCCATATGTCAATTCTACAGCGAAACACTCTCTTTCTCTTGAGCGCAGCAAAACTAAAGTATATATACATGTAAGCAGAAGCATGTGCCAGCACAGATGACGTGTGAGCTGAGTATGTAAACACACGCGTATAAGACCTTTGCTACGGGTATAATACGTCGAAATCCTGTTTTTTTTTTTAAATTACAATTTAATTAATTGAAGAAGTAGAGTGAAAGAGGGTATTTGTTTTTTTACGTGAGATAGACAGTTGTTTTGTAAATTTTTAAACATTAAAAATAAAAAATAAATATTTTCATTCCAGAGTAAATAGCTTTTTTGCAAAGAAAATTTTTTATTCATTACTGGTTGCAATACAATACCGAAAAGAATTTTCTCATCCCAGTTTAGTGCAATAAACTATAGTTATTAAAGTTTATTGCGAAGTTTTGGGTACTTAACGTTTGGATAATTTTTTAAATATTTTGACTACTTTTTTTCTAAATTGTTTTTTTTTTTCTTTCAAATTGAAATGCATTACTTTTGCTGAAAAAAAATTTTTTTTTTCATGTAATGTATTGATAGTATTATTTAAAAAAAAAGCAATTGTTATTAGCCTAAATAATATACGTTACGCTTGAAATAAAATATTACATTTAAAAAAAAAAATTGAAAAAGTATATCAAGCCAAAGTCTGATCACACCATATATAGACATATATATTAATTAACAATAGAGCGGGGATAATCAATCTTTGTGAGTCGTGAAGCAAATTCCGACGTAGGTGTGCATATATATGTATAAATTTTTTATCATGGAATGGTCCCTACTATGTATGCATGCGTATGTTATGTGCGGTGCATACTTTAATGCTCAGAGTGTAGGCTATTTTTATTAGAAGTGTCTCTCGTGTATATATGTGTATGTGCTCATAAGTTATATTTGCGTGCCGTGCCCCCGGGAGCCGATTTTTTGCGCGTTTATTCTAGATCTGTACGTACGCGCGCAACTATTTTTTTTAAATTACTATAACTAATTTAAAGACTTTTTTATTTTTTTTTTTCGAGGTAATACCGATATAATTATTTCCACTTATGTACATGTGCAGTATAAAAATATGGTAATCTGAATAATGGGTGCGGGATGCGTTGTATTGGTACATGCATGTACTTGGTCCCTGATGTTGTGTAGTAAATTAATGATTGCACGATTAATCGCGGCGATTAAAAGTTTTATGGACGATGTACGTACCAATTTGCATCTAGATTTCCGAGACTTAATCGATTTATAAGAGGACGGTCTTTGATGTTTTTTATAGAAGTTTCAGTTTTATAATAAGCTTCAAATACTTACGCTGCTTTTCTTACTTTTTTACGATTTTCATTATTTTTTATTTTTTATTTTTTTATTGTAAAATAAGCCTTTCTGCAAGTAATAATCGTTGTGATTGAAGGCAGCAAGAAACGTTGTTAGTTTGTCACGTCACTCTTGAGAAAACGTTGCGAAATTATGTGAGCATTTATATTGTACGGTGTAGTTTTATCAATTTCTTTTTTTTTTTTACAGACGAAATGAATCTTTTACAAGAGAAAGTTGAAAAGACACTACAAGACGGTGATTCAAGATGGGAAAAAAAAGCGTTAACAAAACGCTTTCGAGCTCAGCGCAAATACCTTACGCGTCAGTTGAAGAGGAAAAAAAAAAAAAAAAAATCGTCAAGTCGCAAACGTGAGAATGAAAAACGAAGTCGAAAGAAATTAAAGAGTCGAGCCCCTAACCGTCGTATATGTATATGCTAAATGTGATCCGGCGCGCGTCGTACGATATTTATTATTAGCAGTAAATCCCGAGCCTGAGCTCTTTGCTCCGTCCAGTTCAGACCGTCCCGGCAACGTTGTGTGTGATTTATACGTCCATCTTGTACTATACATCCACGACCGCTTCCACGAAAAATCTGTACAAAAAAAATGTCAATGAGCTTTTTTTTTTTTCTTTGTTTAGTGTATGCGCTTTTTTTTGGACCACCGTAAAAAACACACGCACATTTCTCCAAGATTTTTAAAATTTACTATTTTTCGCACATTAATTATTTTTAGTAGGTCTGGCTAGAAATTACAAACGGGGAAAATCAAATTTTACTTGGCCTATGAATAATTTGTAGGACAAAGGGAGAAGTGACATTATTCATCTTTTTGTAATAATTTAACCATGACCTGAAAAAATGCCAATTGCCATTTTTGCAGTGTGACTTGCGAGTATAGAGTAAAAATAAAAATTTACAATCCGTAAATTGAAAAGGTAAGGTTCCGTCAGGAATTTAGACATTATATTTTGACTCAAAAAATCGCTGCACTTTATTTTATGTCAATCGCTGTTGGAAAAAAGTGAAATTTTAAAAACTATTTCCACGATTTTTCTCACTCATCGCACACAACAATTACAACAGTTTCGAGGACGAGTACAAAAAAAAACTTGATTTTAACTACAAATCTCGTACAACAAACGATTTTCTGTGTGATTGATCGTATACGCGTATAAGTAGTGAAGTTGTATAGCTCGACAAAAAAAAAAAAATCAAGCATTCCTCGTGATGGGCTTTGTATGGATCTCCGCACGAAGCGTCTTGTCTCGTCTGGAGTTGAATACTTGGAAATGATTTTTTCGGGTAAGGGGCAAAAAAACTCACCACACCCGATGCACGACCAACCGGATTCCTCGCAGAATTTTTTTTTCAAACGACATCGATACTTGGAAATAAATTTTTTCTCGTTCGTCACTACACTCTTTTGTAATGGCCAATAAACAAAATGAGCGTTTTTCCACGTACTTACACGCCGATTTCTAAAAAAAGTTGAAAAAACATTTTTTCACGTCGAATGAACCTGATAAATTATATGAGCAATTTGTCGTGAAAAAAAAAAACACGTAAAAAATTCCTGAACTGCACGTGGCATTGTTGTTTTGAAATCGAAAAGCGCGCGCTCTCTCTCTCTGTAGTGATCAGCAAATTGTTCCTTTAACTTGAAATACATTCAAACGATCGCTGGAAAAAAAAAGTACGAGCGAAGCATACGTGTATTCTTCACGTCGGCCGATTGATCGTCCACTCATCGAACTTTCCCTGTCCACCTTTGTTTAATTTATCGTTTTATCCGCGCACGTATATTTTTAATAAATGTAACGGGCCCGTAAATAATATTTACCTCGTTTAACATATTTCAAAAGAGTCGAGGAGACGATGATATTGAAAAAAAAAAAAAAGAAAAACAAAAAATTGGCACAACTATTAATTTTAACAGGTTTAATGAACAATGTTCATCCTCTTGTGTATTATTTCCTTCAATGTGAACATTAATCCATCTGTACCTATGTGGCCTGTCTGTCAGTTAGTCTGCTCTGTCTGTCTGCAGCTATACACATAATGTATATACATATATGTATAAAAGATCGGTATTATGCATCATGATCGGCAACAGCTCTCGTCTGGTGCCACACCTCCAAAGCTCACCCGACGAGATATAGAGAGTGAGCGGGGGAGAAAGGATATATTATAAGTACATCGAGTTAACGATACATGTGTGTTCTACGAATACGCATTCCGTATTCCGTAACGGTACCATGGCAGGGTAAAGGAGTTTCGCCATTGGTTGGCACGACGTGACGTAGCGCGAACATCCGATCGCGCGTTTTATTCCCCTCCAACGGGGAAGGAGCACCTATATGCTCTCTTTTTCTTCCCTGTCGCGTTTTTGTTTTTTTTTTTTTTTTTTTTTTTTTTTTATTTATATACATCACTTGGTTGCGAATCAGAGAGGCCGGTGCATGGTCAGGTCAGTAGTAGCGCGGTAGCAGCGCGACTGGTTGCCTCGAAAATTCGCTCTCCGACCCGCGAGAGAACACCATCATACCTACTTACCTGCGAATAATCACGCTGGAGGGTGTGTGTGTTTTTGTGCAGCCCCCTTTGATTAAAATATTAATTTATTGTACACATGGAGATTGAGTGGATTCAAAAAGTGCGGGTCGACCGTCTTTCTCTCTGTTGTACGCAGTTTTTATATTTTCATTGTCCTTTTCCTTTTTATCTGGCAATCCGTGATTGTTGATTAACCACTCGTACGAATGACAAAAGTACGCGTCCAAGGGAAAAATAGAGCCTCACAAGTACAAGAGTGCGTGAAAAGTAATAATAATATAATTGCCATGCTAACAAGATAGACTGCATGGCACCTTGGATTCTGGGAACTACGAAATCACAGCACTGTATTATACATATATAGATGTACTAGCGTCTGTGTATATATATGTGTGTGATATTCACGCGCGCCCCCAAAAATAGGTCGTCTGCTGCACTGTGTTGTGTTTACAGTTTGTTTCATTGACATTTCACGCGCTACAGAGCGTAAAATATACTACAAGTGATAAGAGAAGCGCGTAATATTAAACAGTGGCGCGTATCGATCGCGCTTTTTTAAATGATGCATCGCACGGCTGTCTCAATGGCAATTGCTTGTAGAGGACACCTCGAGTGTTTTAAAAATTCATGCTAACATTAGACTATACGACGACGACTCAAGTACAAGGTCAAGCAGTGTAGGGGAGGGTGTTGTATAAAGCCCGTGGCGTTTCGGTGTGATAAATAAATAAATTGTGGATAGATACATAGAGAGTGTACGAAGGACAAAATGTTGAGCGAAAAACTGAGGATATTCAGGCTGTTGCTCTACAAGAACTACCTCACCAGAAAAAGATACTGGAAGATGGGTCTCTTTGTCGAGATTATGATGCCGCTTCTCTTGTTTTTGCTGATACAGGCTTGCAGAGATTTTTCAGCCGCACAGCCTGAGAAGTTTGACAGCAATACCTACCACGAGATCAAAACGAAAACCGAATTACTCGGGACTGTCAATTACATGACGTTTATTTACTTTGTGCCTGAGAACAGGTTCACGAGGACGCTCATGGAGAAGACGAGAAACTGTCTCAAGTTTCCCGATGACAGTAAGTTTGTGCTCGAATGCCTTACTCGTGTTCTTTCTTTATGTGCCTGTAAATGCCACTCTTGTGAGTTTTTATCTCTTGACGACGCATGAATGACATGTATAAAATTACTCTTAATTTTTCTCATCTTAATGGATGAATAAAATGTATTTCACTGAATTTTATTCACGCCACCCGCGTTTATTGTGATTTTACTCGTAATGTGTTCCTGTTACATTTTCATAACATAAAAAAAAAACTTATATTCTGATTAAATTTTTACGAATGTAAAGAAAAGTTATATGTTGTTGAAAGAATCGTTGCTCGACAACAATAGCTGTAAAACAATCGATTGAGTCAATTTTTGCATTTCAAAAAAAGACCACTTTGTTTTAGAACTTACTGGTTTCAACACGGAGGAAGAAATGCTGAAAATGTACGCGTTGTATCAAACAAGATCACCGACTACCGACATTATGGCCGTAATATTTGACCAAGATCACGTAAACATTTCCACGAAACACTTGGGATATACTATACGTACCCCATACGTGATACCCAACATTTTGTACAAAATGGAAATGCAAGATCCCTCGAAAATTACTATCGATCAGGCTTTTATGGATGTCATACCGTTTGTCCAATTGCAACTGTGTCTGGACGAATCATTTATAAAAATGAAGTCTTCGAATGCAGCTTTCAAGTCGCAGGTTTATATTTGCTTTTTATTACGTTATTACGTGCGGTCGATCTCACCCCGAGAAATAACTTTTGGTTCACAGTGAATCCATTGTTTGAAAGCATATTGATCACACATTCAAAACACAAAGATTTAAATTAAGAGTGATTAGCATTCAATGAAATGTCAATTAGTGACCTTGAATTTTCATCGATTGCATCTAGTATATCAAATGAGGCAATAATCTCACTTGCATAGTTGTAATAATAAGAAACGTGTCACTAACTAGTGCTACACGTTTTTCCATCTATTAATTTTACACCCATTAGCCAAATTTATTTTCTTTTCAGGTGTCCATTCAGCAAATGCCTTACCCACCGCATGTTAAACTAGATGACAACGATCTGATCACGAGAATCATGTATTGCAGCTTTGCTGTCATTGCCTTTTTGATTCCACTGTGCATTGAGGCGACTTTTGCGGCAGATGAAAAGTTCATCGGCATAAACGTAAGTTTGGATCCGTACTGATGAAAAATGTCAAAGCATCGCTTCTTGGACAAACAACGAAATTTTCACCCTGTAATTTATATCGCAGGTTCTTATGGCGATGAACGGAGTACCGACGTATTTAAGCCTGCTGAGCTGGCTCGTTAGTGGTCTGATATTTAGTTTGTCGTACGTTACCGCGTTAATCGTATCGTTCAATTTCGCCTTCACCGACAACGTTCATCCGTATCTGTATTATGGAAACAGTTTTATTTTTTGGCTGGTACTTATTCTACACGTTGGTCATCTCATCACCTTTGGCATGCACATATCTGCGTACTTTTCCAAGTGTAAGCATATAATTTTCTGTATCTCGTATATACGTTTAATCGAATCTGATAATTAAAATAAATATTTATAGCTTTGTTCATGGTATGCGGAATCCTGGCTCTTTATGGTGGTTCAAGTATGATACAAAAATACAGTATTAAAGGAGATTTTTACTCAGTAGTACCTTATCTAGGAATTTTTTTTCCTAACGTATTGTTGTTTAGAGCATTCCAAGAAGTAAATAATTACGAGAGCATGTGTAAGTTTATCGATAAAATAAGCAATTTTATCATGTTATAAACGATAACATTGCTGGTACATTGATTATAATTTTCTGTAACAGTAAAGGGAGTGCAATGGAAAAATTTATTTTCGGTCGGAGATCCAGTCTACAAATGCGCGGGAAGTTTAGGAATGATTATGATTTTCTCGATTATTGGGACCATTTTTCATTTTGTAATGGCCATTTACATACACGCAGTGAGACCCGGAAAATATGGAGTTAAGAAGCATCCCCTTTACTTTTTAAATGTAAGTCTACTTTCTTTTTCACACACTGAGGCTTGTGTGATATTTACTACGAATTTGTCAATTTTAGTTTGGAAAAGGAAACAATAAAGTAGACTTGGATGCCGAAATGGAAGATTATGAATTCGATGACGTTGATGGAAAACCATTTGAATCCGTTCCCAAAAATGCTTTTACTCCTGGTATTCAAATTAGATGCTTGAAGAAAGAATACTGCACCCATCTGTTTAGCAAATCGGTAAATTTACTTTTTTTACTTTATTTTGGGTAAACATTAGAATAAAAAAAATAAATATACATAAAAAATTTAACCAAAAAAATATGAATTACAGAAAGTACAAGCTTTGAGAGGTATTTCGGTGGATTTTTACAAAGGTCAAATTACTGCTTTACTAGGTCATAACGGAGCTGGTAAAACTACTATGATGTCCATTTTAACAGGTAAGTTATGTTCCTAATGATATCTGGATGTATTTGAAATTAATTTTTAATATATCAATGATAATTGGACCTTATTTTAAGGTATGATAAGTCCTACCACTGGAAAAGTTTTAATTAACGGAAGGAATGTAAAATACGAGGCCAGTGCAATAATGAACGATATTGGACTATGTCCTCAAGAAAACATGCTATTTCCAAATCTTTCTGTTTCTGAACAAATTGAATTTTTCGGCATGGTAAGCGTTTTTTTTTTTTTTTTTTTTTTTTAAACTAAATATTTAATTTGTCATTTTACTCATTCAGTTAAAAGGCAAACACAAGAAATCAGTGATAAAAAAAGACGTGAATGCTCTGCTTCATAAATTAAAATTATTCGATAAGCGCAATGCATTGCCTCATCAATTGTCTGGCGGACAAAAAAGACGAGTCTGTCTGGGAATGGCTGTTATTAGCGACTCGAGTGTAAGTTTAAAATTTTTTTCTACACTTGGTATTTTAAAATTATCTGTGTGTTGCATGATCTAATCTACTGCTTACCCAATCATTAATTTTAACCATCATTGTATCTTGTATTTATTCATCCAAAGACTCTGATTTTGGATGAGCCGACATCGGGTATGGACCCCGAGTCTAGACGAGATACGTGGGATATCATACTCGTGAGTTCTTTCTTAAATTATTGATATAAATAATCAAAGACCGACGAAACTAAATCATGCCATTCGTTTTATCAATCAGAAAATGAGAGGGCAAAAGACCATTTTGATTAGTACTCACGATATGGAAGAAGCCGATATCTTGGGCGACAGAATTGCAATTGTACATATGGGCCAGCTGAGGAGTTACGGAACCTCCATGTTCCTCAAAAAATTATTAGGCCAAGGAAACATAGAAGTGACTCTATCTACCGAATCTTGGTGCGATCCAAACAGAGTAAAAAATGAGTTTTCCACCAATGGACAGATACTCAACGTTGATGGAGGAAAAGTAGTTTTGAGTATTCCGTACACACCTGAATTGCCGGACTCCTTGGATAAAATGGAGTCAAAGAAAAAGGACTTTGGCATTACGGGAATGAGCGTTTCTTTGATAACTTTAGAACAAGTATTTTTAAAGTGTGTATGAAAATCTCTTTTTTTTTGTTTTCAGTTGAAATAATCATTGTTGAATTGTTGAATAATTTTCAGAGTTACTCGAGATAACGAGGATAATACGGATTCGTGTCACACACTTCTGAATGGGGGCTTAAAATTACAAGGCCACGCCTATTTTGTACAAAGGGCTTTAGCTTTATTAAAAAAGAAATATGCGTACACCTGTAAAAACATCATAACTATAAGCCTCATTGTGAGTAAAAAAAAAAAAAAAAAGAACCGGTAAATAACAGTTTTCTCACTTACAGCTACTTCATATTTTATTAATTTTTTTACAGATTCTGTTGCCAATCATATGTATAATACTGATGACGATGGATTATAATATCTCGGGTGACGTTAAGAATTTAATACCAATGAGACTCGACATGTACAACGAGCCCGAGACTTACTTCACAAGTGACGATAGATCCATTGGGCAAAAGTACAAGTTGGTTACAGAAGAGTTTGACGGAAAAGCGACGGAAATTTCTGGTTTTTCATCCCTCACTGAAGGTAAATGCGTCAACATGAATATCTCCATTTTTTACTTTTTTTTTTTTTTTTTTTTTTTTTTACAATAGCAATATATCGAATTTCGTACCGAGAGAAATTTCTTTCGTTTCTCAAGTTACTTGCATATCAAGTTACTTCTCACTTCGTTACCACTTCAAACCGCAAATATTGACGGCTATGTAATATCCTCATTTCAATCGCGCTACCACCAAATATAAATATTCTTATTGAAATTGTCGCGGTTTACAAAAAAAAAAGTTCCCGTTGTGAAAAGAAAAATCTGTATTACAGCAATGTTAGACTTGGGCCGACGCGACATAGCGACCTACCGCAACCACCTAATCGCCGCAGCAGAGTTCAACAGCACGGGCAATGACACGTCAGCCGCGAATGCTTTTTATTCGGGCTACGCGATGTTCAGTATCCCCATCTCCATCAATCTTCTGTCCAACGCCTTGATAAAGAGCCTGGCAGGTGACGAGCACTCGATCAGCATATCCGGCCAGCAACTGCCCAATTCCCTCCAGTCGACGCTCATACCCGATGACAACGTCGACGTTTACGCTACTGTGCTGCTATTTGTGTTCTTCTTTTTCCCTGCGATAGCGTTGTTTGTCATTCACCCGCTGCGCGAGGCTCTGACGAACATTAAACAGCTCCAGAGAATGACCGGAGTGTCATGTTTCACCTACTGGGGAACGATGTTTATATTTGATCTTGCGGTCTTTCTCATAGTTATATTCTTCATCGTCATTGGCTTTATTTGTATGGATAAGGTGATAGATCTGAGGCTCTATGAGTTGACTGAGATCGGTACGTTTTCTACTTTTACTCAATACTAACGAGTTCATACAATTTTATATTTTACACCCGAATCGTCTTTTTCCAGGCATTACTGCGCTAATATTAGTCTTATTTGCGATCAACGCTCTGCCAATGATTTACATATTTAGCTTCCTCAAGAAGTCCACCAGTACAGTTATTACCATGCTCAGTCTTTTGCCGTTTGGTCTTGGTAAGTTTGTAAAAGAGCTAAGTCGAGTATACTATCAAACTCTTCTCGTTTGTACCAATATTTTATTTGCAGTTTCGTTGGAACTGATAATGCACGTAATCGCGCTAACGCTGAAACATCGAAGGATCGTCAAGATCTTGCGAGCTATACAAAAGGGCCTGTTTCTCTTCATACCCTACTTGAGCTTCTTCCACAGCAAAGTTTCGTTCTTCTCCATTGCGACTCAGAACGCTCGGTGTCGAAGATTGCCCAATTTGCTGCACGACGTTGCGTGTCTCACCAAAGACGTTTGCTGTGGTGAGAATTTTTTTTTTTTTTTCTTTTTTCTTCAATTTGTTGGAAAAAATTTTTAATCATAATTTCGTACAGGGCTCAATTGTTACAATGGAAAGTGCAAAAAGAGCCTGAGCTACTTCAACAAGTTCCAGGAAGACATGTCGCTGGAAGAAAGCTTGATTTACATGTGCTTCACACCTATTGTCTACTTTGGAATTCTAGCTGTGTTGGAGTACCAATTGATCCCGTTTTTGTTAGCAAAGATGCGCAAGGGTAAGTATCAACTTGTGGAAGATCTCCACGATGAGCAGGTGAAGAAAGAAAAGCACACGGTCGCTTACGAAATCATAAAGGCGAGAAAGATGACGTTCAAAGACGACGATAACGGGATGCTTACGTCCGTAAAGTCTGTCAAACCGACAACGAACGGCACAGTGGTGGCCGAGGAAACCAATATCCTGCCAAACGACAGCTCCAACACCTACATGTTTTACGTTTACGAGTTGAGTAAGCGGTACGGTAACTTGCTCGCCGTCGAGGAAATTAGTTTTGGCGTGAGGCAACACGAGTGTTTCGGGTTGCTCGGTGTTAACGGAGCCGGCAAGAGTACGACCTTCAAAATGATCACAGGCGAGCTTGTTCCCGACAACGGCGTCATGTACTTGGGCTTCGAGGATTACAACAAGCACAAGAGAAACGTAAGTTGTTTTCTTGATGCTTGAATTGACAACATAGAATTATGATAGCCTGCATTTTCTCTCTTAGTATCTGTCGCAGATGGGCTACTGTCCTCAAAACGATGCCATAATCAGATGCTTGAACACGGACGAGCATTTGAGACTGTTTGCTCGACTGCGGGGAATTCCAGAGGAGCAAGTTGAAAACGAAGTAAAAAAATGGATCGACATATTGAGTAAGTGGCAAAAAGGCTACTTAGAGTCATGGGTATTTGATTTTTGCCAAGAGTCGTTAAAACAAAAGTAATTTTTTTAGATTTAAACATATGTGCTTCACAACCGAGTGGAACGTACAGTGGAGGCAACAAGAGGCGTCTAAACATTGCGATGTCGCTGATTGGTAATCCAAACTTGGTTTTACTCGACGAGCCAACTACGGGCGTTGATCCTGCGGCGAGAAGATCACTGTGGAACGTGATTCAGTCGTGTCAGTCTACCGGCCAGGCTATCATATTGACGTCACACAGGTACTTTGATTTATGATCCATGAAGATACTTGGCACCAATGAAAGTTGATTATAACAATTTTTAATAATAATTTTCAGTATGGAAGAGTGCGAGGCTCTTTGCAACAGATTGGCTATTATGGTCAACGGACAGTTGGTGTGTATAGGACCGTGTCAGGAACTGAAGCAGCGTTTCGGAGCCGGGTACGATATCCAGATGAAGCTGAACCCAGAAAAAGCCATTGATGAAGTAGAATCCATTAAACATGACATTGAGCAATCCTTGAATTGTGAACTAGTTGACGAAAATTCGGTAAGAATCACAAAGTAAAGATTTTTCCCACCAACTGAAACCGCTGTTGTTGAAATTCAATGATCGTTGTTTATTTGACCACAGGGATTCCTGATGTACCACGTCACAACGTCGGATGTCTCCTGGCGTAAGATGTACGACGTGATGAGCGAACTTAGGTACAAGTACGAGAGCATCGACGATTTCTCTGTTCTGTCCTCATCTCTTGAACAGCTGTTTTTACTCTTTGCTCGTACGGCCAAGCGAAACAATCGCAAGTCCTTCAAATAGATGCCAACGAAACAATGAACGGGAATCCGTCAATTACAATATACTATGGAACCAAAGGTAAATCGATAAGGCTGAAAGAGGCCCCAAATAAGTGTGATATTACGATAAAACGAATACGCAAGTGAACAAAGACGATGACTTTGTGCTGTTTGCGTGACACGCGTTGACACGTTTGGCAAGCGACGTGTGTCGACATGAAGTTTGGTGCGTTGCGATTGTTGAAAATTGTAGTAAGTAAACACAATTGAAGTTTCAGGGGAGATCTGTGATAAAAGTCATTCGAAACATCAGTATCATTGTCAGTACTGTTCCTGTAAACGATTTTTTTACAGAAATATTAAAAAAAAAAAAAAAAATGTGTTTATGTAACCACCAACAGCGGCACAATATACTTATTACAAGTGCTCGATAATTTTTTTGAATGTATTCAAAGTATTAAGACTTGCTGTAAAAGTTGGTCTATTTGAATGAGTTTTATTACAAACCTTCCTTCTCAGTTGATTTTAGAGTTGTATTTAAGACTGCAAATTTATTTTCCATTTCGGATTCTTACACTACACGTGTCAAAGCCATTTATTTCATAAGTGCATACAAGCACTCCGAATTTCAATCTCCATTACCATTAACAATATGTTGTAAGATAATCACTAATAAACTGCCACGAAATATTTCTTAATGCACCATATTTCGTCAACACTGAGACTCACGAAGGACTTACGTTTGAAACAGTATTTATAAATCTTTAAGATGTAAGTTCAATTTTAAACTCGAGCCAAGCTGGAGTAACCTTATAAGGCTGCATCTTATTGGACCTATTGTCTAAAATATTAAAGTATGTATCAGTAAGTGGCCATGGGTGGTAATTATTATCACCAACAGCCACTTGTGTATTAGTTAATTTTATGACTCACTTCAAACACTGAGATCTGATTGTTTTGGAAGGATCTTGTTTTTATCATTAAGTAGAAAATTAATGTTGCCGTGGATTTTTTTTTTTTGTTTTTAGAATTTTTACTGTTTGGTATATTTATCATGTTTTTGTACGAAAACGAACATCGCCAAAAAGTTGTTCTAAAAATTTTTATTCTTAGATAGAAAACTCGATGTCTCGATTGCATCCGTTTTTGATATCCACTGTAGATTCCAAAAAATGAGTACTGTTGAGAAACTTCGTTGCCTGAAAAAAATGCGATGAGCTGACGTTGAAACGTATATTACGCACGCGAATCTCAATGACCTTTGTACTCTTATTATATAGAATCTGGCCGAACAAAATATGTAATTGATATATCATGTAAAAAAATGTAGTTGAAAAAAAAAGTATTATCCGCGATGTATTTGTATTGTTTACAAAACATTGTGTAAATTATAATTTTCGTTATGTGTATGCAAATGAAAATTCTGAATTAACCGCAGTATCTGAGTATAAAATGAATCTAGCAACTCTGTACATATTATTGTAATGTAGTTTTGCGTCAATGTATCGTTCATCATCACGTTGAATAATCGTAACTTGTATACGTTTAGTCACTAATACTTGTAATTTTCAAGTATTGCAAACCCAATGTGTAATGTACACAACCTGCGTTAATATTCAGTATCTCTGTACATTTAACTCATTTTTTTTTCTTTAATACAAAAATAATAAGGCTACTATAACACCGTAAGTTATATTTTTTTTCTCATATCTATTGTATAATACGCAGTATTGTAAAAAAAAAAAAAAAAAAAGAACCGGTAAATAACAGTTTTCTCACTTACAGCTACTTCATATTTTATTAATTTTTTTACAGATTCTGTTGCCAATGAAAACCAAAATACAAGATTGTCTATTGACAAAAAAAAAAATATATATATATAATGTTTTATTATACTCTCTGTATAAAATATGCTCACTTGAAACAATACGTCACATCGTTTTCCAGAGTAATCAAAAAGATTCGATCACTCTCCTCGTATCCATCATCGTCTATATAACAAACGTATATATACGTGACATGGAAACATACAATATAGACATGCAAGGAAAACTCCGTGTCCTACACGATAGTACATTTAATATGCGAAATAAAAAGATAAATGGAAATGCTCGGATATTTACATTAACGTTATAAGTACATGGGAGCAGAAAAATCGAAAAGAATCGAACACGCGTAACGGAGCCGATATTTAAAAGAAATATGATATTAAATGAGAAAAAAAAAAAAAAAAAAAAAAAACTTGCGGCAGTTCCGTACAGGTGTATTTTTTCATCGCGGCAGCTCGATTGTATATCATTGCACGACGCGCTCGTACGTCAATTAAAATAATCATAATAATACAACACAAGCGCATATATAATATGTTGTCTCGCTCAACGATTGTCATAAGCGTGTGTACGTAGAAATGTTGTACTCGATGGTCGAGAGGGTAAGTTGAGCTCAGTACTTGTACCCTCCCTGCGAGCTCTGGTAGCCGCCTCCACCGCCGCCACCGCCGCTACCGGTACCCCCGGGAAATCCCCCGCCTCCGCTGCCGCCTGGAAAACCGCCACCGCCGCCTCCACTGGGTCGGCTGCCGAAACCGCCCGATCCGCCGCCGAAGCCACCTCCGCCACCTCCCTGGTAGCCACCGCCTCTGCTACCACCACCTCCTGGGAATTTGAGAAACAGCAACAGCTTAGTGGGGACTTGGGTTTTTGTTTGGTGAGGGGATCGATTCAGCCCCGGCATCCTCAGAGTTTATTTCATTAATACTTCATTAGAAGACGTTCAGTGAATTTTCATTAAAAACATCACCAAGGAACAATCGTTACAGTATATCGCTCATCATTCACACCCCGTTCGGCTCAAATCTCCTTACTGTCCGTCCTCCTTTTATCCATACAATTATTTTTCATTTTTACTACCAATTTATAATTAGGTCTTTTTATCTTTCAAACTGTTTCTTTTTTTTCCTTTTTTTAATGACTATTAAAGTTCAATTACTTCTCTGTCACCAATGAACTTGGGCACTATTATTTTGGAAAAAAAGCTGTTTTCCTGAATAAAATTTTTTTGTGTACAATATAATATATGTTTGGAAAGATAAATTTTCGAAAAGATAAATGCAGTACATTTCACGTGTATTAAAGTTCACTCTCAAGTATTATTTAAAAAATATTTAAACACTTTTTCAACTGTTTGGCCTCTTTTATTCCCCAAAATCGTTTTTTTCTATCAAATTGTATTGCATTTTTTTTTTTTACAAGCCTCCGTAAAAAAAACAAAAAACCCTTGATTTTCACGATCCAAAATCACAACGCGCACCTTCGCCCTCAACAATAAATAAAAAAAAAAATACGCTCCAACTCACCAGCTCCCTCGCCCTTGTAACTTCCATCCTGGTTTTCTCCCCTCGCCTCAGCGGCCAGAGCCAACTCGACTCCCCGGGCGATCTCAGGTGGTACGGGCGGTGGTGTCGGCAGGTGGTTACCCGAAGCGTGGAAGCCCGTCTCGTCGGCGGTGTAGCTGACGGTGTACACCTGGCCGTCCGGGCCCGTGTAGCTGTACGAGCCGCTCACCGCTTCTGAGTTACCTGTTTTTTAAAATTTTTTTTTTTTTTACGTACGCACACGATAAGCTGGTTTGATCAGAGCTTATGTTCTCGCGTATAGTCGAGTCTTTGACTTTTCGAGTCCATTGTACAGTACAGCAGCTTAAAATTTACTTGCAACGAAGGGCAACTTTTTGAAAAAATTCCCCGTAAATTCTTCTCGGTTACCCTCCATCAGGATTATCATGTAAAAAATCATGCGTAGATTCGGTACCTATGGAAAGTAATTAAACGTGGGATATACCATCAAAACAACCACACACGAGCAGCACGATCGGGTGAGACCGGTTTTACATTAACGATCCATATCGGAAAAAATCGTCATTCACGCGGATAAGGATTCATGTCTTAAAAAAAGGCTCTTCGATCCGAAAAGTGTAAACGTTTTTGCAACGTTGCATAAGCGCGATCCCACAATGAGGAGAAAGGACACACACGCGCGCAGAGGTATAATTGAATCACTGCACGGGATGCACGCGATTTCTATTGCGCAACCGATTTTCCCTCACTGCGCGCACCTACTCCCCTCTTTCGCGTCCAAAAGCAAAAAAAAAAAAAAAAAATCAGCATCTGCCGATGCGGAACGATAATGCACACGCGGGGGCTTATCGAGTGATTATCGCGCGCTCGAAAATTTAATTTACTCGATCTGTACCCCCCCCCCTCCACCAGCATCAACATTTACGATCGCCGATAAGCGCTTGTCCCGGGAAAACCAATCAATCAAAACCCAAAGGCAAATATATCTGTTTCTCGAGGGGAATAACCGATGGATCATCACGTGTATACTACGTGTACGGCATACCAACGTGTAATTTTCGTGAGAAAGCTCGGCGCAACGCACGATTACGTGCAACCTGTATGTATATACATCAGCCACGTAGGTACAGAGGTTGGGGTACATATATACCACATACATGGGCTCATTATTATATCTTTTGGTGGAGGTGAGGGAACGGAGAGAGGATTCGCGCGCGAGAGATGTATCATTACACTGTAAACTCTCTTTGGGTGTAGGTACACGTGTGTGCAGGGTTACGTATGTACCTACGGGTGGCTCTTCTTTTTCAGACATTTTTTTCATTCGATATAATATACCCTATGTGTATATTATCTCCGTGAGCGGTGTTTATTTGTTTTTCCTCATTTTCATCCGAAAATATTTCGGTCTTGTAGGTTGACTCGATGGAGTGTAAAGGTATAAGGCGGTGATTTCTCGACATGGTTGTGCTACGGCTTTAGGCATTTTTTTTTTTTTTTCCTCATATACCTTGATAACTCCGAATCGATATAGAAATTCCAACAAAACTTGCAACAAATTTAGCAATAATTTTATTGATCGATACTTCTTCCGATGGACGACTTCGTAAGGGATCCGTTGAATGATATAATTACAATGATTACGGCATTGAAAAAAAAAATGAAGAAAAAAAAAAAAACTAAGTGGTGTTCAGCCAATTACAAAATTTATCCTCGCTTGGACGTATTTCCGATCAACCCGATAGACTTGGAGTTGCCGTAGACTGAAAGGGAAACGTTTACCAGGACCAACCGTGGAGTCCTTTTTAAACAAATTTCCCTCGAAATAAACTTTAAAAGATTTTTTTTAACGTTCGGTCGCGTTGTTGCAATGGCCAAACATTGCATCCATATAATATGTATGTATAAAAACAAACTCATTGAAACAACGAATCAAACCTATATATTGTATGGGATGGTATTTCCAATCTATTACAGCATCGTTTGGACCGCGCGAACGGAACATTATCGAAATAAGTGTACAATGTAGAAGAAAGAAATTGGAAACTACGCTATTATATGGACCCTGTAATGCACGGGTATATACGTACACATAATGTATACGCGCGTGTCTGGCTCTGTATATATACAAGTGAGCTATTTCAGGCCGCACAGGGGGGTAATTGAACAATGAAAGCCATTATATATAGGCAGTAGTGCAGTACACATGTATATCTACGATACGCTAGTACATATGTGTACAATGCACCTGTAGGTATACATATACATACATGGACCATTTATAGCTCACAGTCATAAGTTGTCTACATGATTCGGTACATGTATACCAATATAAGTAAGAGGCGGCTGACGTAACCGGTTCGCTTCTACTGAAACACATGTGCGGCAAGACATGGAGAATCGTTTGTTTTGTTTTTTTCTCTCTTTCTTTACGTTGGTTGAAAAAAAAAAAAAAAAAAAAAGACGATCATTACATCGAAAATCGTCGCGTTACGGTTTTCCTCTACTTTATACGTACGAGGGGGTTAATTTTTACTCAAGTGGCTCGGATCGCCGCGATCAGTCGTACAGGTACATAATATGTATATAACATGTATACGTACGTGTGAATGTACTGTAACCCTATTATGTAGAGTCGTTTGAGTACTCTGGTGATGGTATTGAGCAATTTTTGGTTTTTTTAGCTAAGAAAATAAATAAACGAAGGGTCGTTACTGCGAACGGACTATTGTATACCTTGCCGGTATCTTATAACATACGCGATTGTTATAATGTTACCACGTATACCTATACACGTATAAAGAATGTTGCAATGCGTCGCAATATACTTTGGTTCTTACACTCGCGCGTGTCCGTTTTATTTTCCCCGTGTATATACCTATTATCGAGGCACACACCCCTGCGATCGTCATTATACCCACCGTCCAAATGGTAGTTATGTTGCCATGTGGTTTTTATATATTACGACTTGTGTTATTACACGTTTATCAAGAGAAAAATGATACGATCCCAATTAATGTTGCACACGCGAGGGAGGTATTGAGAGAAACCGGCCGGTGGTTTGAATTTTGTGATGTAAAAGAGCACGATTGTTCCAATGCAAAACAAATTGGGTTGGAAAAAAAAAAAAAAAAAAAAATTGTCTACTTTCACTAACACATGTATTTATCGTTTCGGGGATAACGGTACACAGTGAAAAACCGAGCTCTCGATTGTCATTAAAGTTAATAAAAATAAATAAAATTAAAAAAAAAAAAAAAAAAAAGTTAGACTCACTCGGTGTAGCGATGTCGGTTAAAAACTCACCCTGCGCCTGTCCCTGTTCCTGCACCTGAATACCGTTGCCGGTCTCGTAGCTGTACCTGTAGTTGCCGTCGCCCCCGTTCTGAGCGTCGAACGCCACTATCGGTATCGGCGGTCCGCCCCCGGCTCCAAAGCCACCGCCGCCACCTCCAGCCGCTCCCCCGAAGCTTCCGCTCCCTGCTCCGCCGCCGCCACCACCTCCCGGCCGACCTCCGAAACCTCCCCCACCTCCGCCTGCAATCACGCGAATTTTTATGGACGATGAGACTAAATTGTCAACGGCGCTGTGGTGAACAGGGACCGACCGGGACCACCGGCGCCTCCACCGAAGCCTCCTCCTCCTCCACCAGCCGAGAAGCCACCGCTGCCAGCACCCGGTCGAGCTCCGAATCCGCCGCCTCCACCACCTGTGCGTGGAAAAAACTTTATTTTATCACGGACGACTCAGGAAACAAAGTGCGCCGAACGATACAAAAATCGGTGGTGTGTATACCTCCTGAGCTGCCGAAGCCAGCCCCGGCCCCGGGTCGGCTGCCAAAGCCCGGGGCTTGGAGGCCGCTGCCACCGGCAGATCCCGCGCTACTGGGCGGTAGGTATGTGTTGTCGAGTCGGGCGCCCAAGGACGTACGGGTCGCCGCGAGCACCACTGCCATCAGTAGGGCGGCTGACCGCTGCTGCAACCGAAGGAAAAGCGTATACCAATCGCGTGTGTCTTGGATGTCTTGTACGTTATTTTCATCTTTTTTTTATTTCCAAGGTTAGAAGCTCCAAGAAAAACGACCGGTATCTTGGGTAGTTTTTCCGGTTGAACGGAGCCGAAAAATTTGAGTTTAATCATCCGAACCCTTGACCCGTAGGATGAAATTTCAGTAACGCTTTGACCATTAAAGTTTTTCACTAGTTTTTCAACTCGAGAGTGATTTTTGGTACAGGGAAATAGGGCGTTAAATAAGGCTTACGTTGCGATTTTTTTTTATTATTATTTTTTTTTTTACTCCAATTTTTTAGCTTCGTTCATAATTTTACAACAAAAAACGCGGGCGTTACCCCTTACTTGGAACAATTGGAACGGCGAGCGGTGTCTTTTTTATAGAAAAACCAAACGATTCGCATCGATTGCAATTTAAAACCACTCGATTAAGATCATAATGAATACATAATCACTTTGCACTTTGAATATTCTTTGTCAGAAATGACGAGATAACCAGAGGCTATAATTCCAAAAAATTGCATTTACGAATAATCCTAAAGTATATTACCGTCAATCGTAAATTAACCGTTTTCGTACTAAATTAATTTTGTTTTTTATTCTGTCGTCAGCTTACGAGTTCTTGAATATGATTAATTCAGTTTATTTTGTTTATTTATTATTATTATTATTTTTTTCTGGAAAAAAAGATACACCGATCGAACTGCGTTGAGTTACCGCGTAAGTGATTTTAATTAACCATGGAAATCCACTTTGGTCTTTTTTTTTTCACAGTTCAGGACACTTTGAAACTACACTTTGGCGAGCACACTTACTGGTCACTGTACACTCAATCCGAAGGTTTGAATATTTCTTTTGAAGCTGTAGAGGATTTATAATAAAATTACAAAATACAAAAATGGATGAATTTATCTGTATCGCTGCGTAACGGATACCGAAGTCGTGATAAGTCGATGGTGAAGATTTGGTAAACCAATTATATATTACCGCAACGTCTCAATTACGAACAAATTTTTATTTTTTTTTTCGTACAAACATAACGCAATTTTTCAAACAAACTGTAGATAGAGTAAGACTCAAAAACCCGAGATCCGTACAATGTATCCTGGCCCGTTCTTGTAAAAGACCGAAGGACCAGCTACGTAAAATCTCCATACGGGCCTCCATACTATTGACGAGCAATGAAAAATTTTCATGTCATTTGAATAAACGCAAAAGTACTATTTCTAATTAAAAATTCTTTGTGACGTTTTTAGATTGGCTCTGTTTCAACATCAACAACAAAAAAACGTCAATTCAAGGAATGGAAAAAAACGGCCCCAAGGGTCTCCAAACACAAAAACAAAAGGCCCCACAACAAAAAAAATGTCAATTCAAGGAATGGAAAAAAATCGGCCCCAAGGGTCTCCAAACATAAAAACAAAAGGCCCCTCTCAGCAGTTTACCAGCTTCATGTTGACTCCTGGCTCGTGCACGATCCCCCTGAACTCGAACGGGCTCCTTTGTTGGTGCACAATCAGCGACAAAGTAACAAAACCAAAAAAAGTAACTTCCTCTTGTTGCAGAAGAAAAAAAAAAAAAAGAAAAAAAGAAAAAAAGAAAGCAATGAAAAACCAAAACGCGGCAAAAACTAGCAAGAGATGTTTGGCGCGACTGGGCCGTGCGTGCGCCACGCTATTGTCGCTCTCTGGCTGCTCCCGCGCCAACTTTTATACGCGAGAGCGCCTCTCCTCCTCTGCACCAGTGAAAGAGCAGAGCATCATCGTCCTCTCACCCGCCACCGTCGACTCCTCCTCTTCCACCTCCGATGCACTACTCCTTTTCTCTCGTGGCTCTGCTGCACTTACCCGTACTGGATCATTGATCTACGAGTCGATGTATATTTTATCGTGGTTATATGTCCGCTCGTTGATGCTATTTGCAAATATTTTTTGCTCGGGTCACAGGATGATTGTGCCGAGGGGATACACGGGGTACCTATGAACGCCTTGCTAATCGTCATCGCCTGGGTGAACGAATTTTTTTTTTTTTTTCCTGGGCCTTTTCATCTGGGACAGAATAATCGTGGAGGATATTCGCGATCGAGTAAGTTACTTACACGATGTACAGTATAAATCGGCGTCCCCTGCGACACCATTTGAACTTACTTTTTCATGCTCGAGAAAAAAATGATGATTAGTATCGGAAGAATCGAGCAAATGTCATGTTCACAGGTTTGGTATGGATGTATGTACCATAGGGGCGGACGATGGTTGGGACTCTTGATTTTTTCGGGGGAGTCTCGCTTGGTGGCGTTTCGCAACAGGTGAAGAGAGGAGCGCCAGCTTGTCTTGTCCGCGTATATTACTCACATGCGTCATCGCGGGAATGTTTTGGGGCGCCGTTCGCATGAATAGCATTGCATACGGGTTCATCTAAGTATTATTATTGCCAACCTAGTTTGTATGGCAAGTCGATGTGACATTTGGTGTTTATGGACAAATATGGTACTTTTTTTTTTTTTTTTTTTTTTTTTTCAACACCTACTTTTAATTGATAACCATGTGGTCGTGTGGGTACACCTACAAGTTATAGTTTTCTGTACTTGAAACAATAATAACAAAGAATATCTTCGTATGTATACACATGCACCTCTGATGCAGGCACCAGTAGTTTCTTTACCATCTTTCTGTCTTCCCGTGCACATAACTGCAAGTACATTACGTACAATAATAATACAGCATAATTATAGCACAGTGTGTGCCCATTACTCCTAATTTAAAATGTTATACAAAACACAATAATAATCATGATAATGACGATGATTGTACACATATAATATAATAATTTTAGACCCGTTCGTGCTATTCGCGTGCATGTACATGTGTGCACAGTGTATGTACACAAAAGCGCGCTTAAATCCATATTTGAAAAACAAATGGTAGGCCAACTGCGTTTCTCTGAAAAAACCATACGTGCAAAATCCTAGCTCTTCTCGATTTTTTACGACGGGATTTTAATGTTCCTCCTCCGTAGCACTACTATGCACTACTGCTCTTCATCTTTCACTAGGAGGAAAAAAAAAAAAAAACAGCCAGAAGCGAGGTCCGCGCGAAGGTCGCGACTTTTTCCATCTGGCCTATTTGCGGTCGGTGCGCATTTTTCTCCCTTTTCGCGTGCCGTACTTACTTCGTTTCTCATCCAAACGAGAGCTCCCGAGGCTCACTTTCATCACGGCAGACTCTTTGGATTGCAATTTTTTTCCTTGCTATAATTTACGCATGTACACAGGGTTGGACGAAGCTTGCCGATTTTCTCATCATACATATAGAATCGATATTAATTCAGCTTACGGGAGTACGTATATTAAATTTAAGCACATAAGTACTTACGTTACGAGATAAGAGTGGCGCAAGTGCGTATATATAATGTATATTTCGTATTAAATCGTGTACCTATGCCAAAAAATATATAAAGGATGGATATAGGTACATATATAAATGGAGTAACATCATCCTGCAGTGGCTAAAATAATCGTTACATAATTCCTCCTTCGCATCTATGTAACATATACTTGATATATGTGCAGACGTGTATATATATATATATATATATATATATATATACAGTTATATATGCGCATCGGTGCTAAAGTACCTTCATAACTCTTCTTCGGAGCCGTTGCGCTTTTGATGCGCGAAAGCATGTGAGATACAGTCGAAAGTTATTAGACTCCGCGATGCCGATGAACGTCTCAATAAAATGTCAATGTGTAGACGGGCTTGCAGATTTGTCTGTGGATATACGCGTCGGTATACATATATGCATGATAAAGAGACCTTGTTTTGATACAATTAATCAGTTTCGGGGATAAACAGTGTCTTGGAGTGGGTGTAATACATGTATGTACGACAGGGTCTCTTACAAATTGTGAGATGAAGGAAAACAAAGGCTTTCGCGTCTCGGGCCATTTAGATTTGGAAATTTATGTAAATAATGGAAATACCGAAAATGATAAAATTCGTTTGTTTCGACAGACATTATTGCAACGATGGATTTTTCGATCGGGTTGGAAAATTGAGGTTTGTAATTTATATTTTTAATGCTTATTTCATATTTTTTTATTTGAAAATGTTACATTTTCAACAAAAGTACGTTTATCTGTGTTTTTACACGTTTTTCGGAGCTCTGCAGAAAATATATTCAATATACAATATATATGGTACAGGGAAATAGGGCGTTAAATAAGGCTTACGTTGCGATTTTTTTTTATTATTTTTTTTTTTTTTACTCCAATTTTTTAGCTTCGTTCATAATTTTACAACAAAAAACGCGGGCGTTACCCCTTACTTGGAACAATTGGAACGGCGAGCGGTGTCTTTTTTATAGAAAAACCAAACGATTCGCATCGATTGCAATTTAAAACCACTCGATTAAGATCATAATGAATACATAATCACTTTGCACTTTGAATATTCTTTGTCAGAAATGACGAGATAACCAGAGGCTATAATTCCAAAAAATTGCATTTACGAATAATCCTAAAGTATATTACCGTCAATCGTAAATTAACCGTTTTCGTACTAAATTAATTTTGTTTTTTATTCTGTCGTCAGCTTACGAGTTCTTGAATATGATTAATTCAGTTTATTTTGTTTATTTATTATTATTATTATTTTTTTCTGGAAAAAAAGATACACCGATCGAACTGCGTTGAGTTACCGCGTAAGTGATTTTAATTAACCATGGAAATCCACTTTGGTCTTTTTTTTTTCACAGTTCAGGACACTTTGAAACTACACTTNATTTATGATTGTTAAAAAAATTTATTTGAAAAAATTCAATATTTTCGATGGAATTTCGCTAAAGTATATCAATTTCGTTTCCAACAAAACGGACGGAGCTATTATTTTTATTAGATTTGATGTAACACTCCTAAGCGTATATTTTTCTTGGTCAAAAACAAAACAACGACGAGGAGTAGAATATGGTTTTTTAAAAGTCCAAGTTGGTGTGCCATATAAAAAATTAATGTGTCCCTCAATCTGATGGTTTACGAAAGATCTTAGCATATGTATACATGTGTAGAATAAAAAAGTACCCATCTCACACACTAAACAAGGAAATTGTGTTGTGTCTACAGGTATACTGCGTGCGACCATAGTAAACACATAATATAGTAACAGGGGTATTATGCAAACTAAGGGTACATTATGCCCACGTGTACACGAGTATATGCCTTATCTGATGGCAAATCTCGATTGATGTCTTAATTTCCTCGTAAATGGGAAATTTGGTATTTTTTCTGTACAGCGTTTGTTAAGTTACGAATTTTAGGAATGATTTTTTCCCACGGCAGTTATTGAACAATATTTTTTTCATGCCCTAAACTTAATAAAGTTTTGCGAGCGTAGAATAAATGTCACGTAAAGCTCATCAGGAGTACAGAAAACGCACCCAAAATTATTGCACCTGAATAAAATTAAGGATCAACAGCCAACCTCCTGCCACTGCAGCCCCACATAACAATAATATTGAAACTTTCCGTCTGTAGCGACACAGACATCGGAAGTGAACTTTCCCATGCACCTGGAGCCAGCTTCTCTGAGGTGTGCTCGAAATGAAAAAAAAAACAAAAAAAAAAAAAAAAAAAAAACGCAGGAAGGCAACAACAGACTGAGTGCAAGCAAGTGCGTGCACGAAAAGCAAAGGGAATCAGAGCGCGGGTGTGCTTTTGTGTGTAACCGAGTTTTGCAAAAGTCACACGCTCAAAGGAGGTTGGCGCGATACGTTGCGATAACCCTTTGCTTCTCTTTCTCCTCCAGCTCTTCTTTGCCGAGTACATGAATATACATCTGATATATGCACAAATATGAGACACATGCACGTGCCGTTCATAATGCAATTACGGAGACACAACATGTGTATCATGAAAAAAAAGACTTTCCAAAATTCTTAGTCCAAGTACTTACTTCGTTTAAAAAGAGTTTTAAAAGATAAAGTTGATAAATTAAAAAAAAAGTTGATGTTTTTGATGAATGAGGTGTTTTTTTATTTACAGCGACTATTTGATTCCTGCACAACTTATTGACTGGACACTTATTGACTGGACTGGAATTTTTGTTGTTAATAGTATATAATTTGACTTTTATGATAATATTTCATAAATTGTGAAGATAAACATTTTAATATAATTTTTTTAACTAGCATATACTAAACATTTTTTATCATACAAAATATAAAAGAAAAATATTTACAATAAAAAGTAGAAAAACAGAACACAAAAATATTGAATTTTCCAATCAAAAAATAACAGTTGGAATTCAAGCCTTAATTAAATTTATTACTTGATTTTCTGCTTCTCAAGCGAATATTTGACCATGATTACAAGTTAAATTACAACTGTGAGAGTAACAATACTATTTTTAATTTTTTAATATTAGTTTGTTAATTTAACCAACTTTTAATTAAGAATTCTACTTAAGTATTGATTAAAACAACTTGCAATCAAGACCAAAACTGAATTATTTATTTAAATACATTTTTATTGAAGCGGTTAGTTAGTGGAAACAACTCTTATTAATAAAAAATCTGTAACATAATTTAATAAAATGAATGCTTTTTAGTTATGTATTAAAAACAAACAAATTAGAAAAATAAGTATTTTGTATATGAAGTAACTCTCATTTTACAGGTACTAATATTATTGTAAATAGAATTATAGGATAAGCAAAACTAAACTTAAAACGGTTGACAAAATAAAGAGATTTTTCAACAAAATTTAATTTTAATGTGAATAAATTTTTTGTTCGAGCATTAAACGTAAAAATAATATAATATAATACATTCTTATGTACAGTTGGTGCAAAAATTGTTTTTGTAAAAATCAGCAAAATTCATTTTGTAGATTGAAAAATGAAACATAATTAACATTAATATTACGGATATTAATAAAAAAGGGAAAATTATATTCAATTTATTATTAGGGTTTCATACATTTATTATTATTTTAAACGAATGAAAAAATTTTCTATTTGTCATATACTTTACCCAATTACCACGACTTGTGACAATTCATGTAATAAACGCTTCAAACACGAGTTATTGCGAGTCTGGTATATACAAGTGCCTACTAGGGTATTAANAAGAAAATATATTTATGTATTTCAGAAAATCAGCTCAAAGCCTTTTGACTGAATGAAAACTGCTAAATTTTTACGGATAATATCAATAAAAGACTCTTTCAAGGCTTCAACAAACACAAAAAAAATGATCAACAATTATTCGTATTTTTCGATACCATACCAACGATTTCTTTGCCGAATCACGTATCGTCACGTAAAATTGCTAAACCCCATAGCAAACGTTGACATCACCTTGTACCCGCGCTCGTACGAACTATATCATATTTTATGCACATGCACGACGCGTTTTGATTTTTACATCGCACAGACGGAGGAGAAGGTGCATCAGTCAAATTAGAACTCGTGTAACTTTCGGATCTCACGTGTAGTATGTGTATAGGCCAAAAAAAAAAAAAAAAAAATTGCCATCGTTAAAAGGTGCGTACACATATACATGTGCCATAATAAGCTGTTACAAAAGCTGCGAAATAGGTGCACACTTATTGTGCAACTTTTCGCGAAGTGCCGATCGATCGGCGAGGCTCTTTTCCCCTCGGCCGCGATCATCTTAGTTTTTCACGTGAGCTCGTAATGGTATGCACCAGCGAACGGCTCGCGTCGAATTTGGCTGTCATCCATTCGTGTGCGATATGATATTAGACGCGTTCGAGTAATGCGTATTTAAGTGCACGTCTTTCGTTATTACCGGCACGTATAGACCGGAGGATCGGGGCTTCGTCTCTTGCGTCACGCGCTACTCCGAGGAAAAGATGGGACGGGCAAGGAAATTTCGTCTCGAGTTCGATGCATCCTCACGTGGGAGGTAATGCTTTTGCCGATCGGCCGAGTTGTCGATTGCTTTTTTTTATAAAACGAAATCTACCAAATATACTTAAAATCGATAATTTACACTTTAAGCCGAAAGTAATTATTTTTTCTTGTGCATATAAACACATGGGATGAAGCGAAATTTCATCGTCTACGTGGTATCTTATCTCGCGAGAAATCGGATTATTACGGGCCTAATTAAATAACAGGAAATCCAAGTTAGCGTTTCGAAAATCCTTGTAAATTGTATACCTAATAATGTGGATAACGAGGATTCACTCGCTTATTTGAAATATAATAATGACGAACGGCAAACATAAGCCAGACGTTTTAATAATGCAATAATTACGGTATTTTTAACTTGGCGCTCTTGTACGGTACGTGACGTAACGAAGAAAAATTATTTTGAAACTGTATCCGCACGTGCGTGCTGACTTTAGAAAATATATACCTCAAAAATTGCCTTTTCCGCGCGTAATGGGCCAGCGCACCCGTACCAATCGCTCATAAGCAAAAATTGAAACGAAAAGAAAAATTTGGTCTCAGTACTCGAATCTATGGCAATTAGCTGCGATCTCCACTATCGCGTTACTTTTAAGTTTAATTACTTGAGCAGTTCTCGCGAGTTACGTCATTTTATTACGTTATCGGGATCCCTTGGCCGATCATCAATTATCGCGCCTCAGCATCCGAATCGACGTGTTCGATTCCATCGACGCCGACGAGATATCAATTTTCAATCATCCGCAAGATTTTTCACAGTATTTCCAGCAAGTCACAATTGGAGGGTGCTCGAAAATATATTTGCGAAAATTCGTCTAGATACGAGACTTGCGAAATTCCGAGAGACGCTTGTCTCTCAACGGAAAAAAAAAAATATAATATAATAATCATAATTAAATGCCACTCCAATAAATTGTTCACGCAACGTGTGGCAAGAGCAATCCGATCGGTCGTCGATAGTAGAAAGCAAATTGCCGGCTGCCATCGGTATGTATATATGCTGCACGAGGTAAACACGATCATGGCATCACGCCTCCTATGGAGGTTCTTTTGTACCACCTCTCGTCTATACATGTATATATGTATATGTATGTATAAATATGTATGTGCATTCTCGAAGAATGCAATATTACTTTTATTAGCCTCTTTGTACTCTTTTTAGCTAAATCAGAGGGATATTCCACTGTTTGTAGTGAACACTAACTGATCGAAGTAGTTTCAATGGGGTTACTGCACAAATCAGTGACTATGATAGGTATAGGATAAAAATTAGCAAAATAAATTTTCCCAACAAGCCTTTATTTATCAATTTAAATTAAATAAATTGTTTTTTTGAACAACCTGTATGCGACAGTAATTCAATGCCGAGGGTGCGACTGTTTTTGGTTCTGATGGATCTAAATTAATTGTTTGTAATCATTGCATTTAATTTGGTCTTTATAATTTCAATTTTTTTTAACTATCCCCCCCCCCCACCCTCTGAGTTATAGTGTGTTTTTAGTTTGATAGACGAAAGCTTGTCTTTTTTTTCTATTTTTTTATACTGTCATATTATACTTTCAACATTATTTAAACATCGAATCATTTTGGTTAATGGCAATATTAATCGAGTTGTGGAGGGTAAGTTATATTACATCTTGGAGCGTCTAACAAGTTAGATTTGTATATCTGTGTCGCCTACCTTATCATACTCGTCAAATACTTTGATTTAATACCCATGCCTTAAGGGTCCTTGAGAGTAAATTAATTCACTATCTTGTGGTGTTCATCACAATTAATTCAATATATTGTCATGAAGCTTACTGTATTATATTTATGATGTGTTTGTATTTAATGCACAGTCAAAGGGATTGTAGGGGATTAAGCCGTCTTCCATTTTCCGGAAAATCGTATCACTTGGGAAATATCCCTATTTTTTTGTTTCTTGATTAACTAATTATTTTTTGAGCAACAGTAAATTAAAAATTGTTGTGTAAATTTTTCATGAGCAATGTGCACTGTTGATTTGTAACATGTTCACTTGTTATCTACATGCTATCAAAAAGATAAACACAAAATGTTTCAAATTGTGCATTATGAAACTAGTGCGCAACACGAGTGTTAATTAATACAAAAAATTAATTGCTTCAGGTACTGACATTTTATTTTCAAAAATTTTTTTTTTTAAATAACATTTACTAATTACACAGATGATGTACATATTTATCTTTCAGTGAAAAGATACGTTGCAGGGTTTTTAAATAATGTATAATAACTCAATTACAATAAATTAGACATCTTCATATTGTGGTGTTACAATGCGTCCTTCGGAGATTACTCCTAGAGGCGACAGAATGGCGAAGTAAAATGGCTTGTTGATATTTATATGATCCATATAATTGTATTGACTCCCAGGAACTTCTATTAAAAATTTATTAATTAATAAAACAATCTCTAGCTAATTTGCTTCATTTAAAAAATGTATATGTTGTGCTTTTTACCGTACATGTTTTTTCTATTATATTTACTGGCCGTTTCGTTAACAACAATAGCAACTTTTTGAACGACTCTGTCAACTTTCAGCTTCACATTTTCCGCGATGAGCTTGAAATCGGCTCGATCACTGCTGAACATATCGGTGGCACCCATCTAGAATTTAGAAAACGTTATATATTCGTATCATTACCAATTCAATTCAATCTAAAATTTTATTAGAAATATACCCATGCTCTAGACTAAAGTTTTTAGACAAGGAACACGACTTTTTTTAAATCTCAGGTAAAAAACATGACGCTTTTAGTTTTTCAAAAAAAATTAATTTTCTTTTAATTTGCTTAAAAGAATTTATAATATTTTTTAAGATTTATTGCAATACTAAACGAACGATATATTATGAAATCCGCATGTACAAAATTATTTTGGAAAGTTATTAATTCAAATCGTTGAATAAATATGTACACAACATTAAGAAATAGTTTTCTCGAAAACATTGAATGGTAACGTTTTTCGCCAAAAAGTTATCAAAAGGTCCGTTTTTTTAGCTAGAAAAAAAAATGTGTAGAGATTACCTTTTTCAAAATAGGCTCGAGATTGATGCTGCTCCTCACAGTAAATTTTGGCATGCTCAACCTTACTCTAGAGAAACTATTAATACTTTCGAGTATGTGGTAGTCGATGTCTTTTAAATGTCGACCAAGCTCTTCGAATTTCGTCTCGACGAAGTAATCGTTGAGAGGCATGACAATGATGATTTTGTAACCTCGTTTCTGTACTTGTGAAGCAATTTTTTTTTTCATAATGCAGTATAATCTGTTACTTACGAGAGTTTCAATAAATGAAAGTACTACAACTCACCTTGTATGGAAGTTCAATGAACCGAGCGTAAAATTTATCGATAATTCCGTTATTCAACATAATACTAGGATTACACATCATAGGTACTTTTATTGTATTTCCTCCAAACTGATAAAAATCTTGTTCTTCCGTTAAACTAGGGTCAAATGGCTCTTCCCAATTACCGTAGTAGTATACTGCATTAAATGCAACGAAGCTTGTGGTGTTGGTTACATCATCTACGCAGAAAGAAAATACAAGATTTAGATTTTATTTACGCTCTAATTTAATAACATGTTATTATTTTGTAAAACGTGATCGTTACACAGTTTAGCCAAATCCAAAAAAGCTGTCCAAAAGTCACAACGTTTTGTAAACGATATTAATTCATTTGAAAGGTTTTTTCCGGAGTCACTAATTACAAATTTCTTATGAAAATTAAGATTTTCAAAATGGCGGATCTAACACGGTAAACATAACCTTACTTAGAAGTTAAGAACTCCAGTAAATAATACAAATATTATTATTCAGAAGTGTGGGGGTTTTTATATTACGAGTTATGCATTATTTGCAAGATTCAATTGTGTTGTTTGTATTATTAATTTTCAACGCATAATTACTTTATAATTTAGTAAAATGAAGTAACAATAACCATTCAAAAACTTTCAATGCATGTAAGTATCCAATGATTTTCGTAATTAAAAATCTTTTCTACTCTATTTTTGAGCAAATTAACGGGAAATAAGTCCAGGAGTTATTTTTAGTTGGAAAAATTTCAACATTTTTATTCTCATTGACGAAGTTTCAGTTTTTCAACGTTTGTACAATGTTGGGGACTAATACAGGAGGAATAATAAAATAAAACTAAGGTAAAAAAAAAACTTAAGATACAAAAGTAGTGATAAATGTGATTTAATACGTATTATGATGGATACGCGAAGTAGTTCTATAAAATTACCTTTCTTGAGAATTTTTTTAATTTTATTATTTGTCATGCCACGGACCCATTTGTTTGCACCTGCGACGAATATCGACGAATTTCTATCGATCAAGTGAATTTCATTCAAGTACATCCTTCTCAGGATACTAATGAAGTTCTTTCTTATTTTTGACTTCTCGTGTACGTAAATTTTGTTGGCAAGAAAAAAAGTCACTTTTTTCATGTTCTGTACGAAAAATCGATAAAAAATAAATGGTGATTTTTTTTGTGCTAGTTGAAGTAGTTGAAATAAGATGATAAAAGTATACAACGTACGTCAACAGCGTCCATGAGTAGAGATGAGCCGAGCATAAAATTGAACCGATTGTACTTGAGAAAAAGCACTTCACGCAGTTGTGTGAGGGTATTTTTTCGCGCTCCAAGAACTACCAAAGTCAGTATGGCGTGAGCACCGGCGGGTGAACAGACCACGTTTTTGTCCTTTCGAATTTCAAGTGCATGCTGAAAAAACAACATAAAATAATTTTATGCCGCTATCAAGACTTTTTACAACCTTGTCTCATTGTAATCTTACATTCGTGAAATTTTTTGCGAATTTCAAACCACTTTTGACAAATTTCAACCGTTGTTTCTTATTTTCCAATTGTCTTGTTTGAAATCTGGCCCCCATCACTTCTGAAACTGCTGATGAAACAAGCAGTACTGATAGTAAAATTTCTATAAAAAGTAAAATGTAACGTTTAACTTACGAATCAAGTGTTTAATAGTTTATTTAAAGAAGTGTCCTTAGTACCTCATTCATCCAAATATGACTTTGTTTTTAAATAAGTACAAAGTTTTACTAAAATTGCTAATACTTAAAAACTTCAAATAAAAATAATCAAAAATTAATAAATAAACAAAATAGATAAATAATGCTTATCCTTATAAAAATTTTTTATTACTCACAGGTTTTACAGTAAGTCAATAAACTGTTTTGCGATAAAAAAAATATACGACAAGGTTTTAAAAAATTTTAAGTTTGTTACTTTGTAACGTTTATTTTTATCTTGTAAGTATGTGCGTGTAATATTTCAAGCTCTAACATTAAATTTAAAAAAATTAAGAAACAATTGAACGAAAAAGTATCACGCCACAATAAATGTTTTTGTATGTTTTTTTTTTAAACTCATGAGATACAAAATTTTGTTGACATTTAAAAAATAAAATAGATACTGTTAGCAGAACTTTGAATATTTTGAGAAAAAAAACTCAATTTTTGAAATCATCAAATAACTTACTGTAATTCATTGTTGTCGTACGTTGTCTGTATCTCTCTGTGTTTCAATGGGCTCTAAATGCAGACAAAATGCTACCTCTTGATACTCTATGTAAAACACATTAGCTAGTTGGTGATTGGTTAAAATTGGTCACATGGTTTGGTTGGCGGGGGTTTTCAAAAAGTCAAATTCATTAAATTGTAGCAATATGTCATTAAGATGATACGGATTTATACCACTTGATTTTATTATTTAATTATAATTATAGTTAATATGACATTAAAAAATGCGTCATAAGTGACTGAAAAGCTATAGTCATTTTTATTTATATTACATAAAAAGTCACATTATTGATGTCAACATAAAAATTGTATGCTTTTGATGTGTAGTACGGTTGTTTTCATGGATAAAAAAATTAGCGAAGATTTTTACTAGTCAAAGTAATTATATAAGTGGCAATAATGCAGATTGGATATGAATTCAGAGTATTCTGATTAATTTTTCGCAAAATATAAATTGTTTAACAAAGGGGTGAAAATACGACGACTAAGGGAACTAAAAGCTTATTGGGAAAAGTTGAAAACTCATGTGATTAAGTACGCTACAATTGAAACAACTTTTTCAAGAACTCATTAAGTAAAGGCTCTGTAGCAACATTTATAAAAAGTTTCCCCCAGTAAACAACTACTTAACATGCACTGAGTCGATGGATCAATATGTACCCTAATTATGATTCGTTTCCACGTATGCATCTAACAATAATCCAATCACTTATTTACATTGATGAAATGATAATGTTTGAGATTAAGCTTAACATGATAAAACTAAAGAATAGGGAAATTACTATAGTTTTACATACTCATTTCATTCGTATTGCTAACGCTTTTTTACTCCAAATTCTCATTTGAAAAAAATAAACATACATCCAGAAAAAGGGCAAAGCTATCAGCATACTATAAAAACAAGGTATAGTACACCCATAATGTTAAACCCTGATAACCCTGTAACCTTAGCTCTCCAAATTTTCTGGCTTGCACAATCCTATAACTGTCGAAATCTCACAACCCTTAATAAATAATTAATGGAATAAATTTTTTCATATCTTAATGACTGTGAATAAAATTCATTAACTTCATAAAGACAAAACATAAAAATTAAAAAAAAAAAAAAATTTATTCCGGAAGTTCCTAATGGCTCAAAAAATTATTCGGAAATATCACAATGTCTCTATCTCAATTTTTAACTATTTTTTGTAAATTATAACGAAACCACTGTTTGCTAAGGTAAGAAAAAAACAATTTTTTCAGGTATGGTCTTCAATTTTAACTGTACTGTATAATAGCACAGTTATTACAATTGAAACATGCGACTCAATCGAGAGTTTACAAAAATAGAGCTTTCCAAAAAATGCAGCGAACTAATCAAGTTCACTGCAAACACACCAATCGAGGTGTCCTTTCCTTTTTGAAAATTCGCTTATACGCTCATAGATTAACGAGTCGGATATTTTCACCCTCTCTGTTTTATTTTTATACTTCAGGTTTTATTTTTATTTACCTGACTCTTTACCTACACCTTCTTACTTTCTTCCTGTGTCTTTATGTCTGTACACTGAGAGAAAAAAATAATAAAAAATAATGGAAAAATTCCAGCAAAAATTAACATTCCGCACTATAGATCTGGTGCAAACTGGCAAAAAAGGAAATTTTTTTTTTTTTAACAGTAAAAATTATTGCTTTAACAGTTAAAATTATGGTAAGCACAGTAAAAATTTCTATGGTGGAAAGTAAAGTTTACTAACCGATCTAAAAAGATGTTAAGGTTTACCGTTCCAGCACGCAATTTTAACTGTTAAACCAATAATTCTTACTGTTAAAAATGATTTAATTTTTTCCTTCTTCGCCTTGACTTGCATCCAATTTACTGCACAGAATGGTAATTTTTCCTGAAATTTCTTTATTTTTTTCTCTCAGTATATGTGTTTCTATATCTAAATATGTACAGGCATTTCTGATTCTATATATATTTTGTTGGAGAAAACCCGAGACCAGTTAATTGCCAAGGGTACCTCATTTCTCATGTACATACCCCTTACATTAGTGAAACGAGGCAAGGGTTTAATTTCACGTAGATACAACGCGTGCCCACGTTAATCGCACAGTTAGGCAAAACACAATAAATATCAATAACGAGGAGCAGAGCGAAGGGGAGAGACGCGCGTGATTACCATGCGCAACATTTTTCACTGCGAGCCAAAATTGAAGGATGAGGTAATGACACACGAGAACGTGACGTCTCGCAGCGTTGGCTCACGTGTTTCAGGCACACGAGCGATTTCATTCCGTATTTTCCGGACACCCGAGAACACCACACGAGCGACCATTTGTCATTATTCGAGCCACCCCCTCTTCAAAGCCCCCAACTATTTAATTAAAACATCAACTTGGCACAAATGATGAACGGACGATGATTCGCTCGTTCTGGTGGATGATATAATTAGGTTACGCAAGGGAGATGTAAAGAAGTTCCCATAAAATGCGCTCGCGGGCTCTTCGATCATCTGTCCTTATCAAGTGCATTGGCAAGGATCGGCTGTTGGAAATTTTTCTAATTTTCCACGGTTTCGAGAGAAGCCTCGGGGTGACGCGTATATATTTGTTGTACCGCCCCTCGATTGAGGGCAATTTTCGCTCGGCCGGGAGCAAGAGTTTCATACCCGAAGAGGCGAGCCAAGAGAGGGAGTTCACCTGTTCGGAATAAGTAATTTCGACCACCGAATCGATCGGAACGAAGGTGGACGAGAACTTGGATTTCAATTTGTTTTTTTCACGAGTTGCGGTGTTACTTGCGCAATCGGTATATATATGATTGAGTTTCAGACGCTACACGCGCAAAACTAATTATTCTCACCCAACTGAGTGTATTTTCTAAGCTCAACGAGCCAAGTGCACGGCTGATCCTTTCTCCATCCACCGAATAATAAACGAACACAGGTAACGCCCCGACGAGCATCCCATGAATTACACATCATATATATTATAGTATAGTCGCGGAATCGCTATTGGATCGCCATCGGGTGGTGAACAAACATCGGTTTCTATATCGTAACTAAATAAAAAAGGATAAAATAATCACTCGAGTAATTTACCTCGTGCTCCGCACCAATGATTTCCAAGGCATGTTTATAACCTTACACTCCCTGCCTTTGGAAAAAAAAAAAAAAACATGTATATAATATGTACCGATTTAGCAAGGGGTGCAACAATGCCAGGAACAACGGACACCTCGTAAAAAAAAAAAAAAAAAAAAAAAGATTCAAACGAGTGAGGGGAATCCCCGTTTTCGATTTTTTCTTTTTCATTTCCCGCGTCGATCGATTCGTAATAGAGCAAGTCACACGGAACATATTCTGTACATATACACAGCACGTGAAGAACTTGAATGAGCATCAGGGCATGGATGGAGTTATATTTTTATTACGTCAATTAAAGCCACAGCCACTCATATACAGCAGAGCAGAGCATATAGAGGGAAAGAAAGACCCAGCTCCGTTGTAATGTACACACAACAGCTGCTCGGCTCTCATATCTCGACTGGCGAATCTATCCTCTCTCTCTTTATGGAATATAAGTGGGTATGCAGAGGCCGCAGAGCGGGGCACTCTGTGTGTGTCGAAAGAAGCGCGCCTCGCCCTAAATACACGCGGAGAGGAGAAGAGAGAGAGAGAGAGAAAAAAAGATGTAGCTTTGTGTTTTATGCATAGTAGACGAATTTCCATGGTACCGGATTGCCTTAATGATGAAATTGGGAACGACGGAGAGCCGGGGATTCCCCGGCTTCTTTCTTTTTTTTTTTTTTTTAATTTTTTTTTTCTTTTAGGTCGGGATCGTGTTTTTTGATATAGAGGGAGTGTTGCACGCGCGGCATCAATTGTGTGGATTGTATTTTTGTACTTATCGTGTCTGGCGTGCCATCATCGATCTCTCGGATTTCGGGGAGATTGGGGTTCAGGCTAATTTTACGCTCTCTCTTTTTCTCTTGCTTTCTCAAGATGGTTAATGTATCGAAGGTGTGTTGCATAGTAATATTTTTCGCATTTAATTATGTAAAAAAATTTTTAGCCTTTTTTTTAATTTATTTATTTCAAGTACTATACGGAAAAGTAACAAAAATGAGGTTTCAATTGAAGTCAAATGTGGAGGAGTGAAATAATAAACGTTTAAAAGGTCTACTTGAAGAAAGATTTGGCGGCAGCTAATGCAACGCGGCTTCTGCGTCGAATTTAGCGCGAAAAGATAACATTCTCTTTTTAATTAGCTCTGCGCACTTGTGACATGAGAAATGCGTCGCGAGACGTTCTCTCCGCGAGCGCGAAAGTCTGGATGCTTTACTGTTCATTATTAATCTGGTTTATTGTTTTCTAATTTGCACGGGGTGATGCGTGTATGCGATGAAAGATCGCGAGAATTTTTTTTTTTTTTTATCATTAAAAATGTTGTTGTTTATAAAATTACGTAACTTTTTTGCACAGGTTATACGTCTGTATGTGTATTGAGGTGATGAAACATTAAAATATCACAATTGTGTTGGAAAATCGGGATCCATCGGTCAAAGATTTCATTTCAATCATTTGTACAATAACAATTCCCTGTCTTTTACACACCTATCAAGTGTAAGAAGAGAATCGTAAATCTATACCAAATCCGTAAAAAGTACCATCTCATCCACAACTTACGAACGAAAAACTTTTGTTGATGTAAAAATTTTATAATCCGTTGCTGAAGAAAAAAAAACTCATCACTAATTATAATTACACAACTTGGCGAATTTTTTTCTCCCACGCACAACTGAAGCAACAAACAAGTGTATCAAAACCATACGCGCGTCAAAGCGCGTAATAAGTGCCACTTTTTTTTCTTTCTCATAAACTGCGTGCGTCTACGTCTCGTTTTTCCAGGCATTTTATCTTAATGTGGGCATTGAACTGGTAATAATAAGAAGGAAAAAAAAAGGAATCTTTTTTCCCAAAGAAAGACACGCGTGTTACCGCACATCGCGAAGGTGTAACACAACACACATAATATTCGCGTGACTCGTGCGTTTTCGCCTACAGACTACATATGTATACATGCAGCACCTAGTATACACGCTTTCAGCGCGTGAAAATTAATACGTCACACGTGTGGGTGGATCTTGGTACAAATATTGTATAGCTTCTTGAATTTCTGTTTTGCATGAAATTTATTACTATAACACATAATATGATACTCAGTAAAAAATTTTCATAAAATAAAAAATGAAATAACAAAAAATATATTTTTTATTCAAGCATTTGTTAGAATAATTCAACCTTTTTTTTTTTTCATTATGATATTTTTGGTGAAAAATATTATTACGTACTGTAGTATGATTAGTAAAGAAAAAAAAAAAATATTCCAGCACAAAATTTATTTGACAACACATTGTGTTAGAAAAAAAAATTTCATTTCAATCTATTATTGCCATCAGTTCATACTACAGCCGAGGAGGTGCACTACGCAGACACATGTACGTATAGGTCCACGTATGTGTCAATTTTAAATTAGCAATTGGCCACACGCGAGCGAATTATAATGGAGATGCTTTTTTTCCGTCGACTCGCAAAAGTTGTATCAAAGGTATATTGTTAACGAGCCATAGGGTGTACGTGTAGTTAACCGCAGAACCGCGTCCCAACTGTCCCAAGTCGAGTTTTACGATGCCATTGTGATGACTTGTTTTGTTTGTTTTAGGTACGCGCGTACCACAAGGACCGTTTATCACATTATCTCGTTCTGTTTGTGTATTTGCGTTTGCTTGCACGCGCCCGTAGGCTCCTTCAGATCTTATTTTGAAATAGAAGACACGCGATTATTTGCTTGGAATTTGTATATTAAATCGCTCGTGGTAATTTAATGTAATATTAAACGTGTACAGTTCACGGGTGGTAGTACAATGGGTACAAGTCACGTGTAATTTCATGAGTATGCAAAATGGTATTTTTTTAAAATAGTTTTTTATGTATACAGATAATGAAACACATTAAAGCTAGTTGATCGCGAAAAATAATGTAAACGCTGCTAGAAAATATTTTATGAGAGATATTATTCGCTCTGGTTCCAATAAGGGATTCCAATTATTATGAGATTCAAAAGATTTTTCCCGTTTTAAAAATAACTTTATCATG
Organism: Copidosoma floridanum; assembly: GCF_000648655.2. The sequence goes on along the minus strand of NW_019379487.1, from coordinate 489,833 downwards.
ATTTTATTAGCTACATGATCAAACATTATTAAATAATTAGAATAATTTTTTTTTTTATTATATGACAAATACCTCTGCTCCTTAAATACGATTTTAATCTTGATTTCGAATCAATTTGAAATAAAAAAATTATGTGTCTCACCGAGCCATTTTGTGTAATATCTAAAAAAAAATACTGTATAATATGTATGTGGAAGGCAGAAATACATTTTTCAATATTTCACTATTACCATTTGATCATGATTTTTATAAGAAAAGAAAAACCATCTAAAACACTCGTTTAAATAAACGCAGGATTTTTCTCAAATTTTGTTGAGAATAATTACCCATGCAACATACTTTTTTGTGTCAAATATTACAATAAAAAAATTTCTTTACAGAGAAATTTATTAATTGTATGTACATTTTCGTGAATTTATAGGCAAACTATTTCACCAAGGATGACATATTCCTCGATGTTAACAAAGTACCAAAAAAAAAAAAAAAAAAAAAAAAGAAAGAAAAATCTATGAATCACCGAGCGGGTGTGCCGCAATTTTCCAGCGCGAAAAATCCGCGGACGACCGTAACTCACGTTCGACCCTCCCCCGCGGTTCGTCGGCGCAGCGATTTGTCGGCCGTGACGATATAAATTTTTCCTCGCCGAAAATATAAAGAGATGGGTCCTGATAAAATGGAAGTGCTCTTGCCCCACGCTCCAGGGCCCCGCAGTCTAATCGTTGCTGAGGATACACTCACAATAGCACTTCACGATTCTTGGTATGTTTTTGTGTGGCAAGACTCATCGATGCAGGTAATTATTACCCGTTTTGATATCGAACGTCGTTAATTTTTTTTTTTTTTTTTTTTTTTTCTTCAAGAATCGAGTGGATCGAAAATTTTTCATCCACCAAGAGTTGCACCGCCACAACGGCTTAGTCATGTTCGTATCGAAGTTTCATCGGCGCATTTTTCCGCGACCGTAATAATGATTTATGGAATATATTTAGCAATATAACAAGCATTACATTCTCATGACAAATAACCTTCCTTTCCCACTCTCTTCTCTCTTTTTTTTTCTCTCTAAGTTTAGTTCTGCAAATTATTAGTGCCATACAATACAGAGACAAATACATTTGCCTCCACATTTTTTTTGCCGCATTTCTGTTGCTTTGAACGACAAAAAACACAAAAATACATGTTACATTAAAAATATTGTTGACTAGCGTGAGTCAATATTATTTTGAATAACGTATTCATTAAATCAACATAGAAGAATTCAACACATAAGATACAATTTTTTCTCAAAGTAATTTAGGATTAAAAAAAAAAAAAAAAATTTCTGTTGACAATTTTTTTTTTGTTTTTCCCCAATCAACTGATAGCCAATTGGAGAAACGTCAACAATTTTTGTATATTAAAGTATCTTTTTGAAAAACGTCAAAAGTTTCCTAAAAACAGTATTATATCAAAATAGTTTGAAAAAGCGTATCTTATGTGATTGAAAAAAAAAAAAACATTGGTTTAAATAATATCGACGAACGAAATATATAATGGAAATAGTTATAAGTACGTCCAAAGAATCAGAAACGAATTTTTCTACTCAGTTATCGAAGTAATATTCTCCCCCAGCTGCTTCGATTCCGACATTACCTTGCTTCGAACATCGCACGCGCAGTACTGGCTCTCCTTCGAAATTTAAAACGCGCCACATCCCCCTCGCGGATCAGAAACAGGATGCCCAAAGTTGTCACCGGAATCAATTGACTCGTTGAGCCCGACCGCGTGTACATCTGGGCCGCTTTTTTCGGTCACAGCAGGTAATACACGAATTCGCGGAGGTGCGCCTCACTCGTACAATTTCTCCCTCTCTCGCGTGGGGCAAAAATTACAGAAGAAGCAGCCAGTCGAGTGTTACATTGCCACTCGAGGAACTTTCTATTGCACGATCGCTCCCTCTCTTCTACGGACCCCGTTTGTGCACATACTTTGTCAGATAAAAGAAAGGAGTTAATGGTCATAAGAGAGTGCACTTATTTATAATAGAGTGAACAAGGACATGAGAGTATCGATTAGCTCGGCCCTTTTACTACAAAATAAAAAAAAAAAAAAACCTTTTTTTTTTCATTTCTGTACGCATAGTTTTTGTTTTTTCCCATCGTTGTTAACAAATATCGGGTGTTGCACAGAGGTGGTGATGGCTTTGATGAACAACGTCGGTGTGAAAGTCATTAGGATTCCGCGAGGGAACGAATGATTTCCATATTTCATACCTGGGCACTCGCGTGGGACCCGTGGTATGGTATATATATACGTTGTTGTTGCCGGGTAGAATCTTATTTATTGCTAATGTGTTTTCGTTATGTGTATACGTACTTACGTATGGAGCGCTCGTGAAGAAAAATGACTAATTTCGCGTCGATAACTCGAGATTTTATTTCTATGTGTGTGTTCGTGCAAATGTGAGTTATTGCGTGAGTGCGATTTTATAGGAAAAATTCTTTTTGAGAGCTGCTCGTACAAAAAAATGCTTCAGATTTATACCTTTCTCATAGGTTTTATTGAAATTTCACAGGAATAATTACATTTCTTGTTTTTTTAACATATTGTAAAGTTTTTGAGTACAAAGTTTTAACAGAAAGCTTTTTAACTTTGCAAATTTTCTTTCAAATTTTAATGATTATTAGAAAATTTATCCAGAAACATCTTTTGAAAAATGTATTAAAGCACCCTAGAAAAATTTTAAATATGTTTCTTTATCCTCTCATTACATGTTTCCACAATCGTACACTTATGATTATTTATTCATTCATTTAGTAATACATACAATTTTTAATATTTAGTCATTATTTTTTAAAAAAAATTTTATTATTAAAGAAAACCATGTACCCTAAATTTAAAAATAAAAAAAATGTTTCAACCTGAAATTAAATTTTGTAAAAATTATACAGGGCCACAAAAAATAAAAAATGGCACAGTATGTACTTAGCCTACTTTTTTTGTATCATGAAAAATTATTTAAAAAATTCATGGGTATCAATACTTTACTTTTCACATTGGGATTAAATAACAAAAGTGTTTTTTTTTTTTTTTTTTTTTTGTTCATAGTTACTTGGAAGATCTTACGAGCGAAAATGATTCATGCTAAGTACATACTGGTGCAATACATGTCTTAAATTTGAGTTGGAGTTGCGCACGAAGAAGAAGAAGAACAAAAAAACGAGCGTTTGGTAAATCATATCCCGCACGCCCACGCGCACATACGTCAACGACATCCATTACTGTTCACTTTTGCCCCCTGCGCCAGACTTTACCGCTTGCGTTTACCATCCTACTTACTCCTTTTTCTTACCTCTTCATTACATACATAGTCGCGAGCGCGCAATCAGCTGTGGGACTTGAAAATTACGAGGCCTCTTTTTTGCACGAAACATATAAACTGCCCGTCCGTTTATCGCTGTTGTTGCTGTTTAGAGAAATTTATTGGTGATAGCTCGTGTATATATATATACATTTATTGTACAGGAAGGGAGATAGAGAGGTGAGGGTGATGACGACCGGTTACGTGTTGCAACATAAATTTCCACAATTTATATACGCACCAAAGTAGTCTCATGAAATTCGGCACTTGAGATACCAGATTAAAATGACGGATAATTTTTGACGGTGTACAAGTTGGGTCAAGTGTTTGAGATCTATCACGGATAAGGGTCAAATATTTATAAATCGACCAACATGCTGATTGTTATATGTAAAATCGAAAAACAGTTGAATAAACTTTTTTATTTTACTATAATTTTTATGAGCCCAAAGCATGATCGAGTACTTAAAAGCTGAAAAAACCATAGTTTTTGTATTTAAGACCAAACGACTGGAAATTTTGTGACAAAATGCCTCACATAATGATTTTAGTAATGATTTTTTAAATTCCCTTGTGATTCTGCGTCTATCATGGGAATACAGGTGTGGTCATCCATTCATCACATAAACAGTTGTATACAATTGTGCACGAGTTTAATACAACAAATAGTATTACTTTCCACACGTCGACACTTTATGGGAAAATTCTTCTGGTCCGCAGATATAAACCGCGCCGATTAATTAAATTTCATTTGTAAGTATACGCATTGCAAAGGCTTAATAAATTCATTTGAGAACAACCAAGCGTGAAATACCAGCTCGAGAAGCCGTCAATCTTTTCCTGTGGTCAGCTGGACAGTTACAGCAAAATTAATCGATGCTTTTATTGTTGAAATTATGCGAGCTATGCCTTGAAAGAACATCTCGAGTTATGAAAATTATGTTTTTTTTTTTTTGTGGACGTGCTTCAAATTACTTTTTGATCCGAATGACATAATTATTGCTCAACCTAAACATGAGCAAACAAAATCCCATGTATACGTGAGAGAAAGGGGGTCTATAAGAAACGTACCGTACGCAGGATAACGTGGGAAAACCTTTTCTTTTTTTTTTTTTGTTTTGGTGCACCTGCATCGAGAGAGTGACAGTTCCATTGTCGGCTCTGGTGGAATATTCACAGTTTTGAATATATCAATTGCAAGCGGGCAATCTGATATAGGCTAATACCTGCTGCTTATATACATATATATATATAGTTATGTCGAGCGGTCGGAGGGCCTATTCAAGTGTTCCTATTAATTAGTGTTAGGTAAATACGTAGGATTTCTCCCTCAGTTATGGATTGCATAGTTTTCAGGTGTAATAAGGTATAGTTACTCGAGGCATGGGAATTTGGATTATTTTCACGTTACTGGAAAATTAATTATACCTATGTCAAACATATTTGCACGATTAACTGCGTGTTCTTTTAATTACTTTTGTTATTTCTCAATAAGCTGTACATTCACTTAAGTAATTATTTACAACTACATGTATTCATTAATAATAAAGTTTTACAAATAAATGTGTTGGAAACACGTCTCATTGCGTAAAAGAGAAAAATGTCTGACTGAGGGTGTGTGCAGTGTATAAAAACAGTCATATCACAAAAATTTGTTTTAAAAAAATCTTTTTTGCTATCTCTTGATTCTCCATCTATTGAAAGCTGAAATACCTGTGATTTTACTCTTTTTAAAGAATCATGAAAAAATCCTTTTTCAATTAAAAAAAAAAGAATAATATATAATTTTTATCCCTGTATATAATTAGTAGACTTAAAAATCGCAATTTTTTAACAGAGCAACAGACTCTTGGCAAACATTTTCATGGAAGCTACTTGTGTATGATTGAAAGTGCATTGCAGTTACGTGTATGAATGAAACAATGAGAATCTATTGATGTAACGATGAGTATTTCTTCGACAAGTGCTTGCAATGCAGTACCCAACAAAACTCGCAAAAGTTGGGACCAATGCGTATGCATATAGTCCGCGGCGATGGGACAAAAATCGGAACAAAGGCTCCCGTTACGAGAAAAGCGGCACGCGATCTATACGTATATCGCGACCCACCAAAAAACGATACCACTTGCACTTGCAATCTATATAGGCATCACGTTAATAGAAGGAGGTGGAGGCTACATCTCAAGAACGCCGCCGGCAAAGAATCGGCTATATAAAATCTGGCGCTGCTCTTGATTTACTCGCCACCCGGCACGCCTTTTCATCCTCCCACTCTATATTATCCCCTTTTGCCATTATGTTCCACGTATACATACATACACAAAGAAATAAAGGGGCAAATCGCTGAACGGAGGTTCAATGAGCCGTGGGGGTACACACGGCCGATTCACGTGTGCAATGTATAATCGCTATCGTCGATGGGAGTACATGGATTATTGTACGGCCCACATGGATGTACATACGTTACGAAATTTTTTCTTTTTTTTTTTCTCCTGATGCGAGCATGTACCGATTACCAAAAGCTATACGTGTGTAACAGGTGATTCGCCGCGCTGTGGGCACGCGCACATCGTGTACGTGTTCAACGTGCAAAAGGCTGCGGGTATGCCATTGTACATGGATGGTACGGCGTGTACATATATGTATATATGGACGTGATATGTAATGGAGTTGCGAAACCGTGACATTGACACTTTGCCGTGAGAATATATTATTCTCTCTCGCGCGGTATCTTACCTATACGTGCGCGGGGGACAGGTATACACTGAGATATCGCTCTCGTCTGCATCTGGTGCTTTGATGTCTTTTTGAGGTGCATCGCTTGTGTGATTTTTTGGACGATGTCGGTGCTGCGGAGGAGTAATATTGCAAGACAAGCTCGAGGGAGCTCAGGTTCTGAAAAATATAGTCGATTGATGTTCTAGTGTGCACGTATACGTGGACAAGGGTTTCTCAATGTATTACTATAATAATATATTATGTGATGATAAGAGACAGGAGAAGGTTATTCAGCATTTTTTTTCAGACTTGTTAATTTTATCATGTGGTTGTTGGTACAGTATAAGACTCCATGAATATAAAGACATGACGGAATATTGCTCGGAACTTGTACGAACGAGTACATTTTTTTTTTTTTTTTAANACTCCCAAACGTTTTGAAGTTCATCACGTTTTTGTGATTTAGCGCTCGACGCTTAAGTAAGTAATTGCCAGAGGAACACCGCGCAATTACTTGCACTGGGAAAAAGTGAGGCCCCCCCAAAAGTTTCCGCGGAGCTAGAGCTGCTAATCAGTACCGCCAGGCTTATATAACTTTCGCTTAAATTTTGCCGAGTACTTGCTTCACTCGATTAAAAATAGGAAAAAAAGAGGCTTTAATTCGACTAATTAAAATTACAAGGCGATTAAATATATACATCCTATATTAGGATCAATTTTAACGGTATTTTTGTTTCTTTTTTTAATCTAATATATATGTACACAAATAATAATATTATATTTTAATGAAAAAATATATCACCTAACATAAAACATATTTAAAAAATTGGTTTTTCTCTTGAGATCGAAAAGTTGATACACATGATTGATATTCAAGTGTACAACAATGAAATGTATCTAAAGCTTATCATAATGTGTGTTAATGTTGTCTTTGAAAAAAAATTTATAACAAAATTTGAATCATCAAACTTTTAAGAGCGTAGAAACACATCTCATTATAACACGCGTATACCTATTACATCATTAAGAGCAATCAATTGGTGATTGATTCGGCGTCAACTGTCACAAAAAAGAGTACACTGCACATACCCATACATCCGATATATTATGTACCTTACACTGAATTGCTCAATGTACGCCCGACTTGAGTTTTTGCATGTACACATAATATGTGAGAACAAAAACGGTCGAATACATAACGTATATATGTATACCTACATGCATGAATGAAAGCGCCAACGATCGTGGGAAGATTATTCTGGCAAAGTGACAGTCGTTCTTTTGCCGCCGTGCTTTGCCCTACCGTTCCTTCGACTGTCTCTGTTGTCTACTACATAAAATTCCTACAAATGTATGTACATGTTATATAGGTATTAAATATTGAGAATCGTAAAAGTAGCATCAATCAGGAACCCGTACACTATATCGTTTGTTCACTGTTGAGTATATACATAATTATAATAGTGGCTCGTTAGGGAGAATCAATTACGTTGACGAATAAGACTGCACATGGGAAATTCAATACAGGGGTAAAATAAAGTGTCGTACGATGATGCACCTTGTGTTTTCGTGTGTTGGAATCGTACAAGTTTTGCATAAGATTTTCATATGATTTAAGGAATGACTCAGTTTTAATGTAAAATAAATACCTGTTTTGTGTTTTTCTACAGGGGAGAGGGCACACAAAATTTACACATTTAGATTTCAATCATTCTATTTTTTTAACACATTTACAAAGTTTAACAACAAAAAACACCAAATTTTGCACTGTGTATAATTATATATTATTACGTGATTGTTCATATAACATAATAAGAGCAAGTGAAGTTTTTTCTCAAAGTAATGACGCGGTGTTTATAGTTTTAATTTTTTTTTTTAAATTAAGTAATAAAGTACCAGACCTTATGAGCCATGCAATATAACAATTAAAATAGATTGCGACGGTAAATAATAATATGATAATAAGAAAGAGAGTAAACATGAGTTACGTGATGAAACAGCGCAGTTGAAAAGCAATAATCAAAAATACACACACATACACACAGCTGCGAGCAATATATAACTTTCTTCGGCGTTAAGTTTAGTGATTACATAGCACGCGCGAAGGGAGTTCGCAAAGCATTATTAAATCGTTTCGAAAACATGAATCAATACATTACGTATGTGTACGCAAGTATGCGAGCGAGACAAGGAGAAAAATCTTAATTGAGATCTAGAGAAATATGCGCGCATTTCGACCATGTACTATTAGATGAGGAAAAGTTTTTACCAGCTATTATGCACGTTGGGCCGCACTTTTCTTTGATAATCATTTTCGGAAGATGCAGCGTGGCATGAGCATATAGATACGCTTTTCATGTGATATCGAAATTTATGTAAGGCTTTACGTAAAGCTTGTAGAGATCGTGATACTGAGTTGTAGAATAACAGTTTTTTTTTTTTTTTTTTTTTTCTAAAAACAAAGAAGCTGCCAATAAATTAATGCAAAGCTGTCTCATATTTATGTTAAGAAAATTTTTGACAAACCTATTTGTTACTTTGGCGGTTGAAAGTTCGGACCTTCTTTGGGTAGAAATACTTTCTATTAAAACATATTTATTAAGAACCATATGATGTACTAGGTTAAAAAATTACAACTTATTGTTACTGGTATTGTTATTTATTTCTATTTTAACAAAACTCCATCTAAAAAAGTTAAATCTTCGGAAAATGTTAATCAAACATTTTTTCATAACTAAACAAACCTACATTTTTCTTGTTTTTAAAACATCATTATTCTTATTTTTGTGTTCATACGTTATTTTATGTATTTTTATTCGTACATTTGTATATTTCATACCATATATATATAAATACTAATGTATTATATACTTGTGTTTAATATCTTATTTTAATTTTTTAAATCAATAGTTTCATAGCAAAGTTGTCGACTGAAAAAAAGGTTGCCGCAACATATAAAAAA
>NW_019379487.1:445896-471320 GCF_000648655.2 Copidosoma floridanum | reverse complement strand
AAATCATATTTTTCATTCTTTTTTTTCGTTAACAGCTGTACAAACTTTTTTTTTATTAATTAAAAAAAAAAAAAAATTACAATACGAGTTCGTAAAATATTTAGCAACACATTTTTAAATTATTGCAACTGCGAAGGCAAGGATATTTTTTAATTTCGAATCCTTCACATTTTCAACGGTTTCTCCTTTTCTCTGTCCGTTTGTATCTGCATTGCACGTAAGCAAGTCCCTAGCAACTTTTATTACCCTCAACCACTTTTTCGACGAAAATTCGTAGTCCGATGTCTAAGGAGATAGGAATTTCAGCTAATGGGTTTTGCTTCCTGTTTTTCACCTCTTCTCTTTTGTACTTTCCCAAGAGTATCGAAGATCCTTTTCACAATTTGTAGTTTTCCCTTTGCAACTCTTACTAGGAAAATCTACCCAAACGACGAATTTATGTTCTTCCCCGTTAAATAAATAAAACAGACCACCCACTCCGACTTTGTGTTTTTTTGTGCTTCTTGTTTTTCAACTTTTTACATACCCATGCATGCTCATTAATTATCTATTATTTGTAACAAAATTAATAATAGTGTGACAGGTGATTCAGATCATTTCTTTTAAATTTGTACTACTACCATAGAATTATTAGATTCAACAGCACCACACATAAGATTAATTGTCGGGCATAATATTCATAATTATTACCTACTACTGCAGTAACTGTTACAGATACTGCTAGTAAGAATTTTTTTTGTTCTTTCTTTCAGACTCTTCTACGGTTATTTTGTACCAAAATAAACGTGCCGTAGTACCTGTACTACATTTTGCATCAAAATCATATTTAATATCCACTCGTGGTTCATTGGTTACATATTATACTCATACGTAAAGAAACCGAAGGCAACCCACGCCTACCAGTCGATTACCCGCCTTACTTTCTTCAACTATAGTTATAAAAGATACCACTTTCAACGCGCCTACCAAAACACATACTACATCCTGTAAATTATATAAATATCGATCTACGTTATATATATATACTGAACGAGCTCACTTTGTGATGTAAGTTTTTTTTGTGCTCCACATGTATTTAATCAATGTACACCCGTGCCGGACAATGCCCCTTGGCCCAAAAAAATCAAATGAAATATATGTGACATGTTGTCGAGTGAACCGAGACCGTGTGATGTTGTTGGGCTTATCCCGTGGATAGCACGCTTGGGCCCTCTAAAAATTCATGCCCTCGTACTTCTACCGAGAAAATGCAAAGATGGATGCTTATTGTCCGAACTATACGTGTGCCACTATGCTGTTAAAACTCTGGGTCGAGCAAAAATCACTTTGGCCGACTACAAGAAGCTGCTCGGAGTACCCCGTTTCGAGGGCCTATGTGCTTAAGCTATTTGTGTTTTTATATGCCCACTGGCCACTGCCACATTACAGTATGCCGAATCATCTGTGTTATAGGAGGTTTTCTTTTATTACCCCCATTGTGCAGGCATGTATATATATACATATTGTCCCTTGAGCATGCACCGAATGTCACAAACATTGTAGGTGATGACTAGCCTGCAATCGTCAAGCAAATTCCTTCTGGTGATTTTTTGCCCCCTCTGCTGTAAGGTATGTTTTATTGGGACTCGTCATATTTTTCATTTGCTATTTTAATTTTCCTCCATCTCTGCGCCAACAATGACTGAAAACTACATTTTCATATAAGTATACAAGATGCAACGTTTCCAGTAGCATGTATATAATTATATGTAAGGAGTTTGGCAAAGTTTTTATTGTGTGTTTTATTTATTTACAGGTGTCACGGGTTGACCTGCAATTCAACGTTCGGTGTTAATATTTTGCTGTTCATTTACTTACAAGTTGGATATTCGAGTTTGAATTGCATTGAGCTGTATTTACCGCGGTGTTTCCATGGCTTGTGCGCTTATTGTGATGCAAGAATGGTACTCGGTAACATGAATACCTCTTTGCCATTCGGACATTGGTGGGTCCTTGGCACAAATAAAATTTGTCATCTCTGGTGCGACGCGACAAAAAAAAAAAAAAAAAAAGAAAAAAAGTATTTACAAAAACTCTAAACTATCGCACACCCAGGACCTGAGTGGTGATGGCTACAATTTTTCAACGGCATGGCCAGGATAATGCCTTTTTTTGGTTCGACGATCGTTTTTTGATGCTTCTTGGCCAGAGTAACGCATAAAGCCAGCTAGAGTTTTCAATGCCTCCCTCCCCTCTTATCTAAAATAAAAAATAATAAAATAAAATTAAATTAAATTAAATTAAATTAAACCAACAAAATCGTTTTTTTGACATGCATCAGTGCAACTTTTGTAATACCTGCAATACATTTGCCAATCATTTTCTGGTCCTATATCTAGATGAGATACTTGACAATTTTTCGCACCCGGAATTTCAAATGAACGACTTAAGAGGATAATACGAAGTTTCAAACTTACATGTTATCTTCATTTTCAAATGCACTTGGATTATAGAGGATAAATTGACATTGGGTAAGCTGTACTTGTTTTCTATCAGCTGCTATTTTTTTTGTATTTTCGTGAGAAAAATTTTCTTAGAAACCGATACTGCACCTTCGTCAAGAGTTGTGAACCAGCATTGGCCGTCACTTACGACGACTTTAGCAAATTTTTATTCTCCGACAGAGATGATGTTTTGAATAAGTTTCGCTCTATTGGCGAGATTTTAAACATATTTTGCACCTTTGGACTCTTTTTGCAGGATTCATTTTTTTTTTTTTTTTTTGTTATTACGTAAAATTTTTTTTTTATCGATGGTTAGCCTCGTAGTCCCAGAAACTACACAATTGAGCCAGGGATTCAATTCCCAGAGAAAGTATTGAAATTCGTTTGTATTCCGTTTTCTTTGGTACAAAAAGTAACTTGGACTTCTTTGATTGAGAAAAACAAGCTAAAGGAAAAGGAAAATAAGGTAAAAAGAGTTCGAAAGTGTAAAAAAATTAAGATAAGTGGTTGAGTTGAGTTCAAGTGCAAAAAGTGATACGCATAGCCTTGAAAGGAGAGATAAAATTATCATCGATGTCGATAAATACACTAGTAAAAAATATTACTCGCATTGTATTCATTCTCTGAATGTCAAAGAATAAATATGTAGTAACAGTTTATAAATTATTGCCTTAACGCTTCAAAGTTCAATGTGAAGTCCAATGCATGTGATAATCATGGGCACAAAGTTATGTTTGCGTAAAAATAAAATAAAATTTAAATTAAAAAAAAAAATACATATTTATCACAACAGTCATACCATATCTTTGTTGGCAATCGTATGCTTTACTTTTTTTTTTATTTTTGTCAAATGCCAACATTTGTTATCAATAGCACCTGGTGTACGTATCAATCGATTACTAAGTACTATCGATTTTTAAATCTGAATGATAAATCATATTTTTCATTCCATAAGTTTTAACAAAATGATGCGAAGAAAAATTAATTTGATAAAAGTAATCCTTACATCAGTAATACGATGTACCAAGAGGTAAATAAAAAAGTAAAAAATTTAGTTAAAAGCAAAAAAACTTTCACTTCATCGTAATAGATACAAGCTTGGATTCTTTGCGAAGAAAGTTACTTACGTTGTATTATGAACTTTGCATATTTTGTAATTGCAAGCATACAGTGGTTACGCGCACGTCTGAGATTTTCAACCTCGCGTCCTTGTTTTTCATTTGTTCACTTATCGCATATCAAATACGCGTTTCTTAATTTGCATGTAAATTTATCAAGAGATCAGAAAAAGTATGGGTAATAATGACGAGACCAAAAATACACGCTTATTAATTATCAAAGTCCTTCATCAAGCACAAGTGATCCTTTTTAAAGCAGCGTAAGAATAAGATTCAATTTTTTTTTTTCTTTTCCTACACAACAATTTGTAAGGCGGCACCTCCTCAAACAACTTTTTAACAGTCCCGAAGAGGCTGTTATGTATAACACGAAATATTCACCAACTAAATGGAAAAAAAAAAAAAAACCATACGCTCCGCGTGATTTCAAAACGGCGCGAGCCCATCAGAGTTATTCATGCACAAGAACGAAAACAACAAGACTTTCAACGCGCCGCCAACTTTCGTATAATACGTCGCCGTCGATCTGCATAAAAGCACAGAAAACGCTAAACCGTCACCACCTGAAACCAGAAAAAAAAAAAAAAAAAAAAAAAAAAAAAAAAAAAAAAAAGAAAGAAAGAAACCGGATGCTCCGCGAAACCTCATCGCTCGTTTGGAAAAGTATATGATAAATCGCGCAAATAACTTTCCCGTGTCCCGCGAAGTCGCGCTCCAAGCGTCACGTAACGCCGCGCTCTCCGTCGCGTCCATCTCGCTCTTTCCCTCCTCATCGAGTGTGTAAAATATATTATTATTCGACTGCTGCTCTCAACGCCACAAACACACGCGTTTTGCTAAAATAGCGCGTCAATAAAACAATAATCCAGCATAAAGCATACGTGTAGGGTATGTTACACGAATGCTCAGATTAGCCGAAAAAAAATTGGATAAACCGTGAGAAAAGCACCAAGAGAGGGAGATATTATAATAAGATGCAGCACACGAGTAGCGCGCGATTCGGAAAAAAATAAAAAAAGAAAAAAAAGCGTAATAGCTGCACGCAAGTGTATTTATATATCCCTGTTTTCCTCCATTACCATGATGTTTCTTCTTCTTCTTTATCTTCATCCTTCTCAGCGAGGACGCCCCCATTCGCTATCGCGTTGTGCAATAATGTATATCGCGCAGGCCCGCGGGGTCAAAGCTTCTTTTCTCTCTCTCTCTCTCTCTTTCTCGCCTCCCCAAAATTACTATTATTGACACGTCTCTGTGTGTTCACGTGCACATACATGTGTACAGGTGTACGTGCACACGCTTTCTCGAGCACTTTTGCTCTCAAAGTTACGCAATGCCGCGAACCTCGGCCGTATAACATGTAATATACCGCCGTATAGTCGTCGCGCTCGCAATTTATAATATTACAAATCGATATCGAGCGCCGCTCGTTCTTGGATTCCAAGTGCGAGTACCTCTACACACAGGTTCTTATACATACCACTTGCCCGTTGCGCAATCGTATATTATGTAGTGTTTTTTTTTTTTTTTTTTTTTTTTTTTTTTTTTTTTTTTTTTTTTTTTTCACTTTTTGGTTGCATATTTTTTCCCAAAGCATATGCGATTGTGTTTACGCGTGTTAACACGACTATATAGACGTACAACGTAATTACGTCGGAAACATTGTTTGCGCGCTTTCGCATTGTCGAGCACACCTATACGTCGACTTGTGTGGGTACAATAATGAAACGGTGGTCGATCCTTTCGGTCGCGGTTTTGCGTTCGAGGAAAAGGAAAGAAAGGCAAGGATGAAAATAAAAATCCCCACGGGTTTTCGCTGAAATCGGTAATTGAGCGTGGTACGTTAAATACGCACACAGGGGCCGAATTCATATTTCCGCGTGGTGATATCGATTGGAGGGTTTTTTTTTTTTTTTTTTCTTCCGATTTGCCACGTGAATCGTGTTACGCGGTGCATGAGCTTAGCGTAAGAAAAAAAAAAGGCAGAAATTTGTTGGCAAATTATTAATACAATTTTTACAAATATGTAAATGCCATGGCGATTTTTTCTTTTACAGAATGTAATACACATTATAGTTAGTGAAAATTACTTTTTTTTTTTTTTTCTATTCTAATTTCGTTTTATTCTATTAATATATTTATATAAATATTATGCACTATTCGGTTATATCACGTTAAATGCGATATAGGAAAAATAATGTTTTTCAATATACAAACAATGCAGCAAAAATATTTTAAAAAGGATATCCAAGCCAAAGTCTGACTAATTCAAAGGATCGTACTCGTGACAAGCGAATGATTCACCCGGGAATATTTTGAGCGAGGGACGTATGAATATTTATCATCTTAACAAAAGCACTCACCAACGGTGGACAAATCATAATTTATATGTGTGCTAAGAACTTAATTGATGATTTATCATCAGTAGCTACGAATTCGGTTTTTATGCTTTCGTGACAATTATAAAATTTAAACATTAGCGAGTGCAGCGTTGTGTACGTACATGAAATCTGTGCCGTTGATGATAAGCTGCACAGAAGTTGACGCAAAAAAAAAAAAAAAAAAAAATTGATTTATGCGTATGCGCTATATATACGGATAAACACTTAAAATGTTGTAAAACAAAACTCTTGCGTGTATAATATTATTTCAAGAGTAAACAACTTGGAATTTAACGCGCGAGAAATAAGTAATTTGTTTTTCAACACTTTTGGATTTTACAGTCCCATTTACGATTAGCAACAAATAGTTATTCAATTACATCGGGCAAGATAACATATTGGGGTTAACGTTTAAACTATATACGCCATTATCGAGTCGTTCGTTCACTGATTGCGTTAACGACGGCTCGTATTTACATTGACATTCGCGCATAAATAATAAATAACAACGAGACTCGACGAAGAATCTCGCGCGACGATTACTGCCCGATGGAAGAAGAAAAAACAAAAAAAATCGATCCATCGATCGATCGGCCGTCCGTGAATCACGTGTAGTTACGACTATGCGCGTGTTTGATAAACACAGTTCCCATTATCTTATCGATAAGCCGAACCGCGGCGATCGAATGGCTCTCCCTCTCTCGTCTTTCCAAACAAAATATACCCGACGAGTTGACTCTCGCTTCGGTTTTCAGAGTATATACTATACACATGAGAATTCTGGAAAAGGAAAAGAAAAGCCCCCCCTAAATCCATCCCTACCGGCAGCACACGACAAACAACGCCTTTTGCCGATTTTTCCGAATCCATCGCGCCGTAAAACGGGGGAAAAAAATAAAAAAAGCTCCTAATTGCCGTTCCCGGGACCGTAAAGGAAGGAAGGAACGCTAACACCTGACGAGGATATATTCTCTTTTGTAACGCGTTGTATACACCCGTGCACGGCCGACAAAACGCGTGACGTCAGCGCGGCGAGAGAGCGGCGGTCCGCGCAAAAACAGGCCGCGGGAGAGAGAGAGAGAGCGCGCGTTATCGGGGACCCGATATCCCTCGATCCGCCGCGCAGGACTAATCGGCCAAGGAGGCCCGTGGTCAGTCCGGACGACCGCTTCGACGCAAGCGGGCACACACGCAGTGTGTATATACGTGTGTCGCGTAGCCAAGCATCCAAGGCCCGCTCGGTCAGTCGGTCGGTCGGTCGGTTTCTCTGCACGCGCGCACTCTCGATGCTGCCCTGCATCGACGAACGAGGACGCGGGTAGAAAGTCCCCCCCTGGAGCCGTGCTCACTTTTGCCGCGGTTACAAAATAATACAAGAAAAATCCCCCTTTGTGCCACGGGGAAAAACTCGAGTTTTTTTTTGTTGGTGCAGGTGTGTAGTTCGTGTGTGTGTGTGGTCCCCTCCAGGCCCGTTGATCTTCGATGCGGCCCGGCGTGTCTTGCATATACCCACGGACACGGAGGTGTTGAATCGTCGGTAGCGCGCCCCACGGGCCGTTGTTCCGGGACACAATGACGATGGCTCTCTGAATAATGCGCGCTCGAAAAAGTATCGGCCTGGCGAGCTCGGTTGACGGTTGATTTCGCGTTTTTAACTGCCACCGCGATATATAATCGGTCGCGAGCGCGCGCGCGCGTGTGTGTGAATTTTTGCCGATAACCGAGCGCGGATCGATCGGTATATTACAATGCGCAAAGCGTGACCGAAGCTCATCCATTGTTCTTGTGCGTTTGTATCGGGGTTTTTGTTGTCGGTTGCGGTTCCACGAGAGGAAGCGCTCGTCGGTGTGATTTGTGGACAAAAATCGACAGTAGGATGGAGTGGCTGAGGGTGCTCAAGCTCTTGTTGTACAAAAATCTGTTGGTGCGCAAGAGACAATGGATAACGTCGCTGGTCGGGGAGTTTTTGGTGCCCGTGGGGGTGATAGTGGCCGTGTGGGCGGTGAGAAACCTCGTGGCCAAGGAATCGGTCCCGGTGGACCGCGACACCGTGCCCGACAGGATATTCGTCAACGACATATTCGACAAGGCCTCGGGCATCAAGAGGGCGGCCGTGTTTTTCGCCCCCAACAACTCGTTCACCAACGAAATCATGGAAGGAGTTCAGTACTGCCTGTCTGAAGGTGATGCCGATGTTTGTGAGTAAACCAGGAATTTTTTTAATCATATACATCGGAGGGGAAAAAAGAAGGCTCTGGAGCGCGAGCCGACTTTTTTTTTGTTTTCTTTGGTGCGTCTCTTATGTAAAAAGAAAGAACGAAAGGAAGAGAGGAAAAAAAAAAGTGCCTTACTTTCACGGAAACGGCTACTTTCGGAACTCGAGGAAACGCGCGGCAACTGGCGCGTGACGCAACATTTGTTATCGAATGTACGATTTTATGTACGCACGCGTTTGGTATTGAGATGGATATAAATTTTGCGCAAATAAATTTTTCAATCTCGAGCATTGGAAATTTCAACGTGATCAGACCGGTGATGGAAAAAAAGTAAAGATGAATGCACTATGCGAACGCAAGTGTTTAATTTTCGTCAATTTCATCTGTACACTTGTGTAATGGTCATAATTGTTTGTTTCAAGTACTTGATGATTAAAAACTTGAAATGTTTTTCAATACGCAAACGTTAAACATCTTGAAAAACTAATTCAATTCACTTGTAAAGGAACCAAGGGTGGGATGGGTCATGGATCTCAGAGTTACTTAGGTTATTCAAAAATGTTTTTTTACCAAGCAATTTCCAAAATTAGAAATTAAAAAAAAATCCATTTCAACATGAAAAATATTCTAGAAACAAATAGTGGACCCATATAACTCCAAGATCGAGTTCCCGTATCACCCCAACACTTTTTTTGGGATTATAATACGTACGTATATTGCAAAAGTCATTAATTTATCCGAAACTTATTAAAAATCATGGGATTTATTTTCCGCAATAGAAGAATGCAATATTATAAGACTCAGAACTGAATATCTAAGTGTTTGCTTTGAGAAAACATAACCTCGAAAATTTTCGTGTATATACCACCGCAAACTTCTCCTGAGAGAAATGGTACATTACGCACCTAGTGATGGCTTCGCCTCGGGCGTTTATTCATGTGAAATCTGCGACATTCTTAACCTCCAAATGTGGTGCGTATACGATTTTACGTCTCCTGGTGCTCGGTAAATAAAAAATTCCGCCTGCGTAGCGGGCGGTAATTTTCACTTACGGAGCACCAGTGACGTAAAATTACTCTGCAAGCACGATAAACATGCATTGTCTTTTTTACGTCTTTTTGCTGATCGGAAAAGTAATTTTTATTGTAAATTCAGATGTTTTTATTGTATAAATAGAAGAAATTTCCGTACAGAACAATAAGAATTAGTATACAAGAAGTAAAGAGTCCTCGAGATGGCAGAATGAGACTAGGTTAGAGTGCTAGCGCATCAGGAATCTCTCAGTATACTTAATAGACAAAAAAATCGTGAGTAAAATGTTACAAAAAAATTCACAAGTATTCCTCAGATGCTCTAGTTTCCCATTAACTTTTTCCGAAGATAAACAATGTATTCCCTAAAAAATCCTAACCTAGCAGACATTTTCAAAATCTTTAAGCAGCAGATACTTGTTAAAAATATTTGCAAAAAAAAAAAAATATTAAGAACCCATATGGAGACCAAACAAAAGGCGCCCGTAAGAATTATCATTAAAAACCGAGTCGTTCATTTATGATTTTGTTAATATCATTGCTTATAAGCAAACGATCTTTACTTTGAATTTTATATTTTTTATCTTTATCGTTTGATCCTTCCAAGGAATAATTCAATGAAATCACAAGTTAATTAATATTTAATTAGGAATCAAAGTGAATTCTCTAATTAACTCACTCTTCATTTTATTAAAAATTTATTTCTATTGCTTATTGATTGATATTTCAATTAACAAATAAATACTGTTATTTAATTTATATTTTGGATATTAATTAAAATAAAATCAACAGAACTATAAAACATATGTTATTCCACCTACCAATATTAATGAATGAAAGTTTTTTTTGTGGAAAAGCTCACATACGCGCGTGTGTACCTACGTGTATATAAAATAAAATTTAATCAGTGATTGAAATAAATTTCAATTGAAAATTTTTAACGGCCAAACTAAATGTTTCAAAAGTCCTCAAAATAACAACTAAACACTAAAAAAAAAGTAGTGATTCTCATTTTTGAGATACCTTTTAATAAGTTCATTTTTTATGGCAATCTCTACTACTTTCATGTATATAATAAACCTCTTATACCAAAATTTGGTGCTATTATTGTTTCCAATTTGGGTATAATCGACAGTTACGATTGAAATTTTTATCCAAAAAATTTACCACATGAGGTTCCACTTAATACCTGTTGAAATAAATTATTACATTTCGTAGATCCAATAGTATTTTCCTTATTTCTTCCATACGGCGATTTAGGATGGAGTTTAAATTATGATAAAAATTTAAGAAGTGAAAAAGATAAACACATTTACAACATTATTTATATAGACTTTCATATAGACCTTACTCCGAAAAGTTTAATCCTCTACTGTACGGTGGACGATTAACTCAACAATTTTTTTTTTATGCATACATTATGGTGAAGAGTAATAGAACAAATTTTTTTCAGAATGATCAAAAAACACTAAGAATAGAATGTTACGAAAGATTATTGGATCATATTATAAATAACGCTTCAAATATTTAAAAAAATTTCAAAAATGAAAAAGTCGGCAATCTTTTTATCATACCTTCAGAATATACAGGCAGTCCTAGATATATGCAGCGACATTACCAAGACTCTATGGCTATAATCAGTTACGTGTAACCCAAAATGGAAGAAATTGAAAGAAATTTTGAAAAAATTTTCAACAGGAACAACTCCCAACGACAATTTTATAAACGTGTATTTTTAATACTTATAACTAACGAATCCTGATGAATTTGCTTGTGTTCAATTATAACAACAAAAAAATAAAAAAAAAAACTTGTCTTTGGTCTATTAAATTGAACCAGAATAACAAATATTGTAAATCCGAGAGTGCCCTTTAATTTTCTAAGGTTTTAGTATGAATTAGAGTGGTTTTTGTAACATTTGAAAAACAACCATAATTAACAACTTCTTCCAAAAAAAAAAATAAATAAATAAAAACGCGTGAGTGTGCAAAATCTGTGATAGGGATGTTTTGCCATTTTATTAGAGCTGATGAAACAATTGATAAAACTATAATTCAGTTTCTTGTAAAACACGCACAAAAAAATCTTGGTTCTACTGCGCAACGTATAAATTCGGATGGTCGTTTAGTTTTTCTTCCCAAACCGATCCACATTGATGGCACAATGTTCCCCAATAACAGCCTTGCACGGGCACGCAACGGAGGACGACGTGGTGCGCGACTTCGAGTCCCTGTCGATACCCGAGTTCCCCGATGCCAAGCGAGGGGCCGTCATATTCAAAAACTTGGACCCATCGGGCGAAAACTGGCCGAAAAATCTTGATTACAAAATCCGAGTGAAAGACCTAAATCTCAAACTAAAGTTCAACATGCTGGCGAACATGCTCACGTATTACACGTACAGCATGTTCCTCCAGTTGCAGTACTGCGTCGACTCGTCGTTCATATACTTGGAAAACGGCCGGACGACGAACTCCAGTCTCGATTTTCCAGAAGTAAGTAAATATACCAAAATCTATATGTCGCCCCGCGAAGGGATGTATGCAACTAACGTCAACGAAACAATATATCCACAGTTTTCCATACGGCAAGTTCCTTACCCGCCCTACGTAAAGTACGACTCGGCGGACATCATGTTCCGGCGCTTTTTCGCCGCCATGGCCGTCGCCGTGTTCATGATCCCACTGCTCATAGAATCGGTGAGCTCGTCCAACGAAAAGTTCATCGGGGTCAACGTGAGTCTTTGCTCGTACATTCCGCGAGTGCGCCTATGCCCTAGTGTGTATCTAATTCCCATGGTTTTTACCCCCCCCCCTCCCCTAACTGTGCAGGTGCTCATGAAAATGAACGGCGTGTCCAACGCCTTGAACCTTCTGAGCTGGCTGATCAGCGGCTCGGTCTTTGTGATCGTGTTCTGCATAGTGCCGATCACCGTTCTTATCAACTTTACCACCGGCGGGGCGATACCCTACCTGAACTATGGAAACTCGTTCATCGTCGGTCTGGCTCTCTCCGTCAATATCGTCCACCTGTTTGCGTATGGAATGCACGTCTCGGCTTACTTTCCCACTTGTGAGTCAACGGCAGTTTGAACAACACTATATTTATATTGTATCTGTGAGTCAATCGTGATGATGATTGCATTGTTTTTGTTTTTTCCTTCTTTCAGCGTTGCTCATCATGTTTGGCATACTGTTTTGCAGTTGTGGTATTATGGTCGTACAGATGTTCGGTCTCAAGGAGGAGCAGTACTTCATAGTACCGTATTTGGGGATACTGTTTCCCAATCTGTTGATGTATCGGACCGTCGAGGAGCTCAACTATTTCGAGAATATTAGTGAGTTTTCACGTACATATTTTTTTTTTTTCCTGCCCAGTGGGTTATATCGATCCGATTGGTTATCAGGGGAAGGCAACCAGTGGCAAAACTTGTTCTCGGTCGGACTCACCGAGTACGGTTTCGGAGGTAGTATGGGTATGACCCTGGTATTGTCCATGATAGGCGTCCTCTTTCATTTCACATTGGCCGTTTACGTCAACGAAATCAATCCTGGTAAATACGGCGTGGGAAAGCACCCGTTGTTCTTCCTCAAGGTAATCAAGTCCCTTATTTCCTTTTTTTTCCTCTGCGGCTTTCGAAACTTTTCATATTTTTCAAAGGCGTTTCGAGAGAGTCCAAAGTACTTTAACGATGACGTTGAAATCTTGGAGTACAACGAAAATGGAAAGCCATTCGAATTGCCATCGAGTTGTCCTTATTCTCCTGGAATTCAAATTCGCAATTTGAAAAAGTCCTACAACATTGGTTTATTCAGCGGCGAGGTACTTGCATGACGTTCAAACCCTTGTTTTACTTATTTGCCGGTCGTTGGGGTAAACTGTTTTAATGAATTTGAATTTTAGAAAGTTGACGCGCTCAAAGGTGTCTCCATAGATTTTTACAAGGGAACCATTACCTCGCTGTTGGGCCACAACGGAGCTGGTAAAACTACCATGATGTCTATTCTAACAGGTACGTGATACTCGGTAATAATACACCACATGGTATTTGAAATTGGGAGATGAAAGTGTTGTTTTCTCGTACGTAGGAATGACAAGTCCGTCGGAAGGTCTAGTGCTGGTAAACTATAAGAACTTTAGGGATCATTCTCAAGAGATAATGAACGACATAGGTTTATGCACCCAAGTTAACATGGTTTTTCCAAATCTGACCGTTCGCGAACAATTACGATTTTTCGCCATGGTATGAACAATTTGCACCGTTTGAATTGTAATTTGTCCACAGTGTGCTTTTTAACAAGTAATAATCATGTTTGCAGTTGAAAGGTAAGGAAGAATCAATATCAAGCATCGAGCAAAGAGTCACGGAATTGCTCAAAAAACTAAAAATGTACGAGAAACGAAATTTTTTACCCAAAGACTTGTCGGGCGGACAGAAGCGTAGGGTGTGTTTGGGTATGGCTTTAATAGGTGATCCAAGCGTGAGTATTTTTTTTTTTTTTTTTCTTCTCAATTAGGTATTTCGATTGTCTTAGGAAAATAGTAATCCAAGACTGATTTTTTTTCATTGACCCCAAGATTCTAATTTTGGACGAGCCCACTTCTGGTTTGGATCCAGAAAGTAGGCGAATCATTTGGGATATCTTACTGGTAAGCATCGATATGATAATAATAACATACGTTCACGTTAAAGTCATTCAACGGGTTTAAACTCAACAGAAAATGAGAGGTCAAAAGACTATTATCATAAGTACACATGACATGGAGGAGGCCGACATCCTTGGCGACAGGATAGCAATCATGCATACGGGACAACTGAGGAGTTATGGCACAGCAATGTTTCTTAAAAAACTAATAGGTTCGTCATTTCACGATTAAATCGTCAAGCGATACGATAACTTTTATCACACGGTTGATAATATTGCCCGACTTTAAGGACAAGGCAACGTAGAAGTCACTCTATCCGTCGAGCCGTGGAGCAATAACAAGAGAATTCTCGACGAACTGAACAGCCAAGGCAACATAATAAGCGCGGACGCAAGCAAAATTGTCATCAGTCTTCCAAATTCGCCTGATTTGCCCGACGCATTGGACAAGTTGGAGGGAATGAAAAAGGAACTGGGCGTTTCAGGTTTGAGTGTTTCTCTACTCAGCTTGGAACAAGTATTTTTGAAGTAGGCATAAAATATGGTTTATTGTTTGCAACGACGTGGAGATGAATCAAATTAATTTGTTGTTTGATAATCAAAACAGGGTCACTCACGACAACGACGAGCCGAAGATACGAGAGTCGTTCAGTCGCGTCGAGAATAAACTAACCGGTAGATCGCTTTTAAATCAAAATCTTCGTGGGTTGTTGTACAAGAAACTTGTTTACACCAGAAAAAATATTTCGGCACTTTTCATGATGTTCTTCTCGGTAATTCAAAGTTTCAACTTCATCAATGATTTGAACAACATATAAATGGTTTTTAGCTTGTGATACAATAAAATGTTTGTTTCCAGGCCTGCGTAACGCTGTTCTTCCTGTCGCTTGTCTTCCAGAAAGCAAACTTCAAGTATCTAAAACCAGATGTGGTGTCGATGAGACTCGATCAGTACGAAAAACCTGACACTTACTACAACAGCACCGTCCAAGAAATCGGTCAACTCTTTGAGGTCACCACTCGAAATTCTGGTGGAAAAGCAAAGAAAATTCAATCCGACATGGTCGATGGTGATGCATAATTTACAAACTCGTCACGTATAGGAACGTAAAGTACATATTTTTGTTGTTGTCAATTAAACGTTGATTTCCTTCTTTCAACAGCTCTGTTGGACTACGCTCGTAGCAACGGCACAGCGTATTACGACAACCATCTAATCGCAGGAGCCGAATTCCAGCTGACCGCCAACGAGTCGTACATCAGCGCGTACTACTCCGAAAAAACGAGCTACAGCCTTCCAATATCGATGAACTTGGTGTCGAACAGCTACGCCAAATACGTCCTGGGCTCCGACTACTCGATCACACTGTCGGCTCAAGAGATGCCGACCTTGAACGTAACCGACGAATCGATCCCCAACGGCTACTCCACCGGCGTCTTCTTCATATTCTTCCTGTTGTCCGCCTTCGCTCAATTCGTTTTCCACCCGTTGCGGGAGACCACGAAAAACGTCAAACAATTGCAACGCATGACCGGAGTCTCTTGCCTAACGTACTGGGGGGTCATGTTTGCCTTCGATCTGGCAGTCTTTTTGTTGCTCATAACATTGATCGTTGGAGGTTTCGCCACAATCGATTACATTTACGATCTCAAGCTCTTCGACACCGATGGCATCCGTAAGTACAGCGGCTTGACAGGAAAAACACGTGCAAAAATATACTCAGTGCTCAATCATATTTCCAGTGATAGTGCTGCTTCTACTGGTACTCTTTGCCATCAACGTGTTGCCACTTATCTACAGCTTCAGCTTCATCGACGCGAGCACAACATCGGTCCTGCGATTACTAACCTACGTACCGATGGGTCTAAGTAGGCAAAAATCTCGTACTTTTCGACTCGCGTGTTTTTGTCTCCCCGTTAAGCATTGAACTTTTGTACCGTTACAGTCTTGGTGGAGCTCATCGGATTAATATTCTCCGCGACCCTGGACGACAACGACATCGTCATTTTCCTGCGACCCATCCAGAGAACGATATTCCTCCTGTTTCCCTACGTGAGTTTGTTGCACGGCCAAATGTCCTTCTTCGCGACCGCAATGTCCAACGCCAGATGCAGGAACATGCCAAACATATTCTACGACACGAAGTGCACTTTGTCGTATTACAAAAACGACACGTGTTGCGGTGAGATTGATCTGCCGATAATTTTTTGTATCCAACTCTCAATCCAACCCGCTGTTTCTTATCTTTTCGCGAGCGCAGGCCTCGAGTGTTACGACGGAAGGTGCAAGGAGTACAAAAATTACTTCAGCGATTTCGAGAAGGACGTGAACCTGGAGAGCAGCATCGTGTACCTGACGTGCTCGCCTCTCATATACTTTGGACTGCTCGTGATACTGGAGTACCAGATGGTGCCGAAGCTTATCGTCAGGATGAGGAAGGCGGTCATGCCCGAAACCGAGGCGGAGGAGCAAGTCAAGAAGGAAAAGTTGTCCATCAGCGAGAGGATCGCCGCCATGGGAGAGCGTAAGGATGCGCAATCCAAAATCCGTTGACGAACACTCAAGGTGACCTCGCTCGATTGTTTTCAGATCGCATGAGCGGCATCGTGAACGACGCTTACGACTTCAAGCCCGAAAACGGGACGGTTACGTCCCTACCGAACTCGGCTTACTTCAAAAACCACGACGACCGAGTGTTCCTCGTGTACGAGCTGCGCAAGCAGTACGGCGCCACCTTGGCCGTGAAGGACGTGAGTTTCGGGGTGAAGGAGCGCGAGTGTTTCGGTCTGCTCGGCGTGAACGGGGCCGGAAAGAGCACAACCTTCAGGATCATGACTGGCCAAGACGTGGCCGACAACGGGGTAATGTACATAAACGACAAGGAGTTCAACCGTCACAGGAAATACGTGAGTGTTCGTCGGCCCTCGGGTTGCCATGTCATTTCGACACCCAAGTGTCAATCTCGCATCTTACACTTGATGTTTCAGTTTCTCTCGCAAATGGGCTACTGTCCGCAAAATAATGCCTTGATCAAGTCCTTGAACGCCTACGATCACCTGCGATTGTTTGCTCGCCTCAGGGGAATACCCGAGCACCAAGTCGAGACGGAAGTTAGAAAGTGGATCAACAGGCTCAGTGAGTGTGTGTTGCGCGCAATGCCGGGTCTCGAATAGCGCGCGATGTAGAATTTTTTTTTTTTTTTTTTTTCCTTCCAGATCTGAACGCTTGCGCGTCTCAGCCTAGCGGGACCTACAGTGGGGGCAACATGAGGCGACTGAACATCGCGATCGCCCTTATCGGTCTTCCGAATCTGATCTTGCTGGACGAGCCGACCGCCGGCGTCGACCCCGAGGCGAGGAGATCGTTGTGGAACGTCATTCAGTCGTGCCAGAAGTCAGGACAAGCCGTCATACTCACGTCCCACAGGTGAACATTCATTTTTTCTTTTTTTTTTCTACTCCCTCACCGCCACGTGTCTATACCACTCAAATGAGAGCGAGAAGTGTATGGTATGGGTGAATAAAAAAATGTGTGTTGCAGTATGGAGGAGTGCGAGGCGCTGTGCAACAGATTGGCAATTATGGTGAATGGAAGGCTGGTGTGTATCGGGCCGTCCCAGGAGTTGAAGCAGCGTTTCGGGGCCGGGTACGACATACAAATAAAAATGAACCCGGAGAAGGAGGGGAATCAGGTGGACGATATCAAATGCCGCATGGCGCGCTCGCTCGACTGCAAAATCGTCGACGAAAACACGGTGAGCGTAACTTTTAAACACAAAATTCTCTTGTAGCATTATTTTATTTTTTTATGGTTGATTTCCTCGAGGTAAAGCCAAAAACTATCGTCCAAGTGACAAAGTTTGAATCCCCCCTCCCGACAAAAAATAAAATAGCGAGAAAACGTTTCTTAATTTTCCATGTCGTTCCACAAGGGACTCCATGTGTATTATGTATACATGCCAACGCGAAGAGATCAATTACGAGTATTACACCGGCACAATGTGCACTTTCCCTCGACCACGAGACGGGGCCCATAATTCACGAAAGTTCCGATTATACGTTGCCCTCCTTAAGACACTTGTCCGCCAACTATGTCGTATACGTTGTATACATATATATGTCATACGCCCGTAAATTCGCTTTATACCAATACGTGTACAGGTAATACGATGATTTTGATGGTTATTCTGTTTTCATTGTTATACACAGGGTTACCTCATGTACCACGTCTCGCCGAACGAAACCAGCTGGCGCAAGATGTACGACGTGATGAGCGAGCTAAAGAGCGAGTACGACTGCATCGACGATTTCTCCGTCCTGTCATCCACGCTCGAGCAGCTCTTCCTGCTGTTCGCTCGCACGGCTACTAAGGACGAGTCCATGCGAGCGATCGATTAAAGTTGGAATGACTGTTGTTTTTTTTTTTTTTTTTTTTTTTTTAGGGTACAAGTTTCTTCTGAAAGCGACTTTTGCGCGTATGTATCAACAATTTTGTTAACACTACCTTACGGGATGACGAACTTAATGAATAGTCGTGTGCCGATTGCTTTTTATAAAAGCGCAAGAAAAAAACAAAAATTATTATTTATCTTGTTTGTATACGATGAATGATTTTTTAGTTTTTTTTTTTTTTTACTGTTATGTACGTTTTTAATTTTACAAGACTTTTTTTTTTTTTTTTTACTTTTACGGAATACGAGTGTTTGACAGTCGTGGTTGGCATTGTTCAGACGTATACGTGTACCAACATCAACATTGCCTTTATAAAACTCGTTACTTTTGTTATTGTTTATAAAATATTTTAGTCAATAATTTAAGTATTTTTTACGTGCACTATTTAAATTTAAATTAGTAAGAATATTTTACTTGAAATTAGTTAAAGTTCCACCATTTTAAAAGACAAAACTTTTTAAATATTTTATGTAGTCTAATATGGTACTCATTTAACGTGATTTGGTATTGCCAAAGTATATTCAGTATCATGGAAAAGCATCACACAATCATGTATTTCTATGACACTTCATGAAATAGCCAATAAATCATAAAACACACGGACGACCTATGTACACATAGGTATGGGGTATAATTTTCAACTAAAATTAAATTTCCATTTTTTTTTTTTTTTTTATGTATACAGAAAAACTATTACCTCAACAAGTGACATGTTTTTATTATTTCCCCCGTTAGCCGTACACTCAGAACTTTGAAACGGTTGTTTTTCATGATAACAAATTAAAAAGAGCATTGACGCGCGAACCGTCAATTGCAATCGTATCAAAAATACCTTTCTATTTTGCGACTGTGTGTACGGAGCAGCGATCGACTCTTGCATACAGCGCGTACAAGTGAAAACGTCACCTATATATTGTGTTAACCATATCGACGTCGGCGACGCGCATCGGACGACGAAGACGACGAGCGATCGGCCTTTTTGTCGTGTAATTAGTGTGTGGTACTTTGTGCCGTTGCGCAAAATAATCACCCGGCGAGCGCACACACACACGTACAGCGGAGAGATAGGCCCAACGACGACAAAGTCTTCGAAGCGAAAATGTAACATGACAGTGAACAATGCACGTATTATGCAACTTTCGAGCCATCAGCTGTACAGTACTCGTACAAAACATGTTGTGCACATCGTATACTTATTACGGCTTTGTGGGAGGGCGCGAGTTTGCGAAATAAAATATTACGAGCACGACTTGCCCTTTGCGCCTTAATTTATAAAGCACTCGCGCTTCTCTTTCGTTTCTTCTTTGTTTTCTCGGTCCGCGGGGGAGTGTTTTGTACATTATATATATATACACATACAAAAGCGACTATCGTGCAGCGTTCGCTCGGAATGAGATTTAATATGAAATGGAACCGATTCGCTCGTTGGCGATACGATTCTTATCGACGTAGACTTTTTTTTTGTAAATACCTATATATACGTTTATGAAGTGAGTGATGCTCGAAGCCGTTAATACGAACGTGTGAATGTGGTTGTAGAATATTAATGAGAGTTTTACGTATTTTTATATGTACGGTCGATGCGACTTGCATCAAGTTCTGTAGTAGATAAAATTTTTTTCCGCAAAATTTTTTGCATTACTTGTGTTGGAAAAATTTATGTTAAGGATGATTTGTGGAAAAAAAAAAATTAAATTTAGAAAATACATGTGTGTGTGTGTGTGTGTGTATGAGTCATTTCGAAAATACATTATAATAAATAAATGATTTTTCCATGTGTATAGATAAACAAAGTTTTTTTTATTGATTAATTGATAATTAAATTTGTGTGTTTGACGTAGTTGTGTGCATATCATTATTGTATATCTTGAATAATCTTCAGTTACTTAGCTTTATCATGATACAATAAATTTTTATTTCGAGCGCCAAGGTAAATATATTTTTTAAGGCTCCATTAGAAAGTTAAAAGTATCAAATATTGGCACCTCGTTTATAGTTGAAATAAAAATCTTCATGGAAAAAATATGATTCGACTTGGACAAAGTACTCCATAATCACCAATGTTGAAACCTACACTTTTAATTAAACTATTATTTTTTTCGAAATTTATCTCATCTCGGCAATCTTATCTGAAAATTTTCACAATTTCACATTTCAACATTCCATCAAAATTGTAGGACATACGCAACTCAGATTGACGCTGGAATCTTGTTAGATAATTTCAAAGTATTTGATAAAGTAATTACATACCCAAGTTATTGTAATGTGCGTGATTCATCGCAAGCGTCCTTCGAATTGTCCTGTAAAATACTTTTTTTTTTTCCCCTGCAAGAGGAAAAGTGTTTGGAAATCACTTTTAAAGCAAACCTTCAAGGACAAACGAGCATGCGAGAGCGATAAATACGTGTATTCCTAACGAGCATTTTTTTTCTTGCATTTGGAAAGAAAAAAAAAAAAAAAAAAAAAAAAAAAAAGGAAAGGAAAGGAATAAAAATAGTCCTGTGCGTGCTGCGGCATGAGTTGCGTAAAATATACAAATGCTCATGCGTGTAGAAGTAGTGCTGAATAAGTATGTGTACTTTTTTTTTCGAGTTCGTCGCACTGGAGACTGAGATGTGACGCAACGGACGGGAGATTTTCGAATTACGAGAGAGGAGCTTCCACTCGGGAGAAAGTAATACGACTTTCGGTGGATATTCGAGCTACTTTGCATTGCTAATCATCGAAAGTGAGGAGTTGCAATAATATTATTACGCGCTACTCTCTTTTATTACCTAAGCTCGTTGAAATCTATTTTCGTTTTGTACACCTAATGAAAAAAAAAAAAAAATATCAAATCAACGAAACACCAAGTGCATGTAGAAGTTCCATTCGAAGAATAATCGTTTATGCGCAACGCTCGAGTGATAAGTCCGGATAAAATTTAATTACCACGCAAGTCGATTGCTTTTCCATTAAACCGAGATTTTCGTGCTTTTATTGTGTTCGCCCTTGCGTAATTGTCTCGGAATTTTTATTTTGAATCGTTAACTTGGGAGAGAAAAAAACACCCCCTCGGGGCTCTCGGTCGTAAAAACGAAAGCTAAAACAAAACAAAAAACAATAGTCCTCCGCCGCTGACATCGTTATTAAATTTAAATTTTCTATTTCTCTCCGACTCGTTAACATAAAATTTGCATGGGTATGACGCTCGTCTAATTTACGACGACGCGTGTTTTTTTTTCTCTCTCTCTCTTTCTCTCCGACAGGACTCGTCATCAGCACTGTATAATATTATGTACTTTCTATGTGGATCGATCGGCCGTATAGACACGTAATGTTTTTCACCAACCAACTGACGTCAGGTGAAGAGAGGGACGCTCCCAAAAAAGGAGCGTGTATAGTATCCTTGTACGTGCAGCGGCTCGGTGCAGAGAAGGGAAACAAAGGTGAGAAAGTATTTGGCGCGCGCCAGCCGATAATGAGATTATTACGACTATTGAGTAACGTTGGGTACGAGTGAAGGCTCTTTCGATATTGTATTTATTTATTTTTTTTTTTTTTCGTGCCTCGCTCCATTGGGGCATCAAAGATGCGGCGATCAATTAGTCATAGAAACAATCTGCTCTGGAATCTCGCGTTGGAGAGGCAGGTGCGAAGGTTCGTCCGATCCTTTGTTGTGACACTCGGAATGCCAAGTGTGCATCGGGCGCGTTAATTGTTTTGCTGGGACGGATGGGTATCGCGTGGCAGTGTTGTTGATTGATGCGCGTTTGAGAGAGGAATTTTTAATGCTTCGCGTGACGTGTGTATTGGCGATGAGGTACTGTTCATACGCGTTAGCTTGTACTCACGTTGAAAGTAAAAAATTTTAAAGCTATCTAAACTGTCGTCTGGGAAATTTTCGCTACCCACGGATTAATTTTTTGATCGTTTGGAATGAAATTTTTTTATTGACAGTATACGGTGTTTTTTCAATATTTTGGCAGTATAAAAATTAATTGGCAGTGTGGTAAAAATTAGATTGAGAAAAGCAAAAAGCCCCGAGATAGAAAAATTACATCAGATCACGGAGCTAGCATTGTGATTTTCGTATTTTTAAATTTATTGCGATTCGTCAAAATTAATTACTATAAATTAACAATCCAAGTAATATGTTGTTCGTCTCAGTGTGTATATTAATATAATATAGGCACGTGACTGTTTTCTGGCGTGTAACAAACCAGTTATCAATTAAGAACACGTTATTGATGACACAAAACAATTTTTTGTTTAATACGAAATTAATTAACTTGTATTTCTTAAAATAAGCTTGATAACGATGGATCTTGGACACGTTCTTGGAAAATTATTTAGTACACGTTTTTAATGAATTTTTTCATATCTGTTTTTGATAACGATATTAACCTTTTTTTTTCTTTTTTAATTTTTTCAAAGAAAAACAAACTTATGAATTAAATTGTAGCCATTAAAAGTATGATAGATTATTTTTAAATATTGATGGGTCATGCGATAAAGAAATTTAATTGACTTAGATTAACCACATGATTTCTTTAGCCGGTAAATTTAAAATTATATTCATGATCGACAGTTGAAAAATACGACTCAGTATAGTATTCTATAAATAATAGATTTAAAAAGTTTTTTTTTTTTTTTATCACATGACCAATCCACACATATAAATCTAAACTAAAAAAATTTTCGGGGAGAAGGGGTTTGTGATATCATAGTGCAAAAAAATTCACTTAATCCGTTGCACAACACTTTTTTTTTTTTTTTTTTTTTTCTTTCCGAGAACGAAGTGTTTTAATCTTTTTCCAATCTCCTAATGTAGATTATATTAAGATAAAATTCGATATAGGCAATGGAAGTATTTCACGAAGCATCGTGATTTTTGAACACGTTTTTCACTATCACCATCATTTACAAGTTACAACTTCCAATGATAAACATTGTTAGAGATCTGACCCTCACCTTTAATACTTAAGAAGTAAGTTCGAAATATTAAAAATAAAGTTAATAAGTTTGTGTAAAAAACAAAATAATTTTTCAAAATTAAAAATCATTAAAAAGCGATCAAATATTTTGCAGCAAATATTATATCAAGTAAAAATTGTGTTGTTTACTTTTTTTTGTATTAGGTATAAAACTGGTTTAAAAAACCTCTAATGATTAATTGAGTTAACGAAATACTTTAAAATCATTCTAATTGTATGCATGTTGCGTAAGTTGAGAAATCTCTTTTCATTGATAAGGATAATAAATTATTTTGTAGTATTATTTTAATTGTATTTAAAACTAAAAATTGTACTGCCGATTAAAAATAAGGCTCATTAAAAACAGCTACTATTTTTTGTACGTGAATGACTTGTGGCTTCTATTGAATCACGAAATGAAAGATAAAACGGTCATTTCATAACTGTTACAATACTGCTTCGTATAAGCAACTGAGTATATTAACCAATGCTTTATCTTAATGTTTTTATTGAGAAATAGATAAACGATTACATGCGCACATCGTACGTGACAATACTCATATTCCTAGAATTTTTAAGTACAGCCGAACGCCTAAACAAAAAGTTTAAATCAATAAAAAATTCTACGAATAATACAATACAATAGCTGACAAAGTTGAGGTACATTTGAATGAGACGCTGAATTCAGTGCCCGAAAGGCCATGCAAATCATAAAAATGCTATATGAAGCAGCAACCATGAATTTGAAGTGCAATTTCGTTTTTATGAATTTAAAGTGAAATTCTCATCAAGTAAGCTGCTTTCTAGCATTTGTGTTTCCATAGTTAACGCAATCATCATATTATGTAAGAGCAATGAAAAACATATCTTGGAAAATAAATCACAAGATCCAGACACACTTCGAACGTATACAAAAGCGTAGTGACCAATAACAAATAAACATTGTCCTACCTAGTACAACTTCGATGAGTCTCATGATGACGCATCTTTCTGTCCAAGTCGAAAGGAAAGTAATTTTGGCAGGGGTATATTATCAGCTATCATTAGTGGTACCGATAAAGAAATGGTATAGTCTTTCGATTGGTCAAAACCTACTAGCGGCAAGCTCACCTACTAATCATTGTTGTGCGAACACTTTTGGATTCTCCGGCTAGTAAAACAGTCATACAGTAGACTACTGCTTGCTTCGGTACGACGGAAGTAAATTCCGAGTCTGGGCTGGATCAATTGCGTGGTTCGATTCATCGGCCGGTCATAATTGCAACTTCAGCTGGAGCAACTGTTTCGCGCACTCTGGTTATTGGGTTATTGCTGGTAGCAAATAAGGTAAGTTAAACTCTGAAGTAGTATGGAATACGGCCGCGAAATGTCGTCATTATTCTCATCATCTTTTCTACATATGAGTCCATGTAGCTCAACAATTTTGTAGTTTAAGAGCAAGGCACGCAATTTTAAGACTAAACTTTTGTCATTTATGCTTTAAATATAAAGAGTATTTAAAGATCTCATTTTCACAAAATGACAAATAGGTACATGGTGGTAATTTAAAAAAAAAAGGCAGCATTGGCGAGGCATTGAAGGGTGACTGAATCAAAAATTTCATCTATTGGTCCTTTTACGAGTCAAATTTTTAAATAAAAGAGATAAGTCAAATATACAATTGTGTATGTGGTTATTAGACATTTTCATTGATTAGAAACTCCATTCCCCCGTTTTTAATCAATGAATCTACTTTTTATGAGGTAAATGATATATATAGACTCGTTAACATAAAATTTGCATGGGTATGACGCTCGTCTAATTTACGACGACGCGTGTTTTTTTTTCTCTCTCTCTCTTTCTCTCCGACAGGACTCGTCATCAGCACTGTATAATATTATGTACTTTCTATGTGGATCGATCGGCCGTATAGACACGTAATGTTTTTCACCAACCAACTGACGTCAGGTGAAGAGAGGGACGCTCCCAAAAAAGGAGCGTGTATAGTATCCTTGTACGTGCAGCGGCTCGGTGCAGAGAAGGGAAACAAAGGTGAGAAAGTATTTGGCGCGCGCCAGCCGATAATGAGATTATTACGACTATTGAGTAACGTTGGGTACGAGTGAAGGCTCTTTCGATATTGTATTTATTTATTTTTTTTTTTTTT
>NW_019379487.1:359396-441751 GCF_000648655.2 Copidosoma floridanum | reverse complement strand
TGATCTTTGGCGCTATCATCTGCCTTTCAATTATTATATAAGTAAAAAGAAAAAATTATAAAATGTTTTACCAGGAGAAGAATCTAATTGTTTTAAAATTAATATTTTAAAAAAATCAATAAGTACCAATACTAAATTATCGATACGTATAATCTCGCCAGAAAAGTAGTATGCACTGTACAAATTTAGGGAATCCTTAATCATTTAAATATGCTACAATATTTAACTACAGCTTAAATCCCATAACGCACTCTAGAGATTTATTCGATTTTTATAAAATTTATAGACTTGAAACGATATCTCACGTATTATATTGTTAAACAGTAGTTATTATACTATTAAAAATAAAATAAATTATTTACTATACACATTTACAAAGTTAATGAATATAGAAATGATTTAGTATGTAATGAATTGGCAGGGAAAAATGGTTTAAAATTACGGTGATTTACAGCTTCAACTTTTGATCAAGAAAACCGATGCTTGTTAAAAAATGGCTCGAAACACATAATTGTTCTATATATTATGCTAAGCTCGCGTAAAAGTTGTCCCGCTTTCACTTTACCTCTGGAATAAACATACTTCGGATCAACTATCCTCGTCACAACACATTTATGGCTGATCAATATTCACGGCTCACGAGCGTACACGTGTCCTCGTGGGTGTATATATATTTGAATCACCAAGACCCCTTTAATCTTCGTTCACATCATGGTATTCGCAGAAATATAAGATATCAATATTTGCGTTTGATTCTAATCGTTGGGTATCTGGTGTGATTGAATATATGTATTTATATACTCTATACATTACATATTGAGATGTATCACAACATAACGTCAGAGAGACTGGACGATGATAAGCGCACACTTACGTAAATGACAAAATGTATTTTTCTTTCCTGACTAAGTGAGTTGTTCATAAATATTTTCAAAACAAATTCAAATCTTGGATTTTATAAAGTGTGTGCACATGTTTTTGCAGTATAAAAATAACGTCATCGACGGGGTTTTGTGATTTATACGGATAGGATACTATATCATTGTTGGCTTACCGGTATGTGTACAATTTTACGTAAATTTGGGTAAAATGTCTATCGTTGGTTTAAGTGAGTAAACGCTGAAATTCAAGCTCCAGCAGACCTTTGTACAAAACATTACCAAAGCCTTAAAATTGAATGTCAAAAAAAAAAGATCGTTTATTGTTGTCATAGTTTTTTAATGCAACAAGTCGTAAATTGATTTTTTTTTTTAATAAAGTTTTTTTTTTTTGTTTTTCCAAGGGCTACACACTTGTACTTTTTTTTTAAAATTGTGTATATATCTTCTATACAGAGGAAACTTGAACTAAGGAGTTGTTTTTTCTAATTTGATCATTTTATACGATATTACATGTTAAAAAAATTTTCAAAAATTCTCGTTACAGGTACAAAATAAGTCATTTGATTAATATTATAAATACTGATAAGAGCAACTACTCGTTAAAAAATATCGTTGATCAGCGGATTCAATTAAAATGTTTATTATAAAGCGTTGTTAACGTACTTTTGGAAAAATCTTAATTTTTATAAATAAAAAAAAAAAAACTAAAAAAAATATTTTCCTCGCTTCGATTCGACTACGAAAGCATATAGTTCGTAGATTGGTATCCCTGTTCGGCGCACATGCATGTACGTATATCATATAGCTCCCACCACACAACGGCACAACACAACATATACTAGCTTTTATAGCAGCACCGAGCGTAGAGTATAGATATACATGCATAGGTCTAAAATTACGATCGGACTCCGAAATGCGCTTGGTAAGCCTATAGTATATTGTATATCGCCTTGACAGAGCTCGAGAGTCTAGTGTTGTGTTGTGAAGACGGTGCATCAGCAGGAACACCCTACACTGCCAATGGCAGGGAGTGTCGACTGTTTTTTCGTATACTTTAATCGTGTCTCCGAGTCAAAGTGCTAACGTCACCAGAAATGTCAAAGCTCAATTGTCCTTCCGTTACTCATTCAGTTCATGGTGAATATAATATTTTGTCATACTTTCAACGATTCTCTACTGCTGCTGCTGTACTCCGTTCCCTTGTTTTTTAATATTTTTTTCTTTTTCACTTTTGAAAAATAATATTCAAATTTTCAATGGTACGCTTCTAAAAATAATACGAGCGTAAAAAAATTGTTTCTGGCAAGTATTACTTTCCGATTGTCGAAAAGAATCGTTGGCAAAACAAAAATAAGCATTGTGCTTCCTTTTTTTTTCCTTAAAGTATGATACGGCTTATCGACCTAAGCGTAATTACTGTAAATGAGTCACAGGAGACAGCTATCAGTAAAATATAAATATACACGCACATAGATACAAACATTACGTGTTTCTGAGTATTTGATATGAAGTTGATGTCATCGAACCATTTTTTTTTTGCAGCCGGAATATTTTAGAGTAAATTGTACATGCGTCAGTACTGTCAGGAATAACAATGGCAACGACTTTGAAGAAATTGCGGCTATTGCTGTACAAAAATTATTTGGTACGCAGGAGACAATGGATATCAGCCATCGTCCTACAGATTCTGATCCCGTGCTGGATATTCTACTCTTTGAAGGCGATGCGAACCATCCAGCAAATAGCTCCCGGTGAAACTGTGCAAAACAAAAGTTACAATCCAGTAACGGAGGAACAATTGAAGGAGCCCAATCGTCTCATAAACTTGTTTGTTGTGCCGGACAATACGTTTGTAGATTCTTTAATTGACAGCGTGAAGGAGTGCCTTGGGATGCAAAAAGAAAGCAGTAAGTTTAATTCGACTTTTGCTACTGAGCAATCTTTTGTACCGCGAAAACTGTATAGATGACACAATTTTCTTTACCTCAGATGTAACGAAATTTGCAACGGAAAGGGATATGTTGGATGCGTATAAAAACATGCCGGTGAACTTTGAGGAAATCTACAAAGCCATAGTTTTCAACGAAAATACGAATTCTTTGACGAAACGCTGGAAATATAAAATATATTCCGATGAAAGTCTTCCCAGTGCGGCTTACGAAGGCTACTTCAATCATA
Organism: Copidosoma floridanum; assembly: GCF_000648655.2. The sequence continues at coordinate 438,692 of NW_019379487.1, read as the reverse complement.
TGTTTACATTTGACAAACAGATTGGACTGCAGATGTGTTTGGACACTACTTTCATCAACTTCAACAACACAGAGAAACTAAATATGGAAGTGGGTGTATAAAAAATGAATCAATCGATACCATGTCTATTAATACTATACGTATGCATATTTAATTATTCACGTGTTACAGTTTTCCATGAGAAAAATGGTCAAACCTGGTGAAGCGGAACAAGGTGGGGATCTTGTTGTCTACCTGGGTATAGCAGTTGCTTTCTCGGCCAGTATTGTATTCTTCATACAATTGTGCTTCGAAACTTCAAAAGCATCGGAAGAAAAATTTCTCGGAGTCAATGTAAGTAGATCTTGGTATGGGAAAATGTATAAGGATGGAAAATTTATCGAAAAAATTTAATTTCAGGTTTTGATGGCTATGAATGGAGTGCCTAATTATTTGAACCTATTGAGTTGGCTCTTGAGCGGACTAATTTTCAGTTTACTTTACACTGTTCCCATCGTTATACTGTCAAATATATGGTTTGAAGGAAAGACTCCTCTTTTGTACGATGGGAATTCATTCATATTTTGGTTGATACTTACCTTACATGCGGCTCACTTGTTTACATACGGCATGCACATTTCTGCATACTTCACAAGATGTAAGCAGTCAATTTTTCGTGTTTTTAAAAATCCTGTAGATGATCGTTGGCGAGGATTTTCATTCGTATTGGTTTTACAGCTAAATTCTTGACCATTGGATTGTTGGTGCTCTACGTAATTTCAAGTATTTACAGCGAGGCTTACTTGCAAGCTCACTCACTGGTGCCTTACCTGGGAATAATATTTCCAAACATACTGCTCATCCGAGCTTTCAGAGAAATATCTTACTATCAGATTGCAAGTGGTAGGAATAATATCCGACAATTTTATCCGAGACTGCAGCGAAAAATTTGAATGCGAATCAAAGTTTGTTGCATCTATGATTTCAGGAATTGGAATTCGATGGAGCAACTTGTTTGTAGTCGACGATGTTGCATACGGAACTGCAGGAAGCTTGGGAGTGATAATGATTTTCTCCATAATTGGTGCCATTTTTCATTTCGTATTGGCTAATTACGTTTGTGCTGTAAATCCTGGTAAATACGGCGCCAAAAAGCATCCACTCTATTTTTTGGAGGTAGCCAAGTTGCAAACACACTATTAATTTGTTGTTCCAGTGACTCTTAACTGTTCGATTATTATGGTCTATTTCAGTTTTTTGAAAGATCCAACAATCCAAATGACTATGGTAAGGTAGACAATTTTGAGTCAGACGTCAAAGCGGATGAACCATTTGAAACTGTACCAAGTGGAGCCTTCACTCCTGGAATTCAACTTCGAAATCTGAGAAAAACGTACAATGTCGGCTTATGCGGTGATGCGGTAAATCGATTGAACATTATTGGACAGCTTCAAAAAAAAATTGCCTTGGCAATAACATCATTATCATTTTAGCAAGTACATGCCCTCAAAGGTATCAGTATCGACTTTTATCAGGGACAAATCACCTCGTTACTTGGCCATAATGGTGCTGGAAAAACAACGATGATGTCAATTTTGACAGGTATCATTCTTAGATCTTTGAATTAACGTATCGTTTAATAACAGTAATTGCCATCTTAATTGTTCAATTGATCGCGTTCGATAGGAATGAATAGTCCAACTCAAGGCACGGTTATCATCAACGGAAAAAATATTGAAAACAACATGGACGAAGTATTGAACGAAATGGGACTGTGTCCCCAGGAAAATATTGTTTTTCCAAATTTAACCGTTTATGAACAATTCAAGCTGTTTGCTAGGGTAAGTGACGCTTTTATGGACTCGCAAAACATGCCATTTTTAATGACACTTCAATTATTTACTTTTACTTAGTTAAAAAATAAAAACAGTCCGAATACAGTGATTGAGCATAATATAGAGCTATTGCTTCAAAAGTTGAAATTGCACGAAAAACGAAACGTTATGCCCCAAAAATTATCTGGAGGGCAAAAACGAAGAGTGTGTCTTGGAATGGCTCTTGCAGGAGATCCAAGCGTAAGTTTGTTTGCTGTAAATTAGTTTTTCTTTTTTTAATGAGCAACTGGACCACAAAAAAAATGTTAATTAATCTTTTTATCGTGCAGATATTAATCTTGGACGAACCAACATCTGGATTGGATCCAGAAGTTAGACGTAGCATTTGGGACATTTTATTGGTAAACTTTTTATAGCGACCATACATTTTTTTTTAATTTACAATCAAACGAATAAAATTGATTTTTGCAAACAGAAAACTAGAGGACAAAAGACAATTTTAATAAGTACTCACGACATGGAAGAAGCCGACATTCTCGGTGACAGAATTGCCATCGTACACGGCGGTAGACTGAGAAGCTACGGTACTTCGATGTTCCTGAAAAAGCATCTAGGTAAATAGAAAAAGACCCAAAAACTCATCTTCCCGTGAATCAAACCATTTGAATTTGGTCATTTATCCATTACAGGTGGCGGAAACGTGGAGATAACATTGTCCACGGAACCCTGGTGCAACCCCGAAAGCATTCGCACTTACTTGGGTTCTCGAAGTAAAATCCTCAACTCAGATGGTAATAAAAATGTTATAAGTGTCCCGTATACTCCCGAACTACCAGATGCTTTGGACAGGACAGAGAGCAACAAGAGACATCTCGGAATCACGGGTATGAGCGTCTCATTGATCACCTTGGAACAAGTATTCTTGAGGTACGTGGTTGTCAAATAGTAATCACCATAATTTAACACAATCATCCAAGTCATTCGATTCGTCATTTTGTTTCAATTGTAGAATTGCAAAGGACAACGAAGACGAAGTTGACGATCGAGAGCCGCTCATTTGCGCCTCCCAAAAATTAAAAGGCCTACAGCACTCTCTACACGCTGCAAAAGGACTGTTGTACAAAAAAGCAACTTACACCTGGAAAAACGCAACGACCTTCACGCTAATGTTAGCACTGGTACTGACATATTTTTGATAGTACACGAATGGCTACTAATGTAAAGTGCAAAGATTTAACAATCACCGTTTTCAGATCCTATTGGCAATGTTTATCAATCACATGATTTTTTCGTTCAAATTTCCCGTCAATTCTACTCCGATGGACGTGCGACTCGACATCTACGACAACCCAAAGATATTCTACAGCAATAAGAACGCCGAAATCGTCAAAAGCTACAAGACCACGGTAGAACACTACGGCGGCGAAGCCGTTGAAGTTCCAGAAACCGGCAACCTAACTCAAGGTAATCAATCGATCAAATAGCTCCTCGCACAACATGTAAATCGTTCTAATCGATTCTCACTTGAAACAGAGCTGTTGGACTACGGTTATCAGAACCGCAGGGTTTACAAGACTCGCATGATATCGTCGGTCGATTTCGGGAATCCGGGCAAGGCCGAGGCCATATACAACGACGAGATCGCCAGTTTTGCCAAACCGATATCCATGAACCTTCTGACAAACAGCATACTGAGGGCTCTGAAGGGTCCGGAGTACAGCATAGAGATGAGCGCCCAGGCTTTGCCCCACAAAGAAAACGACATTGATGATATAACCAAGAAGGGGATGGTCGACAACGTTGTTACCTACGCGGTGCCGACGATCCTTGCCATCTTCTTGTTCTTGGCCGTTGCCCTACTGGTCATTCACCCTCTACTCGAGAACTCGACAAATATCAAGCACCTGCAGAAAATGACCGGGTTATCGGCTTTCAATTACTGGGGGACTATGCTACTCTTTGACCTCGCGGTGATGGTGTTTTTGTCGCTCGTCATTATAATTGGATTCATCGTCATAGATCGAGTCGTCGGTCTCCAAATGATGAAGGCAAAGGAGATACGTAAGTGTTATTTTGCTCATTCCGTTGAAAATATCGTACAATGAGTAAAAAAAAAAAAAAAAAAAAAAACTCGGTCTCTGTTTATCTTTCAGTGATCTTTGGCGCTATCATCTGCCTGTTTTCACTAAGCGTCCTCCCGTGCATCTACTGTTTTACCTTTTGGTTGAGCACCGTGAGCACCGCTATGAAAACCCTTACGCTGATACCAGTAGGTCTAGGTAATATTATTACGATTCATCTATTGTGACGATCAATGCTCCGCTCAAAGTATGACAATTATATCTTTGCAGTCATCCTCGAGGGAGTCATGATGATCCTCGTTTACTTGTTCCCTGAAGCTCATACCCTAAAAATCATCCGTCAAATCGAAAAGATCGCAGTTTTGCTGACACCCTACATCGGCTTCTTCCACGCGGAAATCTCCTTTTTTCAAACGGCCAGGGCCAACGTCCTGTGTCCGCAGTTGTCACTCGTGTTCGATGCGAAGAAATTGTGCAGCTTGCCATTGTATTCCGAATGCTGCGGTAAGATACGTGTATTTTTCTCAACCCCAAGAACAACGTGTTCATACATATATGATCGTCCTTTTAGAAATGGGTTGCAGCAACGGGAGATGCGAGAATCCCAGGAGTTTCTTCAACGGCTTCAAGGACGATTTCTCTCTGGAAGGTGGCTTGGTCAGCTTGGGCGCGACGTTTGTCTTGTACTCGGTTCTCCTGTGGGTCCTGGAGGGCAAACTGATACAAAAGTTAGTCGCGAGAATACTCGGGGACGCGCCACCGCCGGATGACGACGCTGATGAGCAGGTGAAGAAAGTGAAGCGCGACTTGTCGGACGAAATCGACCACTTGAAGACCAAATCGAGTGAGGAAACCTATCATACGCACAATTTGTAAATTCTCGTGGATATCTTTGAAGTATATGACGTTCCGCTTGTAGGTCAGGTGATTGCCAACGGCTGCAGCATCAACAGCTTGGAAAACGGGGTGGTACAGGACAGGCACATATTCCTCGTGTACGGGCTGAGGAAGAAGTACGGCAGATTGGTGGCCGTCAAGGATGTAAATTTCAGCGTCAGGCAGGGCGAGTGCTTTGGTTTGTTGGGCGTCAACGGAGCCGGCAAGAGCACGACTTTCAGGATGATGACTGGCGAGGAGATACCGCACAGCGGCATGATGTTCCTGAGCGATAGAAAGTTGACCGGCACCCAGGTGAGTTTAATAGCGCGACTGAAGTACGACTGGGCGAGATGAATTGGAAAAATCTTGGGACCATGGAACGCAAACTTTTTCAAATTACTACTTATTTTGCCCAATTTATCCATGCGTTTCTTCTTATACACAATGTAACTTCATTACGTCGTGTAAGTAGACTGAGTACATAGAGAACAATTTTTATTTTTATCAGTTTGATTTCACATTTTAGATGTGAAACCCCGACTAAAGAGATCCTGGTTGTTTCCTAATTGGTAAAAAAAAAAAAAAAATGTGTATCTCGCACAAGAGCCCAATACTAATGTTGATTGAAATCACAGAATCTCTCGCAAATGGGCTATTGTCCCCAAAACGACGCCATCGTCAGGAGCCTGAACACCTACGACCACCTGCGACTGTTCGCCCGTCTCAGGGGTATTCCCGAGCACGAGGTCATCAAGGAAACGAAAAAATGGATCAGACGACTAAGTAAGTCCAAAGCACCTTTATCCCCTATTTCAACGACTAAGCGATATTTTAACCAAACAGATCTAAGGGCTTGTGCTCGCAACCCCAGCGGCACTTACAGCGGCGGCAACAAACGTCGACTCAACATCGCGATTTCGATGATCGGCCTGCCGGAGCTGGTACTGCTCGACGAGCCAACCACTGGCGTCGATCCTGCTGCCAGGAGATCTCTTTGGAACGTTATCAAGTCGGCCCAAGCGACCACTGGCCAAGCTGTGATACTTACGTCGCACAGGTAAACTTGACGTTTTCCAACAAAGTGTACCCTATGAAATCAACGCAATGTACTCATTGCAGTATGGAAGAGTGCGAGGCTCTCTGCGGTAGACTTGCCATCATGGTGGACGGTAAATTGGTGTGCATAGGTCCGTCCGAGGAGCTGAAGCAACGTTTCGGGGCCGGCTATGACATCCAGATAAAGCTGAATCCTGAAAAAGCTGTAGCTCAAGTTGAGCAAATCAAGAGGGACGTCGAGGCATTGCTACAGTGCCAGCTGGTTGATGATAATTCGGTGAGGGCAGAGGGTCTTGAAAAATTAAATGAACATTACATGTGCATCGACGTATGATTATAATTTTTTTTTTTTTTTTTTTTACAGGGATACCTGATGTATCACGTTTCATCCACAGCAACAAAATGGAGGAAGATGTACGACGCGATGAGAGCAGTGAAGCACAAGTACGATAGCATTGAAGATTTCTGCGTGTTATCTTCAACATTGGAACAGTTGTTTTTGCTGTTCGCCAGAGCTGCTAATAAGTCTCATTAGATCTGAGCTTTGCTTGTCGATCATTTAATTAACTTCTATGATGAGTGTCGGAAGTTTTTGTGGTGTTTCTCCGACGATACATATATACTTTTATATATAGTTTATAATCAAACGCACTGTGCCTTTGTCAGTATATTTTTCTAATATTTTTATTTTTTTGTGATACAATTCAAGTATTTATCGTTGTAACTATAGTGTTAGCTTGACAGTTGTGCTGTTTGGACGTGAGTTTGGAATTGTTTGCTCTTTGAATTATGAGCGATGTCGTTTCATTAGTTGATTCTTAAATTGTACTTTCTCACTTTACTTTGGTTCAACTTTTATTTAAGAATATTAATAGATACTTTTCATAAGATGATGACAGAAAAAGTGCAATACCTACTGAGTTTAATTATCACTAAAATTGAATATATTACGATGAATGATGATATTCAAATGGGAAAAAGGAGTGATTGGATTAATTTCCTAGGACTTACCATAACTCACACTGTTAAATTACTGAATGATAAGTTAAAAACAACTATGAAACGATTTGGCTGTGAATATTGTAATGAATCGTTGAGTCAATACATACTTACGCTTAATAGATAATTTCCCATGTAACTATTGTTAACACTAAACAACGTGTACAACCTATTCTAAGTTAAACTTTTATATACATAAATATATATATATATATAGTTTTTTTCATCCATAAGTATCTAATTAATATGGTAACAAAAGAGAACTTAATACCTAAATTTTTACAACTACTAGACATAGAGTCTCTGCTTCGAAGTAAATTTTTAGAATTTGTAAGCTTTTTGTTTCACTTCATCTACAAGCTCCAAAGATGTTAAGTACACAGTATATTTATGTTGGTTAAAACAAGTATTAAAGGTCCTAATCAGCGGTTATCTATCAAGGTACTTTCTTGTTGAGCTTATGAATTTTTACGATACCAAATACATACATTTTAACCTTATGTACTTAATAAAATTTTTCATTTAATCAATATATGGAATTTTACTTGTTAAAAAAAAACAATCTTACCTTATCAAACTGACCTTCTACCCGCCAATACAGGAATAAAATCCTCTCTTGATCTCGTCTAGACGCGCGCTAGACATGCAGACGCATGTGTAACAGACGAATCTTCAAGTAAAATATAAAATTCAACGAACAAACATAACCTGAACACCATAATCTGTAAGGGGAATAAATAATGTTAATAACAAAACAGGAAGTCAGTGAAAAAAAACTATCATACTTACATTTCGATGCCTGTCATCATTTAAATGAGCACCTCAATTGCACAGTAATCCCGCTCACCTCAACATTTTGTTTTACGACAATCGTATACGATGACAACGTTAGCTTTGAGTTTAAAAAATAAAAATCTAACATGCCAAAATTTTGATTAGCCGATTACGAAGAACATATATGTATACTTATACTTAGTTGTTAAATTCCAAAGTGAGTGATACGGAAACTTTTTAAAACTTTCCCACCCCCAACTCACCACCGGTGCCCGAGAGCGTCGGAAAAAAACCAGGTCCGCCATTGCGGGGGTCGATTTACTTTTTCGATACAACATGCTTCGATATCAGTCGACACACGCAATCGAGTTCGAGAGTGATGGATCGATGGATGTGATATCAGCGAAGGGTGTGAAGGGCGAAGTGCCATTTCATGATGTAGTACTACTGAAGTAATATGCCATTTTCGTCAAGTTTTAGTGTACATGTAACGGTCAATACCAAACTCGATCGCTTTGTGTTTACTTATACTTACAAAGTTATTAGGCCCGCGACTCTCGCGAATGCAGAAAATGACCCCCGCATCGGGGCATTCGATATCTCGCTCAAGTAAGCAGTTTTTTCGATAACCATAAACCATAACCCCTAAACTACGCATGCGCATTATCGTTATTTTTGGTTATTTTATTCGCTCCGAGCCGATGCAGAGGTTGCGCCCCCTCTAGCCAAAATCAGGCAACATTTTTTGCATGTAAACAAACGGTTTAGAACATAAATACATGCGTATAGCTGCTTGTGATTGGCTGAATAAGACAGCAGGAGAGGATCGTCGTTCTCTCTCTAGCTTGCCAAGTGCCAATCACAAGCAGCTATACGCATGTATATATGTTCTAAACCGTTTGTTTACATGCAAGAAATGTTGCCTGATTTTGGCTAGAGGGGGCGCAACCTCTGCATCGGCTCGGAGCGAATAGGGATTATCGAAAAAACTGCTTATTTAAGCGAGATATCGAATGCCCCGATCAGACTGTGTATCGAATGTATCGATACATTGGATACAGGTATATATATAAGTACTCTGTAAAAAAGAAGAGAAAAGAGTCCCCCGGCCCCCGCCCCGCCCCCCTACAAGTCACACACATACATAGAGATTTAAAAAAAAACACAACATACACGTATCTACAACGGCGTGCAGCGTGCAAGCCGGCGTCTTTGTTTAATTCCGTTTGGAAATTCGCAATTACTTAGATCAGATTAGATTAACTATAGAGTACTTACTTAGGTACATAGAAGCACGTACAGACATGTCGTCCCCGTCGTCATCCTCGAAGGGTATGTCCAATGAACCGAACAACTTGCTGATGTTCAGGGCGGCTTTGTCCAACAGCTTCCAGGACATTGCCAAATGCGTGAGGTGAGACAATTTGTTACTTTGTTTCATATTGATTTATAAGTGATCGTTATTATTTGTAAATACTTGACATATCAATATATTTTTCTTATTTTTTGGTTGGAAGAGAGGGGGCGAACAATTGTTCATGTATGTGTATGCCATATACACTATACCAGTCCTTTGTCCTTTGACCCATTGTTCTCTCTTTCTATCTAGCCCCATCGTCGTTGACGGAGTTGTCGGGACAAAGAGACTCGTTATTCTTAGGTGTTTTAAATGTTTTGTTTTTGAAATTACGTGCATCAAATCTTTAATAAGTGGCATAATTACACTATTCGAGCCAACACACGTGGTCATTAGGAAAATTGTCTTTTCTTCGTGTACTAAAACGATGTAGTGCTTTTGCTTACTTTTTTATTCTATTACCAAAGCTTTAGCTTCTACTACTTCTTTTTAACCCGTAATATTGAAAATGATTTTTTTGGCATGTCCACTACGAATAATAATACTTAATAATAATAGCAGCACACAGTAAAGTTTCGTCAAGAAAACGATGACCCAAGGCGAATGTATTTGACTAGGTCTGGATGACTGCAAATTTGTAGATTTTAATCAAATTGCACCCGTCCCGGCCTGATTAGATACATAATACTCAACAAGCTCCAACTATTTTCAAATCCAGGTCAAAGGTATGCATCACAACACTTGGTTTTTTTTTGTTGTACATTTTTTAAGTATTTCTCTCAAAAAATATATTTTGATTTTAACCGTTGATCAAAAAAAATTCAAAAGTGATTCGAGCCGACACTAATTATAATTCTACTTGTCTTTGTATGTTTGCATTTTGAACAAAGGAAAATTTAATTTACCTTTAAGTAGGGGTCAAATCCAAGGGCTTGTTTCTTGGTCAATTATAAACTCATCAATGTGAATGTTCACACATGTATTTCCATTATGATTAAAAAGTTATATGGTTTTAATAGTAAGTAAGAAAAGTAATTGGTAAAAACAGTTGCACAACGAGAGTTTTGATACAGTAAATTTATATGATATTTGATATTTTTAACTGTTTATAATTGCAGTGAAGAAGAGTTTCTAAACATTTTTACAATGTTGGAGTCCAAAAAGTCGTTAGTAAAAAAGCTACATAAAGTGATGGAAGAGGATTTACTAGAAGTTATGGAACAAGATTTACAAGAAATAGTGACTGATGAATGTTTAGTGGAAGGCATGAAAACTTTGTCAAAATTATCAGAAGAAACTACAGTACCCTCTGATATCAAACTATGGTAAAATAAGTACTATGTTACTTTTTGTCATTCGATAAATTTAATATATAATTTCCAAATCAATTTTTAATTTAGGAGGCCGCCAGGAGACGTCAATCTTCATTTAAGATCCTTAGATGCGGAAAAAATAAAAAATGAGTGTGAAAAGTTGGAATCTTATATAATTAGTTTAAAAACGGAAAATAAAGTTCTGGTTGAAAAGGTAACGAGAAAAAGAGAAAATATACAACGAATACATGATCACATGAAACAATTGTTGAATATGCCATTCAAGTTATCTGAACTTGAAAACACTGCAAAGTTGAATCGAGAATGTGTCGAAAAACTGTACGACAATGTACCTTGACTATAAGATACAATCAAAACTGTAAAAACTTTTAAAATAACTGCTCAGTGTAACTTATTTATTAGATTGGTTTCCTCTTGCAGTAATTCTTCTAAATTCTTTTGAAGCCTGAGTAACGTTGCGGCACTTTTCTTCTGCAAAAATATGTAGACAACAAATGTATATACTTTTTAATATGAAAAAATACTTTAATAGCATCATAAATAAAATTTATACCTTCTGTATGTTGATCTGCATTTCAATGTCATTTAACTGCCTGGCCACATCTTCCTTTGCTTCTTTAGCTTTAGCCACTTTTTCCCTTAACTCGTCTCTCTGTTTCCTTAGCATATCTACATTTCTTGTTGTATCATTTGAAATATTCTCCTGCCCTACTTTAACATGTTCATTCCAATATTCGAAAAGTTTGTCATATGACTTGTGTATTTCTTTCAGTTCAGTGTCAATGACTTTTGATTTCATTTCTGTATTAATAAGCACTGATTGAGCTTTCAACTGCAGTTGCTTAACGTTACTTATATTTTCTTCCAGAGCTATGAGTTTTTTATGGTTTTGTTGCAGCTTCTCCTTCTGTTCTGTTATTTCCTTGTTAACTTTTCGGATTTCCATCAAAGTGTCGAACATAGTGTCAGACATCATTTTTCGCTGTTTCGACGAAATACGTAAAACAAACACTGCAATTATTGTTAAAAAAAACTAACGTTGATTTTAAACTACAATTGTATTCTTTTCAATTTAAGATTGCAAACAATGCCGTGATGACAAAAAATGGGACAAAATAAACATACAAACCTGTAAATTGGAAAAAAAATTTCCGTATCAATTACTGCGCTTATGCGCACCTTTCTAAGTACTTTTATGAGCGATTGAATTTTTGCGCTTTAAAATTTGGCAGTTTTTTTCAATTTTTAGATAAGACACCAGATGTCACCACATTAAGCAAAAAAAAAGTTTTTAAGCAATCAAATTTCTCACGCTAATTACAGACATAGTGACTGAGAAATTCATTAACAAGGTACTTTACCCTCAACCCCTATTATGGAGTTTTTTAAATTTATGTGTAAATAAATAGTTAATAAACAACGGGACACACATTATTTGTTATTCTCTCACGCATCAACTCAATCGGTAAGCCGGTAAGGTCGGCACCTCATGTACCAACGAGCCAGCCATTCCGAAGAAGCCGCGAGCGCGCCATTGTATCGTGTGCGCCGTGATTTTTTTCCTGCGTTCGTTTTCACAGTTCACAAAGCCAAAGGATCACCTTTTCTACTTCTCATCAATTACCGCATCGTCTCTCAGTCACCCCAGTGACGCTTTCGGACGAGAATAGTAGTATAATACACCTGGTGTACAAACAAATAAGTTTCGTACTTATCGGATTCGTCATCTACGTCGACGTCGTCTTCTTCGAGGAGGTATGCTAACATTGTGTGTATATATAACTATAGGCAGTATATATCTAAAGCTTGGTAGTTATATAGTTATAGGTATGGGACTATATGGTCACTATGGGAGTAGTGCAGGTGTATTGTTCTGTTCTGTGCCGCGTATGTGATGTATTATATATGTGCATGCCGCGCTAGCTAAGCTATCGATCGTCGCCGCGCGTTCCCCTCGCGTCGCTGTTCTTCCCTCTATCTCATCGGAATAACGTGGTTCTGTTTCCCCCCCCCCTCCCCCTTTTTCACTCTCCCATGTATAGGGGTATCGTTCTGTTTTTTTAATTTCTCGTGGTGTGTGTGCCGCGCTCTATCACTCAGGCTTTGGAGGTTAGTTTTCTGAAGTGCGATCACTTTGAATCCGTTCCGAAAGAATTTTTCTGTCTACCCAGGTAAGAAGCTTGATTTTCTTTTACATATATGTTTGTGTGCATTGTTAGTGATTCTGGGAGAAGTGAAGTTTTTTTTCGTGCGCTTTTGAGGTTAGGAGCGTTCTCCTTAGAGACGCGTTATGAAGATGACGCGATGCTGCCTGAATCCATAGAAGAAGCCTCGTGATGCCTGCTATTACTTTCAATTGCCTTCCTGGTAGGCTTTTCCTCCGCCGCTCGAAGCTTCTTGTTTTTTTTTGTTTTTTTTTTTTATTCTTTAAAGTAACTGAATGTTGCATTCGATTCAGTACTTTGCAAGCAATGCCAGGCGTGCCTCTTTTTGGAGTCTGACTCTACCGGGTAAGGTCGAGGTCGCTGTTTTACGCTTTATTTCGCAAGTTATGTAAACTTCGCGATCTTGAATTTTGTTGAGTGTTCCTCGGTGAATTATTGAGGTGTGAAAATTGCCTTCTTCAAAGATCGATTTTGTTTATTTTTAAAACTTTAACTTAAATGTTTTATTCATGTAGTTATTGCATACTTATGTTTCTGTTTGATTTATTCTTAGTGTAAGTAGGCATGCATAACAATCATCTCGGTAACATTTCATATAATGAATTTAGAACTAAAGTAAAGAGCAATTTATGTCTGAATGTTTCAATATCGGTTTCTCAATGTTGTTTTTTTCTTTTTTAACATTCAAAATCAGCTATGGTTGTATATGAACCATCGCATAAGATTAACTACATTTATCACTTTTGATACTTTACTTTTTTCTAGCTTACTATACAATTATGTATGAAATCTTGTGCCAGATTATGAATGAAGTTATTTGAGTTTCGATTTAATGCACTACAAAACTAAGTTGCGACAATTTAAAACTTTTTAATGTAAGCACCCCGGGTCATTATGTAAGAGGCAATTTTGTTATTAAANAGACGATGGAAAATTGCGTGAAAAAGTTGCTGTCGAAGCTTGTTTGATCGTTGTTTATCGGATTTTTTTGGATTTACAAAAAATCTTTTTCATAAATAGAGGGAAATATTTTTTTGCTATTAATAAAAAGTATTATTTTATACCCCAGTAAAATTGTGAAAATTTATGCTATTTAAATGGCTTTTTAAGCACATCAAAGCAAGCTGAGTTAGGATAACCTCCAGTTGATGAAAAAAAAAAATTATGGAAAAAAATTCCCAAAACGGACGTAAGGCTTATGCTGTAACCAGACTTGAGTACGATTATTTTGTAGATTTTTTAATATTTTATTGTTTAACGTCATCTCCAACCGGTGAAAATTAGTTATTTACAACTTCATTAATTATGGCTAAGTAAAAAAATAATCATGAAAAATTTAAAATCATTCCGTACAGATCTTATTACAGTAATATTATAGATGTACAGGAAATGAATATTGTTTATCCTTCTTGTGTGTTACTCATGTAATGTCATTTAGTACATTTTCATAGCAGATAAGTCTTTAAATTTATGTTTAGACAAAAAAACCAGCAGTTTTATTGTTTGTGTACATCTTTTTAAAACTTATTTTACTATTTAAGTTTAAAATACTTATAAACAGCCATGAAAGAACCGTAGATGAGCTAGTGTATAATCTTATCTGCCTTATGATAAGATACAAGCACCAAAAAGGGGACGTCGAATAATATGAATATCCAAGTGTAAGAACCAATTGTACACTTATGCCTCGCAGAATATTTATTGTAATTAACAACATAAGAAATACCCCAAGAAAGGTTCTATAAAGAATAAAAAATTATTAAACTGAACGTGAATGTAATAACACAAAATTTTAAGCATAAATTGCAAAATCTGTGCAGACATAGTGGACGGATTAACGAAGTGGTAGACGTGGTTGACGCGTTAATTTATTCAGATCGTCGTGTGCGAGCGAGCGATATTTTCGGCAACGAGACGACGTCGACGTGTCTTCATTTCCTTTCCGCAAATTGCTCATTTTCCCCTCTGCTTTCCATCCTTTCGAACAGCGAAGGGTACGAGGGATGGGACATTTTGAGTGAAATTGTCGGCCTATATGTGTGTGTTATAATTTACAAATTGGAGGGAATCGAACAGGTGCGAGAACCTAGTATGAACTAACATTAATTTTCTTGCTCCATTTACTAAATAAGCTCAGTTTAAAATATTCTACTCTATCACGAGGTTTGCGCAAGTGCACGCGCGTGTCACGCGTGTAATATGTTAAATTTATGTTGAAAAATAAATTGGTGCATAAAATGGTGGTTCATAAAGGCATTAAATTCTCATGTTATTAGAAATGAGTACTTATACATTATTGAATAAAGCACAGAAGGAATTATTTTGGCTTATGTATTTCCTTAGGTTTTTGTTGGATTTATTTTAAATTACTTTAAATTATTTTTTTAATCATTATTCGCCATACAAATTGTTTCATTCCAATAAAATTTCTGGAAAATTTTTATATTAAACCCCTGGAATTCTGGAAAAAAAAAAAAAAAAAAATTTCCAGATTTGTAAGAGTCCTGGTACTTGTAAGCACTAAATCTCATATTCCTTATTAGTTCTTGAACTATTGATAGTCGATTGGTATAATGAATATCACCCCACTGTGATTACGCTGCATAAGACTAGAGTTATTAGCATTTCAATGAAATTGCACAATTACTCGCAACAATGCTACTTGACGCAATTTCACCCTTAATTTCAATAACGAATTTAGCTCTCTTCTCAAAACCCGAGTTATTTTTATCCGTGAAGGGATGGCGTTAAATTTAAGGAAAATAAGCCCGTCGCACTTTTCGAGGGGAACGGACGAGTAAAATATGCCACAGCGTTGCAACTGACTTCAGTAATATATGCAAATCACATTATTCGCCGCGGATAGTTTGCGGGCTCGATTTTAGGATGCATTTTTGTCGTCGCTCTGGTAATTGAGTCAAATGCTGGTCGGCCAACCTTCTAACTTCATTTAATTCATGGAAATAGTTTTACACCCTTTCGAAGAAGACTTTTCTTTTGTTTCCTTCTTTTTTATTGTATTTGTTTATACATACATACATGTCAGATACCTGTGTGCTGTTTATGCTAATAAGTAGTTATCTTTTGACTTTTTTTGTGTCTGGAACTTGAGTCCTGATTAATTCCTTGCATAGCGATAAAGCACGTTCATAATAATTATGGTAAGAACTGTGTGTCTCATTTATTGACTGACTGATGAACTGTATGAATAATAAATATGACAACTTAATGATGTAAAAAAAAAAAAAGAACTGTAGTAAGGAGATAACTTACCTTGATCTTTTCAATGCTAACCAAAATACCAAAATAAATCGTAGTAAATTCTTTCAAGCCTTTAGAGAATAAAATCTAACAAAAGACCGGTATAGGTTGATTTAAAAAATTGTCATAATCTAATTTATGTCAAAATCAAATGCCAGCATTGTCTGCAATTCTACTACACAATTATTTAAAAAAATACTACTAGGTACTATAATATGGAATTTTAACTTTGATTTTTTAAATAAACAATATTCACCATAAATGTAGCTCTTAATCATTCATTGCATTTGATAGTTACATATGAACCACTTTAAGGACACTTTGTGGAACCAGAATTGTCGACAATTTAACAATGTCGCACTAAGAAACTTGTACGTGGCTAATATTATTGGCACACGATATTGTAGATTAAAATATTTCTTTTACAAATTCAATTTTAATATTCAAGTATTAAAACTAAAATGCAAAAAGAATTGCTTGTGAGTTCATACAATTTCTCTACAAAAATGAATAGTACTGATGTCTTGCAGAAAAACACGTAAAGCTCGGAAGAAGGAAAATGAAATTCCGAGTGTAGAAAAAACGCTTATCGAGCTCCAAGCCGAGTGTTTTGCCTCCCTTTCTTCTACTTTATTTGTTTTTTTGCTAACGTTGGAAACAGACGAGAGCGTAGCGAGCTATTCATCAATCCTGTCTTCCTCACTGCATATTACTAGCAGCAGAAGGCACTGTGCACTGCTGCAAGCTTGAAATATTAATTTTTTTCCGGCGTACAAGTAAGTGGTGATTCGTATTAGTTTTTAAAATGTTTTTTTTTTTTAAGCGTCGCTTGGGATGACTGAGTTTTGTTGAATTTTATTTCAACATAAATAGGTTTAAAAACTTTAACACTGTATAGTTGTTACATTTAAAGTTTTATTTGATGATAAAAATTAACTTTTCACCCGTACAACTTCTAAATAGGTTTTGCGTGGAATTATAAATTTCAACGAATAATTTTCTGAGTTTCAATAAAGTAATTTTTATTTTTATTTTTTTATTTTTGAGAAATGATATTTCTTTTCTCTAAAATATTATTGTTAATTACTTAATTACACCTTTTTATTGCTTGGTCGGCATTGACTGATTACTTGGTTTTTTTACCTAATACCTATGGTAAGATATTTTTAAAGCATCTACTTATAATATGCGTTTCAATAAAAACTGAGATTATATGTTGTTTTTTTTAACATAATACATTTTTTATTTATTTTGTTCAACTCGTTTGCTCTTAATTGTACCACTTTTTCTTGCTCAAGAAATTGATGTTGTTAACTATCAAAATGGAATACTTCACATAATGCATTATTACCCCAAAACTAACATACAAAAAAGGAAAATCTTTTTAAAAAAAAAAAATAATAATAATAATAATAATTAGCAAGACTTTCTTGTATTAAATTTACTCTCAAGATTATATATGATGACAATAGTTAGATACTCTTTTTCAACATTATTTTTGTAATTTTATCATCACAACTTGCTTTTATTTCTGGTTTACGTAGATTTTTATCTTTATAGCACATGCTTTAATTGCAGTTCGTTTAACGCGATGATTACGATCATCACTGGTTTTTAATCGGTTGCACGTATTAAACTCTCACTCAAATGCATAAAATTTTCCAAAAATGTAGGTGACCTATAAAATAAAATGTCTCATTATAGTTGTATGGTCCATAATATGACCGTCCATACACATTAATCACAAATTCTATTAAAAAAAAAAATTGAATTAAGATATATAGCTGACCGCTTCCTGCTACTATTTATAGGCACAACCTGTTTTTTCCCTCTCTTTTCCTCGCTCTTTTCTATTTAATTTCAACAACGATTTGAATCAACTACGATAAATTTTCTTTACCGTGTCAAGGAAAAACAAAAACCCCTGAATGCCTTGCAAAAAATAGCAAGTTAAAAAAGTTCCTTATAATTTCAAAATAATACTTATAAAACTTGCATCGTATACATCAACGATAGTAAGTCGAGGCCACACCTAAAGTTCCTCTAACTTTCGACCGTCTATATATTCTACATACCCCCGGCAACAATATCCATCATCTGCCCAGCAATGAGGATCGATATTTTTTATAGCTTCCTATCAAATATGAGCCTCGTGAAAGTCAAAGAATTAACCTTGGTGTGTCTAAGTAAACAAACACAACGAGTGTCACAAGCCTGAAATTTTGGACTATCGTCAATTTCCAACATTTACTCTCTAGAAAAGGAAAAAAAATGCATGACTTATTGTCAACAAAAAGTTTTTTTTCATTTCAATTCTCAATACGTATACAGTTCAATAAGTAATCGTTTCGTTATTTTCCATCAAAAGAAACATAATTGTTATTTCTCCCTTCGATTTCAAAGGAAACTATAAACGACACGTGCGTAACGCGTTATGAATAATCAAAAGGTCTCGGCTCCTTTCTCGCTTTGCCCAGTTATTATTTATACTTAGAAAATTGCGGAATCGAAACTCCGCCTTTGTGTCCATTGGGTGGTAAGTTGGCTTCGCTAATAGGTAGTTTTGCCCTGGAGGGTAGAAAGTTTTGCGCGAATTATCTTTATTTCATGTTTATTGCCGATTCAGGTACGCGTGTATGTAATAACAAACGACGAAGAGGGTGGATTTTTTTTCCCTATGGTAGTTATTAATTCATAAAACGTTAAGTTTGAGAGAGAGAGAGAGAGAGAGAGAGAGAAATTCGAATTCACGATGTTTTTCTTCGTGCACGGCTACTACGTACTCGCAAAATCGTATTGCGAAGTAATCAACGACTCGTTCGAATTGCATTATTTAATACCTACAAGAGCCACAAAACTTTTTTTCTCATTCCTCGCTTGTGCTATAGCACTCGTATCATTGAATTTCTGGATTTTTCAACACACGGATCACAAAATACGACTTATAATAAAATTACGCTACACGTTTGTATCTTTTATTAAAATCTGGAGCATTTTTTTTGCTACAACCTCGAAATCAAATTATTCCCTGAAATGATCTACTTACCTTTTTAAAGCCAAAAAAGTCCCAATCCCCTCCCTCAGTCAAGTCAAATCCCACGAAATTGTGGACAAAAAGACGAGCACCATGAGAGAAAATGATCTAAAAGGTTCAAAGGGTTTGAAAAGTCGAAGAAAAAGCTATAGCAGTTCTCCAAATAGAGGAAAAAAGGCTTGGACGTAGGTCAACGTCTCTCGTGCCACGTAGGTATAGTTGGCGCTGTGGGTAGGATTTCATCCCCCCCCCCCTATAGACGTATACACGTACTTATCACGTACACGCGCTCGTAATGCCCCGGACACGAGCACAACAAAGCGTTACCATGGTTATGCGCACACGTCGTGGTTGCCATCACCAAGGAGAGACCCTGTGCTGTACTATGGAATTCTAGCTCTATTACCGATCTTTTCGCATCACTGATTTGTCGTTGAAGGGGGGGGGGGAGAAAGAGAACAAAAACCTTAACTGGAATTTTAGGACATCGAAAATTTAATATTATGTTGCATTGTTTATGAAAATTAATGACCCGAAAAAATGAGGAATACTCATTAATTTGCATATTAATCAGAGAGAAATATAACCTTTTTTTTATACTCATTAAAGTACCTACGGTCCTCTTTATTTTAAACTTGAAAAGCGTATGTAAATTTTATACGTAAAGCACATAAATGCATTTTTGGCATTTTTGCCTAAGAAAAATGCAATGGTCCAAGTTGTAAGTGGAGTTTTCATTTTTTACATTAAATAAAAATTTCAAGATTTTCTTGGTTGCACATTAGATAAATTTACGCGTTCTTTTATCTAGGACGGTATTGTATATGAAGAAATACCAATATTACAAATAAACTCGCAAATAAATAACATAAAACTACACTCGACGTTCTGATTCTGCGTATTTTCTATATAAAAAGGACCGTAAGTACATTCACGTACACGTTGACAGAATGTCATCATCAAGGTAAAGCGTAAATACTTTTAATCATCTCCTCAATGTCAATTTTTTAAATTAGTGTTGCTATTTACGGATCTTTTTTTTTTTNTTTTTTTTGTTTTGCTGATAAAATCAACTGTTTATTTGCTTTAAAAAAAAAAAAAATCAAAAAATTAACAGTATCTCAATACAGTGTGAAACTATCTTGTGACGAGTCGATCGGTAATAAATTTTCACTTTGGAAAATTTCATACTTTTTTCAGTCTGTCACTGATTGATCTTTTTTTGCGTTGTTTAATCTGGCTCTGCTCGCTTGACTCCAAAACGCAAGCTGGAAAATGTATCATTTTTGCTTCCTCTCCCTTTCTGTCTTTTTCTGTCTTTATTACATCTGCCGTTTCGTTTACACAATCACGTGTAGGGAAATGAAACTTCGGCGCTGTGATTATTTGGAACCCCCATAGAGATTTTAGTGAGAAAAGGTAAATACTGTCTGCTCGTTACGAAATTGCAATTTTTTTGGTAGAGAAAATTTTTTTTTTTCCTATTTGTATGGTATGTAGAAAGTGTTTTACACATTATATTCTTCTGATGTTTTTATAGCCAGATCAAAAATTTTTGAATATTCGCATAACAAAATATTTCGATGGTGATGCACTTTTATTGCGTCAAAAATAAAACGAATTTTTTTATGAGACTACGCTCCCTATAAAAACTTTTTTTCCTTTTAAAAAGCATAGAAAAAAAAAAAATTAAAAAACCCTTCAGGGAGATGTAAAAAAGCTCAAAAACAGTATATTATAAAATTTCATTTATCTTTAAGTACCATCATAAAAGATAAAAAAGATAGCACTGAAGTATGCTTCACACAAAAAAGTTTAATGCAATCTGAACTTACGATTTTTTTAAAACTTATTTCCTCATATTGTATGATGCTGAATTACATCAAACCCTTAATTTGAAAAAAAAAAAACTTGTTATGAGTACAGTACAAGTAAAACAAAAATCATGTCAAACAATTCAGCTTTGACCTTAGGTACTCGATGCAATTATTGAGCCTCCAACGTATCCTTGAGAAAATTTGTCCTCCACCTTTTTATTTCTCCGCGAGTATTCGCTGTACTTAATCGCCTCTTTGTGCCCCCCAAAGGATTGAATTGCCTGAGCCATTGACCGAGCAAGGCAAGAGAAGCTTTTGATCTTCTGGACCGCTTAATGCATTTTATTTCGTGCTCCGCCTTTTGTCTTGGTTCGGCGAACTATACTACCTCCGTTGCTGCACTCGCTTGCCTTGCTTACTCGACTCAATTCTCTATACCTCGTGGGGATTAAATTATTTCGTATCTATCGGGAAAATTGGTCAAATCTAACATCCCCTTCCATTCCGTGTTGAGCTTATGTTGCTATCCCTTCATGTACTGACAGAACAATGGGATCGTTTCTGTTTTCTGTGAGGAGTTTCTTGACTTTTTTTTTTTTTTATTACGAAAGAAAACTTTAAATAGAATTTTTTTTATACGTTTCAAACGACTTTATTCTGTATATAATTGATTGTAATACCATGTGTCAATTAAGATAATGATCCCATCTCCGTGGTACAGCCATGTATTTTCTTTCCTAGTAGAAAAAATGAAAAATAATTCAACACAAATATTTGAAAAAATATTTTCAAAGAGACTCGTAGCTAAGCAATTTCCAGGCTTCACCCAAGACTTGAATTTGTCTCTTTTTTCCGTAGTCTTGGATAAAAAGTATTGTGAAAAAGACATAAATATGGGTGAATTATATTTTTTTAAGGATTTTTTTTAAGTAATAAGCTCACGCTATAGATAACCATAGCGAAGTTTAACAACATGACATAAAAAGAGTTTTCTTTGATCAAGATACTAAAGTGCGTGGCGCTCAATCCAATCAAGCTAAAGTTTCGCGTTTGTACCTTTACAACTCTCGAACTGAAGCGCACTTACATAGTCACTTTCAAACTTTAACGTTGAAACGGGAAAAGAAAAATAAAGCGAGGCGCGCAAAACGCATGCCTCGCCGCAATTTGCCGATTCGCGATGCCTTACGAAGATTCGACGTTTTCTTCGTTTGGTGATTTTTTTCCCTCTCGGTTTCTATACACCAACACGTACGACTTGTTTGCTAGTGTTTGAAAGTACCGCGATCAGAACAACACAAAAATTAGACTTTTGCAAATATGTGTTGAATAAACGTTATTATGTACCTTTGGTTACTTTCTTACGAGGTTCTTTGTTTATCATCCCAAGATATTTTTACAATACCTTTTTGTCTTTGAAGGTATTGGGCCTCGTACTAGACCTTGAATTTAAGGTTTGATTAAAACAATGTATATCTAGAAAACAACATAAGTTTCAATTATTATTACTTGTTAATTAAAACAATATCCGTGTACTTTACTGTAATACTAATGCAGTGAAGTATCTAATCATTTGGTCACACCACATCACATTTGGTTTTGGTTTTTGCTGTGCGAAAGTATGAGCCAAGCTAGATCTTATTTTAAAATTCATACGCGCACATTACGCAAGAACTCTTCGTAGCTCCTGTATTGGCATATTTCCATATCAACTCTTCGCATCTGCCCATTGAAAATCAAAATTCTAATAATAAAACCTTTCCCTCCCAAGTCGTCAAAGTTGAAACGTCCACCCACAGATGAGTGAGAAAATTATACTCGTGATCTTCGAGAAAAACAACTTTCTCTCTCGCACGGACTTAAAAATACCTTTTATTTTTTTAGATCCATTCAAGTAGAAATTTATACACGTTGTTATGGCATTTCAAATCAACTCCAATGGCACCTTTGGAAACCTGAATTATTTAAAATAATTCATTTTTCCTACATTGAGCATTTTTTTAACCTGAAGACATCTACTGCGTTTTTAGTAGAAATAATATATTTCAAAGTTTTACAAAAAATTGATGAAAAATAGTACGGAGAAATTAATTAAGTATGTCATAATTTTTTCAAAGAAAAGTTCCATTTGCAATTCATCCTTGTCCTCATCTTTCAATTTAAATTCAAGCGACAATTTGCAGTAAGTGAATCAATACCGTAGTCAGAGCTATACGTTTAGGAATAAAGTATGTATGATTCTTTATCGCCAAGTTTTTCTGTCTTGAATAATAAAACTTTGCACGTATAACCTTCAATAAATTTTTAATACTGTGAAGAAAAAAAACTAATTTTACTAAATTTTACGTAATGATAATAAGATATACTTTTTACCTATTTATTTTTTTATGCAATTTTGATAGAAATTACTTACGGAGCAATGATTGTGACTTTGGAAAATTCTCCATAAAAGAAGCTTGATTAATATTATAGTTAACGTTAACGTTAATTGTCTTTACAATTAAGGGAAGTCTTATCAATTTTTTCGGAAAATACCTAAGTAACCTCAAAAACTTGCATTTTTAATATTGAAATATGTGGAGTGAACATGTTTACTCATTTATGATTCAGTAAAACATTATGAAACAAAATGTATTTATCCAAGTTAAGTTATTGTGTATTTAAATATATAAGTATTAGCTTTGCTCAGACTATACTCACTCGCGCGAGAATCGCTATTTGTATGCATCCATCAATTATTTGATTTCACACCTCGAAGCAAATAATATCCATTTGATATCGCAATCATTGCAATTAAATAGCCTCAACTTTATATTTATACGGGATTAAACCATCTATTCAGTCCCAAGTCAACACACTTATTCGATTAGCACACCCAAAGCGGTAAACCAAAAAAAAAAAAAAGGCTTGAATAAAAATACCTATACGTTAATAAATTAAACAACGCTCTCCTCGAAGCAAATAGTGCTCTCGCACAAACTTTCGTAACAACTCCGAGGAGAGCCACGGCCTGTTTTTCCACCAATTTCCTAACGCCGCGTCTTAAGGGAGCAAACTCACTGTCACCAGTGCAGCTGCAAATACGTTCTTTTATTTTTTAACGAATGGCTTGCTCACTTACGCAACATACTACCTGCATATCGGTGCCTGTACCACATAGTGTAGGTCAACAGTCCTCGTCGACGGGGATTTATATATATTATGCAATGGGAAGCCGTAAACGCAAATGAGTCTTTTTTCTATCTTTCTTTCCGTCTCACTGCTCGATCTAGACAACGTAGCGGAAGAGAAGCATCCCGTTACGCGTTGTACAACGTTAATTAAAGGAAAAAATAGAGTCTTTTCGAAAAAAAAGGTGCGTGGGCCATCGGGGAAAACTTTATTTGGTGTTTTTCTACCGACGTTTCTGCTGAAATGGCCCTGGTTCGTCCGCGCTACTTCTATTGACTGGTATCCAACGCTTACATCATTTGTTTTTGACGTTGGAGATTAGGTGACAGGATAAGATAGTTTGAAAACGCGTGCAGTAACTTATTAGATACATGTAATACACGTATACGTTCCTCCTTTCCCGATACATGTACGTCTGGATTGTCATTTTCGTCATAATTTTTTTTTTTTTTTTTTTTCAAATGTGCCACTCATTTGCATTTTCTCCTCGCATTTTTCTACTGTAACACCGTGATAACTTTTGTTGACGATTTC
Source organism: Copidosoma floridanum (assembly GCF_000648655.2). The sequence continues at coordinate 414,416 of NW_019379487.1, read as the reverse complement.
TCATTTCCACCCAAACTGCGAATAAACAATATTTCCACATAAACATATATATTACTTTACAAATCGCTGTACATGTAAATGCCAATTATAAACGAATACATACGCATCTTGAAAAATGATAAAAAAGAGACTTGGTCGCAATATCGATTCGTAGAGTCACTCGTGCGAGAGATTAACTGTCCCTCTTGCATGTGCACAATAACCGAACACGAACATTCAGATGGACTGCTTGGCCTTGCAAATTCCTACGCGCGCCTTGTACTCTTGCTCTTTCGATCCTATATTCGAGATTGGGTGTAAAAATGGAAGCGATTTTTTGTTGTTGTATTGGTTCTGCTGCTATCAATATACTGTTCTGAAAAAAAGTATGATAATGTCATTGTAGAGATTGAGTTTTCAAGTGATACGTGCAGAGCGAGGTTTTCCATAGGCAAGTGTGTTCAAGCTTAAAAGGTTTTAAAAGATGAATTGTAGATTGTTCAGAGGACAAAGTTATCTTTTCTACTTATCACCTTTTGGTCCATATCGAGAAAAAAAACCTATTATTTTCCACTCTATTTTTAAATTATCGGTTCCCGAGTTATTTTATATGTATAAATAATTTGTCTCTTAAACCTTTAACTTGAATTTTTAATTATTATTTTTGGAAAAAAAAACTTATCCAGAAGTGCATTAATCTTCAAATCAAAAACCATTTCTATTAATCCCCTTGCACTTCCTCGTATCACATTTGCACTTCCTCAAAGCCCGTTCAAATGCTTTCTCAAACTGCTTCTTGCCCCAAACGCTCGTCAATTCTAAATTTGTTCCCAACCTTTTCTCTCACACCCTTCGTGCCCCATTACCAGAAGCTCTAAGGTGCTCATATTAACTGGCAAAGGCCCGCGCCCGCGCACGTACCATAACAAACCGTACGCGCCCCATTAATCAAAGCTCTCGCCTCTCGAGCTGGCGCTGTTGACACTTTTGACACTTTTGACGGCTTTTCCGGCTTTCTCACTTGAACTCGTCTGTTGATTTAGCTGGACCGTGGAAAATTCCTCCGACCGAAACAAATATCTGGTTGTACTGCAATGTGTGCATGGGGGAGGGGAGGGTGTGTAGTTAATGGGTGGTGTTAGGCTCGTATATTTTTAGAAGCGCGTATAACTGACCCGTAGATTGTGGTTTGATTCTTGCAGCTTTTGAGTCTCAATAAGACTTCCGAAGGCATTTCGAAGCCTCACAAGATTCAAAAAAACTCTGTGAAGTAAATCACGATGATATTTCAAGGGAATTCGAATGATGATTGATTACGATTGGAAATGATTTCTGATGATCTTAAATGGTCCCAAGTGACTTAAGATCCCGAAAATCTTAAGTCAGTCGTTTAAAAGCTGCTGCGAAATTTTAAAATTTGCAGTTTCTAGTTTATACTTTGGAATGAGCACTGAAGAAGCTCAGCTTGACGTGTGTATTTTACGGTCGTTTTTAGGAACAGAGACGAATGCCTTTTCCTTTGGACTTCGGACGTACGTTTTAACTTACTGCTTCCGAAAAGTTACTGCTCCATGTACACAAAACTATCAAGTTCAGACTGCAGTGCGTATACGCGAAAGAAAGATAGTCGTCGCATGGATTTCAGTGCCCGCTTTTGTGTTCCCTTGGTCCATTGTTGGTTTTCGCTGATTTATTATCAACTCCATTACCAGCATTTTTCTCGAAAGGTCTGTGCCTTTGTTGCGCTGTAGGGTATTTGTTGTTATTAATTTGAAGATGTTGCTGCGCTCGAGACGATTTATAAAGCGATTAATAAATACGTCAAGGGGAGGTAGAGACAGATTTATTCATATTTTGCACATTTCTACTTGTGGTCGTTTGCTTTGCATGTCGAAAGTCGAGTTGAAAGTGTTATAATATTGTCCGCTTTTCGTTTAAACGTTTCAGGGTTGAGTGTTTATCATTTTCAAATGAATTTGATTTGTTACTCCTATAGGAAATCGGTTACCTTTGAGTACATACAAGCGTTATTTTTGCAGTTATAAGGATATCCAACGAATGATCGCAAGTTTCGTATTTCAGAGTCATTTAAGTATAAAAATATTAAAATACAGCATCGATACGAAAAATTCCTGTGACATGTAAAATAGTTTTTTCAATTTGTTGGACCCGTTTTTTAAGGAATATTGGAATAAATTGAAAAACTAAAACATAAAATTAATATGAGTTTACCACGACATATTACTTATATTACAACAAAAATTTGTAGTTTAATTGTAGCGCACAGGTGCATTTGTCAAGGATGAAAAATGAAGATTAAATTTTATCATGTCGTGTGGCATACAAATCAAAAATATAAATAATGGAACTAAGCCTAACTTGTTTGGTCAAAAATCATGAAATGTAGCCACCACTTCATATATGAGTTTGACATCTATTAAGCGCAGTGCAATTATTCAACAGCCTTTGTGGTTCGCATTTCCTGAAGACAAGTTTATAAAAAAATTTCCTTTTGCAAACAAGTGTTTAATTTAATCGTGCAAAAGGGACAAAGGCCCTGTGCAGACTAGCTGCGCATGTATAGGTAGATACACGTGGTGAGGCTGGAGCTTTATGAGCTTACGAGCGGCTTTGCTCATGTTGTGGTGAGTGGTATGCGGATATAGCTGTTAGTAAGCTCAAACAAGCTTTAAGAGATGAACTCGTGATTTTGGCTATCGAGGGACGGATTTGGAGATGAATTATTTCTGATGTGTCCTTATTCTCGACACTCGTTCACATGGGTGTATTGTCTATTATGTTTGGATTGTCAAGTGCCGTAAAATACCTATTCATACATATACCAAGCGTCTGAAAGTACAATTTCGTAAAAAAGAAAATGTCTTTTGGGGAAAAAGCGAAATTTCTCGATTTTGCCTTTTTGAAAGTGTGTTACATGCACTTAATAAAATACCTACGCAGTTTTAAGAGAGAAAAACCTGTCTTTCCCAGCTTAGTTGCAAGTAACTCGTTTCGCAGCGCAATCCCTTATCAAATAAGACTAGTAAAAAAATTCCTCGAATAATTTCTCATAATCATTTATTTACCTCTTCACTGATTTTTAGCGGATTGTTTCTAGCTAACTTCCAAAGTTAAACCTTTAGTTTATGCATTTATAGTTTGAAAAAAAAATTTTTTAAATGTCCTCCTTTTATCAAGTCAGTATACGTATGCAGTGAATATACTGCGCCCTAAGACAAATTGGCACGAAGCGCCAAAGGCACATAAATGGAGTGAGAGGCATCGCCCGACTAATCGCGAACCAACCAGCCGTGTAGTCACGAAACTGAGTGTGCAACATGCACTTTATGAAAACAATGGTGTGTCCCCGGAAATTAAAAATAAATAATCATCTGGAAGCAGCAGCTGCATCGCGTACCAATTGCGACCACCGCCGTTGTTTCTTTCAACTGTGGCTTTAAAATATTACACCTACTCCTCCTCCTCGAATCTCCCGAGATTTACGAGTGCAGCCTCTTTCCTCTTCGTCTTCTGCTCTGGAGCTTCTTCCAGCTTAAAATTTGTTTCTGAGACTTCTCGTATGCAAAACTTAATTTCAAGAATTCAATTATTTTGTTTTTCGAGTTAAAGAGGAGATTCAGAAGTACATGTGACCTTCAATACCAGTATTTTAAGATCAAGTGGTGTTTAATTGGTACTGGGTCGTTTAAATTGTCATTTTATTGAGAACTTTACCCTGGTAGAAAATTACTACATAAACTGGCTAGAAACCCGTCAATGTACTTACATACTTAAATGGGTTTATAACATGTTGACGAGTTTCTAGCCAGTTTATGTAGTAACGTTTCTACGTACATGCGTCAATGGGCTTATAACATGTTGACGAGTTTCTAGCCAGTTTATGTAGTAACGTTTCTACCAGGGTAGTACGGCAACGTTAATGATGGGAGAATTCCAGAGGCTTCGGCTTGTGGCAAGATTTTTTTTTTTTTTTTTTTTTTTTTTTTTTTTTCAAAAAGAGTACATACTTGTAATATTTTTAAATTTCTGACGATTAAAAGATGTTGCACACATTTCATAATTTAAATATAAAAATAATTTCAAATTTAATGTGCACTTGGTTTAATCAAAATTTGTGTTACTGTTTCAGATAAAGACAACGATTTCCACTCCGTCATTTTTGCTGGGACCATTGAGTGCTGTAAGTATAATACAATATAATAGCTTACAAGGGTTGTTGCTTCATAAGACAGCAACGTCTCACACTGTAAAGCTCCAAATACAAATGTCGATTTACTTTTAACAATTCACAACATACGTTGCACACCAAATTTTTGGTCAAAAAAATCTTTTGTATTGTATATTGTAGATTGTATACTAGATTTGTATTGTATATTATAGAGAATGTGTCTATTGTATGAAATCGCTCACAAATAGTTTACTGAATATCAATATGCCCATGTCCCTACGTGAAACATTATATTATCACATTCGTCTTATCGTATAATATATGTCCCTTCTCAATGAATAAATCGATGATCGATTTTTATGATTACACAACTTCAAACAACTAATTTTTATTTATAAATATACTTTATAAGTAACCTCAGGTCTTCACAACTTTCACGCCTACTTTATCAGTGTATCAAGTTTTATCAATAACTGATTCCTCAATATACATAAGTATATTTCTTAACGTAAGTGTCTTGTAATATTGCATGTATTTAAAAATAGTAGCTAGTCGCTATTCGTAAAGGATACGAATTAGAATCCTCAAAAATCTACTCTTCACATCAAGTCACTCATTACATATAGCGATATGTGTTTTGTTTTGTGTCTACTTCTCGCTGTCCCGTTACCTTTCTGAAACAAGCGATCGTAAGTATAAATAGTACCGTCCAAAATTACCGAGGCCTCCTCTCATTGTCCCCTCTTTCATTAAAGCGTGTGCCTCAAAAGTTTCCGCCCAGTATTCGTGGGAGTGAGCGAAGAAAATAAGAATCGGCCTTAACCTTGACTTTGCGTTGGTATCCGTGTCTGTGAAGTGTGTTGTTTGTTGGGTACGGCCTCTTAATGTTCGAGATTAATCGGACCAACAAGTGATCGTCGGGTGTCCCTGTTTTCTCTCTCCATCGTCTGGACCAGACTTTCACTTTTGTTCGGCAAGGCAGCCGAGACTATACGTTATATTGTATGTACTGTGTGGCCGGTTGCAAGCATGTATTCCATTTATATACGGTACTTGATAGTTATGATGTTGTGACATATACACAAGTAGATGAATTAAGTAACTGGCGTGAATTTTTTTTTTTTTTTTTTTAAGTAACTGAAATGACGTGATTCCACCTTCGACTCTTGGTTACGCCAATCGAATCATTCAATCAAGTAGGTTATGGTTTCATGAAATACACGCACCCACGCAAAAGTAGATGTTTGCACGAGTATACATGCACACGCAACTTAAGCTCAACTTCATCTGCCAAAGTAAGCCACAAAATTAAAAAAAAAAAAAAATTCCACAGTGTGTCTGTTCATACGGGAAAAAAAGATTCCAGCCTTCGTAAAAAGTGGGCGCTCAGGCACGTATGTTGCATCGAAGCTTTTCCCTAATTATAAAATCAAGTGTCCTTCCTACTCGACGAGTGAAGGTATACGACATGGAGGAAAAAAGAAGTGTGTTAAAGGTTAAAGAGCACACAATGGAGGTACGATGTCGATGCTTGCGCGCAATGTGCACAATGAAAGAGAGGCCGAGACGGTGAAAAGCACTCTCAAGTGGCTCTACCACTCAACAAGCCGGCGCTTTTCCGTGTAGTCGAAGAAGAATGGGGATGCATCATACGTACTGGGTCTCTCTCTGATTATCCCTATCCTAGAAACTTTTGTTTGGTAGTAGTAGTAGTCGTAGTGGTAGATTTTTTAAGGGGTACGAAACGGGAGAAACAAATGAGGTACTGTTTGAGGAGCTTCCATCTATGCGACTTGGCCCTTTTTATCCTAATTGTCCAGGTCAAACGTTGAAGCTTTTGCTCTAAAAGTCGCTAAAAATTGCGAAACAGCACAACTCATGGTTACAAACAATCCTCTTTTGGATGGTGTATTCAATTTAGTTGGAAAAATTAATCACGTGCGTTTAAATGAAAAAACAAAAAATTTTGTTTAAGAAAAGCTCACATTTCTATGTTTTGAGATAACGTTATCTTCAGAAATTACAAAGGTTACAAATATTTTACTTCTCATTAATTTTTTCCTATTCTGGTGAAAAAACTAAAATTTATGTTCAAGAGTATATAATAAATGAATAACAAGGTACTTGAAGATCTGAAACGCATAAAAAATTAATTAGTGAAACCCTTTGCTCCTTTGTACATTTCATTACTGCAATACTAGAGATAAAATATTCCGAAGTTAGCTATTTGTAAACAACAATTTCTACTTTTTTGTTCATTTTTATTAAGTTTTTTATAATACGAAAGAAAGCATTTTTACGAAGAAATAAAAAATTGTGGACCAAGTCCACACTGCCATTTGATTTTTCTTTTAGAATAAGAAAAAGTCGCTAAAAAACTCCAATACTGCTTACTTCGATGATTGGAAATAGCTCATTCGCTGTTGTATTGTATAACTAAAAAGACAAAAAAAATATTCGCACACTAGTGTTAGTACGTCACTTGTGGTAGGTACACGCAAAAAAAACGCTATCTGTCTGAGTAGAAACGGTCTTCTTTTTTTTCTTTTTTTTTTAAACTTTCAATAGTATTTTACGATCAAACGTCCAAAGAAAAAATTACATCGACGATCTTACTATTAACTATACAATAGTTTAGCTATCACCTGTATTTCAACTATAATTATAAAAAAAACTTTCGAAAAACCTCTTAAACATGACTTAATTCTTGGAACTCCAGTTCCCTCGTTTCGTCACATAATTTGCTAATTCAGTTTGATATTTCCCCCGCTGACCTTACAAGTTCATATTATGGCCGTATATCCCTTGGAACTTTTAACACCGGAACAAGACTATATTCAAGTACAACAAAGCTGGAGGTACAAAAAATAAAGCGCGAAACATTTCAACGAGAGAAATACAGGTAGAAGGGAGGCAGGGAGACAGACGTGCAATTTGTTGTCGTTAACAATGCAAGAGCAGCGCAATTGAAAATGAAAGAGCCGGAAGACTACGCTGGGGAGCTTTGTCAGCCCCCCCCCCCCCAAAAAAAAAGCTCGTGAGGAGTCGCGGGCTGTATTTTGCGTGAAGAAAAAGGGGAGCCAACGTACCTGTCTGGGCACATATACATATATAATGCCTTTCTTCGTACTTGACGATGGCGGTGTCCTTTTTCTTCGTATAATTTTGCACGCTTCCTATTTATTTTCAATGTCTGATGGATCATAATGACTCGATGCAGATCAATAGATTGTCCCTATTTCATCACATCATATTTTAGTTTGTCACAGCAACTTAAAAATAAACGACTTTTTAAAAATATTCTCAAGACATTAGTTCAATGCACGTGTCTGTGAAGTAAGCGCAGTCTGTGTATTTTTACATACAAGCAACACCACAAAGTTGTCGGAAAACAAACTTTATCACGTAACAATTGTACAATCATGTATGTTAACGCTTAATAAGCAACGTCAGTTTCATTCATCGAAACTAAAGGAAAGAAATTAATTTTGATTCTAGATTTTGGTAATGTTACAAATAAGCCTGTCCTAATTATAATAGGTATTAGTTTTGAAAGTCATAAAATCAAGATAGCCAATTCAGATGACATAATCTTACTAACGACAATAAAATGTGAACCACCAAAATTCATCTACATTGTTTCATGTATTTATGTATGCAAGCATCCAGCCAGCCAGCAATTTTTTATAGCAACTTCAAACCCTTAGGTTAAACTTGGTAACAATTACGCAGAGAGCACCGCTGTTCACAATTTAGCTGCTGATTCGCGTGGGACAATGCAATAGCATAGCGCTGAACACGTCACAGATACGTGTACTGCTTGCTGCTTCCTTGCAACCCAAGTTAAACTTGGTCCATGCTATACTAGGGATGGCTTTCAAAAGGGAACTACTGGAACTAAACCATTATCTCAGTAGTGACGACTTGTTCGCCACGTAAGCTTCAAGTGTGTCGCTTTAATTTTTCACCGCGAAGTGGTGAGCGGGGAAATACTTGGGAGAGAGACACTTGCCGGGGAGTACAAAGGAGAACTGCCACTGCTGATTGTGCTTTTGTGGGTTCGTTCGAGTGCAAAAAAGAGATATTTTGTGTGTTTGAAAATAACATTTAAAAAAAAAGTTTTTTTGGTAAGTGTCACAAATGTTTAAGCTTCAGGTCACCGACAAAACTCTTATTTGGGGAAATTTTTCTTTATGTCACCATAATCATGTAATTGTTGTACCGAAGTTTTTTGTTTTTGTGTTGGTACCTATTACAACTTTTGTTGAAAAATTACAGGTACTACTGTTAGTTCGTCTTTTCACGTGACAACATGATTTGAAACAAAAATTTTTAGTGTCTATTCCACTCAAAATTAATGCTTTGCTATTAGTCATTGTAAATTCATAACATACTTTAATTAAAAAAATTTTTGGTTTACTCATGATATTGATACGGTATTTTTTGACTTAAATGTAAAAATTTTTTGTGCTATTTCACTTCCAATTAACATGAGTACTTGGACGACTTTAACTGCATCCCCTACATCCTGCAATGTTATCCATGTAATGTCGAGTACTATCCAGTTAAATGCGACATGAATTTGCCGTAATCAATAGAGCAAACATTTTTTGGACACGGAACTTTGTAGAAGTTGATGAGTAGAAAATTTAAAAAATGTACTATAACTCTTTTATCTGATTGTCAAATCAAGAAAGAAAAAAATATTTTCACGTGAACGCAGTGCTTATTCAGCCAAGTTAAAATATCTTACCGATTTTCACGTGGTGGAAATAATTCGATAAATTTCTACTATTCTCGATTCTAAACTTTGTTCGCAAAATAGTGGTTTATTTCTTGTTACTTTATTGGAGGAAAAAACACCCTCAACACGTGTTCAATCCCGGGACTCAAAATTAAAAAAAAAATCCCCCGCTCGAAGTGCACGGTTTGCAAGGTATATATATCCCTCCGTATCCCTCGCAACGCTCGCTCGACCGAAAAATTAAAGCGACCGCCAAAAGAAAAAAATCTCTTACACGATTTTCATCAAAGTCTCCACGAACGAAAAAAGATATCCTCGAGCACCGGGTACACGTAAAACACTCCACCCTCCCTCGCCCCCGACGTCGACCCCCCCCCTCCGCCCGTCTCTTGGTGTGCGTCGCTCTAGCATCCACCGACAGCTAGCCACCACACACGCTACCATTAATAATTCACTCGCGAATCCATCTCTAACCACCGGCTATACCTTTTTCCTCCCCCTACTACCCTCGTGGAAAGACGACGATTCGACCGCGTCCGTGTGTATCCTCTCGACTCCCGCGAGTATATTAAACGAGCGTATAGGCGTGTACATACGCAAGTACGGAAAATTCACCCCCGCGCGTAAATATATAAACGCACAATATTAAACGGTGAGAAGGAAGACCAGCAACTATATCCCTCGTAAGGTAGGAAAAAAACAAAAATGTGGATAAAACGATATGAACGCGCGGTTCGATACGCGAAAGAGAAAAGAGAGCCACGTGCGTTTGCGCGTAATTGTACGTAATTGCGGGTTGGGCGTAGGGAAATTGGTGAGTAAATTTAATACGATTCCTCGCTCTCGCGTTTTTTTATCGGTTGGTTCAGTGTCCAGTCGGTGTGTAATGACACGATACAACGAGGGTGCATCGCAAAGACAGTTCACGGGAGGAGGTGGTGCACAGCACCGATGAAAGTTTCAGCGAGGCTAATTGACCGCTTTGCGCTGCGGCTACGCTCATGCATCAATGATGGACAGGGAGAGATGAGAGAAAAAACGACGGGGGCACGTGTGACCGGAACGATGGGGGAGTAATTGAGCTGTATTATATGGGCTCATAGTTTTTTGGTTTGTACTTTTGTCCCTTCCTATGGTGTTTTTTGACAATTGCATCTTTTTTACCTTTTTATGGGAGATTTTACTGTTAACATTCACAAAATAAAGGCTACTTTTACACATTTAGACCCTTTCTTGATGCTAATTCACTAGAAACTATATTTTTTTCATACTTTACGCAAATTCAAACTAAATATTTCATGACAAAATAAAGGTAAGACAAAAAAAAAAAACCTAAGGACAGCCTTTACGGCAGTAGCAATTGTAGCAAGAATGAGAGTCTATAAGTTCGAAGCGGGGAGGTCGTATATTACGTACACGTATGGTCAATTAATTATGCAGAGGTTGGAGAGTGACGATCGATGTATGAACGAACGTTCGTATAATATACAAAAGCGAGCGCGGTGTTCTCGCATGAAACATTTATTGATGTACCGTGTGTGGCCAGTGCAGGTGGTTTAATTTTATTTCTAAATACTCGAGTAGTTTGGAATATGCCCCTCACGTATCGCAAAAGGTGATGAATTTTTTTTATTTTTAAATCAACTCCTTTGTAATTATCAGCACTACATATTTGAAGTTTCTGCAATGTAACAAATTAGTAATTAGCTAGTCTAGAAAATTTGATATTTGTATTAGTAGTAAGGGTCGATAGCTATTACAATAATTAACGAGATAATTTATTCTGAAACAGTTTATATTATGTATCGATCAATGCTTCATGATGCATATATGTATTACTATAATAGTATTATTAAAAGTTTTATTTTGTAAATGTGTTAAATTAGCATAGTGGACATAATGCAATTGCGTTTATAGGTAAGAAGTAATTGGTTTTGTTTACTGAAGGCTTAAATTTTATTATTTCCATCAAGAACCATTAAATATATAGTAACGTTGCTGTATTATAATTATATTATACCACCGAAGCTGTAAACGATCCCTTTGTGAACATTCAATGGAAAATAAGTAGTTAATATTGCTTTCACTGTTCAATTTAGATAAACTTGTTAAAAAAAAAAAAAAAAAAAAAAAAAAAAAAAAAAAAAAAAGTAAGTAGGTACTTTTATTTATGCGTAATTTATAGATTAGGAAAAAATACACATATTACTGATTCGAAATGTTACTTGAGTATATGTATTCAGATAAATGTTGAAGTGAGGGAATGTGTAGCAACTAATATTTCTAATATCCTCCAGCGGCACGAAAACAAGTTATGTGTCAGTGAGTCGATGTATTGTAAAAAAGGAATGTCCGTACATACAATGACTTGCACAACAACACACTTTCAATAAAAGCGTTGGACGCTCGGCAAGGACGCACTACGAAAAGGTGTCGTACAGTAGTAGTGCTTGCACAAGTCGAATCGTAAAAAAGCAGAACATGTGGGCTGTATTGATGTGTTCACTTATGATCCCGCTACATTGTCTCTTATATAATATATAGAGAGAGAAAGGTTTGGATCGATGCAAATCGTGCCTGATGTTTTTTTCCAGTGACGTTTTAATCATGAGATCGGTGGGATTGAAACTGAATTGAATGAAAAATTTACATTTGCAAAGCCTTTGCATATCAAAATAAATGGGAAATAATTCTTCCTTCGAAAGTTACCAAAGTCCTAATCTATAGTTACAGTTCTATGCATATATCTTTATCATAAGTTGACCTGTAAATTGGATCGTGTCCCTCTGTGCTTCAATGCTTTGACCATCTTCTTCATTTATATCAACAATTTGTTATTTTTCACCAGACATCAAGAGAAAAAAAAATAACAAAAATTTCTGTGCTAGTACACATTGTACACACAAATATTCCACTCGACTATTTCCAAAAGCTGCTCTATTTCTTTGTAATATCACGTCCATCTGTAGCAACAAAAATGCGAAATACATAAAATTGCCATCCATACAACGTAGCTTGAACGAAAGGCATCGAAGCTCTTTTGATGAAAATCGCCATCGCTTTATCGAGAAATCGAGCGAGTGACACCCGCAAGGAGCTCGACCAACGCCAATAGCGACTCGCTAGCTCTCCCATGCCACATTAACTGCACTTTTTCGTTTTTCTTCCCATGCAATTGAACATCATAGTCTCCTGCACAACAAAGCAAAGGTACACACAGGGGGAGAGCGAGCGAGCGAGTCCATCGCCCTTGGAGCCAGAGCGCAGCAGCGGATCCGGTTTTAAGACTAGGAAAAATCGTTGGCTCGAGATGTACCTACCAAGCGCGCCGGTGTGCTCGCGTACGTGCAGCCTATCCTTCTTCTTCTTCTTACTTTTGAATGTTTCAGGAGAGTCTCGCTCGACTGCAAGATTCTTTTGGAAATGAATCGCGTAAGAAAATGCGAACGCTTGGGTCGTAGTTTTTTTTTTTTTTTTTTTTTATTACAATGTTGCTAGCGTATGCGCGTACAATGGCTTAACCCATAGTGCTCTTCAGGAACGTTTTTACTTCGTAAAAGATAGGATGTATGTAAAATTGAACTAACAAGCTGCTAAATTTGTGCAAAAGTTTAAATTTTTTGCATCCGAGGCACGACTACTATGTTGGTTATGACAGCAAAAAGTACAACCTTAGTCGTACAAATGTTTAAAATTATTTCAATTTATTAATGTTAACACTATGAGAATCAATTCTCTAGCTGTTTTTTGTTAATTATCATTATTTATCAACCATAACGATCACATTTTCGATATGTCTATAAAAATGTGTATTTTTTGAAGATCCACAACTCTTTTATTAACAACTTTGTGGTGCAATGTAAACTCTATACTGTAATGAACAAAAATCTCTTTATATATTATTATTGAATGTCTATTGCCTCGTAGACCATCAGGATTTTATTTGAAACGCCGAATGTCCAAGTCTTGGAAATTTGAAAGATCTACACAAAAAACTGATTTTTCGAACCTGTACCAATAATCAATAACCTCTAGTGGCTACACTCTTTGCTCTGGTAAAAATATAAGTATGTTGAAGATGCTGCGTAACGTTATATTAACCATGGCTCATTCATTTCATTATAATGCGAAATATGCGATAATTATCATACAACAGATATACATAAGATAGCATCCAGTCACGTGCGTTATTAGATTTTCATGCATAAGAGATACATCTTTTAATCATCGTGACAAATCTGTACCATTACCAAGACCAGGGACAAAAACAAATGAGTGTGCTCGTATGATAATGTTCTCGTATGGTTTTCGAATGAATCTATCTTCTATCAACTTCTCCTACCTATACCTTGATTTGTTGTTTTTATTCGGATGTTCCAAAATTTTATTGAATTTTTCGAGAATCTTCGATTTATTAGTGAGGCTAGTGACGACCACCCAATCACTTGGCCAATCAAACCTGGAACCTTGCTCTACAATAACCTATATCCACAGCTCTTGATGAACGATCCGGACTTTTCTCCGCAACTTGAAGTAGTTTCTTGCAATAGGAGTGTTGGTATTGGTGGCGATGCTAATGGTTATGGTAGTAGACATCTTCACCACAACCATCTCTCCAGCACGAAAAGCAATACACACGTACACTCACTTGTGTCAGTGGTTACCAGGCCTTATCGACCCCTTCGGTAGGTACCTCTATAGGCGAGAGCGGATTGTTGATACCAGTGGTAACCCTTGGTGACGACCAATTGCAACCAGCTTGGTGTCCCTGCGCGCTCTGGCCAATCGTCGCTGGTAAAGGCCGCCCCATAAGAGCACGGCTCCAAGACACCCGGTCGCCACTAAGCCGAGTGATCGTCGAACCGTGCGCGTCGAGCTGGACGACCTCACCTACTCCATGGCTCTCCACCGGCTGGTCAGGTCTCGTCCCACCTGCCGCTCTTGCATACGAAAGGTTAAACATTTTTTGCTTGTTCGTTGCACTTTTTGTTGTCTAGAGGACGCACCCACGCACTTTACCATTAACTATTTGGTACCTTTCGTCCTTTTCCAAACGTTCATCGAGCAAAATCTCTTTCCACTAGCTTTGTTCCATTGTCGAGTGTTTGGATGGTTGTTGCCACTTTGCGTGGACTGGCTCGCCTTCCCGCGCGCTAACAATGAGAAATTGACCGGATAATCGATAGTTCGACTTGGTTGTTGTCTTCCTCGTGGATTGGCGCTTGAGAATAGCGAATCCTTAAAATTGGCTTTTGTTTGTACTCCAGTTTTTTTTTTCATCCAAATGGTCATCCCAGGTTGGATTGATTGTTATCTCCTGTTTTATAAATGTGCCTTTTTTTTTTTTTTTTTTTTCACATCCATGAAAGTATCACTGTTGATGACTTTAGAACTGGTTGTTGCTAGTGCCGTTTTAATATTGATCGATGCCGTCAACGTCGGGGTGTCTGATTTACGCTTTTATCTTCGGATGAGTCTGAAAGATAAGCCCCGCGCGCGCTATCGCTTTTCTATTCAGCCTCGCGTAGGCGTGGACTTTCGGGAAGATAACACGCTTGGATGTTTGCTCGTGGTGTCGTCTTGTTGGTTTTATTTTTGTGGCTAAACGTGCTACGACCTGATTTGCAAGGCGATTAAACTTCCCGAAGCTGGTTGTGGTTTTGTACATCATGATGGTGAACGTAATGGTTTTTAAAATATGTACATTTACTCGAGTATTGGTTAGAGGGATCAATTGTTTCTGGTTAGAGTTGTGACATTGATTGATGAAAGACTGTGGCAAGAAAAAAAGAAAAAAAAAATTGGACAACTATATTAACTATAATTGTAAAATGATCTCATTTAATTAATGTTTTACTCTTTTGTTTGTTTCAGAAATTTTACTGCTGAGTCTTCAAAGTTCTCATTGAAAATCCAGCACATATACGGGTAAGTAGCTTTATGTAAAAAAAAATATCAAATTGTAGATGGTTTTTTTTCGTAAAACAATGCCAATTTGAGTTTTGTTGGGATGCTCGATACATTTTTCTTCGTACTCTTTTTCTGGGGAAAAATGTCAATTCTACATGTTCTATCGAAATGAGACACAATTTGCATTGATCACGTAATAAATTTCCATCTGTATTTTATAAATATATTTTTATTCTACTTATCTCCAAGGTAAGTGTATTTAAAGTTTTTTTTTTTTTTTTTTAATCTCTTGAAAAAAAAAAATTGACGCGCACAATTACGTCCACAAAGTTCTTTGACTGCCTTCCACGATTAAGCTATCATTACGATGACTACGATGACGACTAGTTATATTATTTTTTTTACCGTAATCCATAGTCATTAACCGAAATATCCAAACAACAAGAAATCTAAAAGAAATAGCGTTAAATCATCAACGAAGCGCCGCTCCAAACTTTTCTCCTCCTAAAAGTCTCATTAACGCCTTCAAACATGCGTTTTGATTACTTCACCTAAATAAAGATCTAAAAAAATTATTCCCTGAAAAATGTCAATTAAATGCTATTATAATTTGGCCCATCAACATTTTCTTCACTCTGATGGACGTGAAACCGCTTGGTTTTATAGCATACATTCAACTCTCTTTTGAAAAATTGTGTATCTCCTACCGTCCATCGAACAATTGAGTATTTCCTTGTATCGCATATGTACACAATAAAATAGTCTGAGGATGGTAAATGTCAAAAATGTACATCAAACATTGTCCACACAACGCTAATAGACATCCCTGTTCGTGGTAGCGTAACCATTAAATATTAATAAAACGATATTCATAACCCCGTTAATAATACCCCGCACATTTAGTCGGTGCAAAATAGTGGGGGCCTACAAGTTCGCTCGCTCGCCTCGAGTCTTGCTCTCTAAACAAACATCGGTGTAGTGTACTACCGCTTGCTTTGGCGCTCAGCCAAACCATCTCTCTTTCTGTCTCAGTAAACATCGCGAAAATCATACGCAGACGCACTCTCTCGCGGCATTTTTTTTCTCTCGCTGCAGTTATGAGTAAAAAATGCACGAGCATTCAGTGTTGTGATTGACTTCTTATCTGGTTACCGTTCAGCCGATTACAGAAGCTGACTGCTAAAATTGTGGTGATACAATTCTATAAATTAACGCAAAATGCAAAATTATCAAGTGTAAATCAATTTAAACAATTCCCAAAAAAAAAAGAGTTCCACACCAAATATTAATTTTTTTCACTAATGTTTTGTGTAGAGTAAACATTTTGTGAAATGAATACAAAGTGAAATAATATAACCTGCAAACATGACCATAAAATTTGTATATCATTAGAAATACATCACAAAGTTGTATGTATTTTGTTAGCACATCACAAGTAAAACTATTGATTGCTACTTTTCTTCAACTCTAAGCAATGTTTTTCTAAATAAAACGTACAACTTACGGTCAAAAGATGAATTTTCTTCGTGAGATTTGAATTTAGCTTTTACTTTAATTAATGTTATATTTTTTTGTAAACCAATTCTCAAATAGCAAATATACACCCGATATGATCTTTTACAATTCCTAAAAGTAATAAGTTTAAGTTTTTTTTTCCTTAATCTTAATTTATTAGCAAAAGTTCTCGTAGAAATAATTTATCAGAAACTGTAGCTTAAACAAATTGGACAAGTCAACTTATTCATATTCTGTAGTTTTCCAACTGAGCTTAAAAAACCCCTGACTTGATGTGCTGTGAAATCATTGCACGAAATTTTCTTTGACGACGATTGTCCATACACTTCCGTACCAGCAGCCCCTTTTTTGCGAGCTGCCTTGGAGAGCTTTTAATTAATGGAGTGCCTCTCCGTGATTCCCCAAGTTTTTCTGTCAAAATAAACCAAGTTTCCCTCGTACCCGAGTTACGAGGACCTGAAAACCACCAAACCAAACGAGCAAAACAGCGCGGGTCCAAGAAAACACGCTGGCTAGAAAATTTTGAATTCGCTCGCAAAGTTATGAGCTTGAGTATCCGCAGCTGTTTCACCAGCGGCGCCGCGTACTCGGTCGTAAAAGCGTTAATGGCTCGGGGTCCGTCGAGTGCCAGCTCGAGGAAAAAGAGGAAAAAAAAAAAAAAAAAAAAAAAAAAGGCTAATAGCAAAGGCGACGACGCGAATCGTGAAATATACTCGCCATCGCCTTCGAGGTAAATGCGACGGCTCTTCTCTCTAATTAGTTCGATACTAGTGAGTTTCGTGTTTGCCATGATGATAACAATACTCGGCTTTGTTGCTGTTATCAATGATGGTCTATTTATATTTCCGTCTGTTGATTTATGTTCGGTACCTTCGTGGTCGTAAGTTTTCATTGCAAACACAATTTTGGGTGCTTTTCTTATGGTTTGGTCTGTTGTTGGGGTACGTTGTAAGTTCTAAGTAAGGAAAAGTTTTTGCTGAATTTAAAATATAACCATAGAAAGGTAGAAATGAGTATAGAACAAGCCGGAACAAGCTGAGGGTGTTCATCGCAGTTATCATGAGGGGGAGATTGTAAAGCTTCGCAAAGGGGGGAAACATGTGTGAACAACGATGCAAGTTTTTGACGTTTCTTAAATGTGCATACTTTGGATTACTTACATTTGAGATGATACTTTCGTCACGCTTGGATTTACATCGAAAGGATCCTTTATTTTCGGGCAGCTTGAAGTTGTCTCGGAATGAAAATCGCCGTGACGCCGTGACTCACCTTTTCCTTTCTCCTTTGATTTTTCTCGCGGCCCATTTTGCGGTCAAGACGCGCTCACGCAAAGAGAGAAGACGACGAAGAAAGCAAGGCCTCCATGATGATGTATCATATTCCGTCGATTCGCTGGTATTGTTGGTGCTCGTATCTCGTTGAGCTTCGTACCGCCGGTGGCTTTCACCTATGGCGGTGTAGTTAACAGCTCCTACTATTCATCACTTGTAGTGCCACTGCTCACTATGCATTATTTTCACATATACCTATACGCGTGTAATTTATGAGATTCGTTGGTTCCTCGGCGTCTTCGTCGTCAGAAGCCTATATGTCGTTGCATGCGCGCATATGTTTGTTAGCTGTGGGAAAACACGAAGGATTGTTACTGCAATGTTATTGGGACATGCTTACAAGCAAATGATTAAATTTTGCAGTAGAGAGTTGTTGAAGCTTTCAACAGATGATTATGGGACTCGAGGTACATCGTGTATGTATCAGAACAGGCGTGTTATTAATTAAATGTGTATTTTTTTCTGACCGAGTAAACATTAAGATAATTTAAAAAGTTGGGTATTATAGCCGTAGGCGTGAAAAATCGCAGACGTTGTAATTCAAGTATTTAATTTAACTATACTGAATACCAGGATGCGTATCGAGTAAATTTTGTGCGGCATGAACCGGGTGAGTAGTATATTTCTGGAAAATGCTGCAATTTCTTTGGCAAGGAAAATTCTTGCTTGATAAATCAAATTTTTAATTTACTTTGTACTAAGGAAAGTCATTATGGGAAAAACTTGAAATTTCTTGAAGCAAAAAAAAATATAATTTTTTTTTCCCCCAAGGTAGGAAAAAAAATTGCCAAGGTGGCAGGATTTTTTGTTTTAGTTTGATTACAAACGAATATGTCACGAATCTCGGCATTCATTTTTTTTCAAATAATTATAATTCAATCTTGCAGTAATAAAATTAAATTGCAACTGACACAGGGAAAAAAATAATTATTTCGTTGTTGTACAATCAAGTACAGTTTTGTCGAGTTTAATTATACTAAAAGCATATTTAACACATAATTGTGTGTCATTTTTACGTATCTTTTGCCTTGTGTAAAAAAGCTATGGTCTCCAAAGAAATTCACTTTATTTTAAAAGATAAAATCCAAACAAAAACGAATCGAAGGATCAAAATTTATTCGTAGATGTTTCTATGCAACTACGTAAAAAATAAACCACCACAACCCAAACGCGAATCCATTCTAACAAATCTCTTCAAACGAGCCTTGCGCACGTCCCCACTTTTTGGACACAGCCGGGGTCATTGAAAAGGTCACCGTAATAAGATTACGTGTTAAAATTGTAATGGTGGAGCACCATCATGCGCACGAGGCCCATATCACCGGACAGCCCCGATATCGCTCTGAAAAGTAACTGCATTAAGGAATTAAAAAAAAATCAAATAACGCTAGTCAAAGGACCACCTGCCGAAACAAAAAATAAAAAAGCCTTTTGAGCCCGTCGGTCAAAAAAGCAAAATCCTCTGCGTCGACTTTCAAAGACGCCCCTCTCAAAGGAGGCTAGAGGAGACGTTTCTTGGCGAATATTCTCGTCATCTCAAAATTAAAGTAGCATCTAAAGAAAAAATCGCCAACCTTTCTCACTACGTACACGGCTAAAAAACATAAAAAAACATGCGGCTTCCTTCACGTGAATGAAAAAAAAAAAAAATAAAAAAGCGTAAAACGACGCTGCACCAGACTAGGAATTTCATTGTTTTTATTTACATGCTGCTCAAGCACAGGCGTGAGCACAAACGTAGATTAGGCAGACCGAAATCCTTCGGTAGAAAAAAAGTCTCGTTGTTACTCGTTAAGATCCATGGCTGTGCTTTTGTATTTCGTTATCGGGAGCTTGAAAATATGCGGGAGTATAGGTACGGAAAACTCTTTGTCGCCGTTTTAACGGAGCAAGCTCGCGTGACGTGATATCGTTTTCCTTTGTTTCACCGACGGAGAAACAATTGAACGTTTCTCTCTTTTTTTTTTTTTTTTTACTCCTATATAATGGTCTGTACCGTGTGGTATCACGTGCGATGCACGGTGCAAAATGACGCTTTATTTTGAAACCTATGTGCAGCAAAACGGACGTTGACGGTGTTTGTTTCTCGCGCTCGTGTAGGTGTCCCCGGTAAATTAAACACGCAGTTTTTTGGTTTTCAACATCACCATCATCATCCCAATCGTCTTCGAAGCCGTCACAGCAGCCTATTCAACTGTCAACGCCGCGGCGGCGTCTCTAAATACCCTCCCTCGTACGTGGATCTTTTAACCGAACGGAAGGAGCCATCGACTCTCTTGCTCCCTTTTTTTCTTCTCGCGCTCTCAATTTCCTTCTCACTACTTTTTCTTCGTGACGAGTTGTCGAGCAAACTTTTCTTATTTTCTCTCCGTAGACATGTTTCCTAGAATTTGTTTTTTTCCGACGAAATTTTCAACAAACTTTGACACGCGTTTTCGACGGTAGGTTCCCCATCACTTTGAACGTTCCTACAAATCACCGAAAAATGTTTCTAATTTCAAAAACCATCAACACATCAATCGAGTCACGAGGGGTACAACGAAAAAAATTTTTGCCCAAGAAATTCATTGTGAATTCGAAAATTAGTAGTAACGTGATTTAGATGTGTATCGTTAAGAATCAAAGATGCCCTATGAAATTGAAATGACATTTTAGATCGTAAATAAACAATCTCGCAAACTGTTGTATCTAAAGTTTATGAAGCATAAAGGTACCACTTTGAAGGTATGTCAATTGAAAGTTCGAACTTGACGTTACATGTATAAACCGAATCAACTCGTAGGCATGAATCTATGATACTTTGGTTTATCGTATAAAATAGTTAATAACAATCACAACATCTTGGGCGAATATTTTACGACACAAGATTCAATTTTTACACCTTGCGTTTCATCAAAAACCAAAGTAAAAATCCTCGCCTCCGCCTCTGACCCCGAGGGTCATTAATGAAAGAACGCTTTTCTTCCATTCCTCAACCTTCCCTCGGTGCAAAAGACCTTATCTCATCTGGGATTTCTACCTTCATCTCACACCTACTCATGGATACTGTGCGCGCGTGCTTTTACCTGGAAACCCGACATTCCTGCTTATACCAAACCTACCATCGCTGCATACCAGCAAGAGAGGCGAGATTCTTATCTCCGCATCTTATTCGCAATACTCTTCTTCCTTTTTTTTTTTTTTTTTTATTTCCCCGTGGCTGCGACCTCGCATTATCGATGACATGCATCCGTGGGAGGACAGCAATACCATGGATATATCTTGTTATACAGGAAAAATCCTTACTCCTCTTAGGACGAAGTTTCAGGAAAAGAAAAATCCAAACAAGATCTTTCCAGTTCTGTCGAGTGGTTAGGAAAGTCCGTAGGTTTTTCTGAAAAATGAGCTCGCAATTCAAAGTAGTGGAATTATTTTTCATCGCAGACAGTTTTCTCGTGCGCACCGAACTTGCGAAATATCAATTATTCCATGCAATGAAAACTCAACACAATAAGACAATAGTTTCGAAAGAAAGAGAAGCTCCTCGTTGGATAGCGTTTCAAAGTACGATGATCTCGACGATGATCATCCCAAAGGTCGATCGAAAGTGCATTACCAAACGTATAAAATCACGATGTTGTAAATCCTCTCCCGACGCTATGTACAATATGCCACGCGCAGCGAACAAAACATACCTCGGGTAAAAAGAACCGACTTTGCCGGCAATAAACAATCTTTAGAAACTCGCTTGAACTCCTACAATGGCAGCGTTCCCTGTGGGCTGTTAATAAAGTTGGGTTGGCTGCAGGTGCATTGCTGTGTACCATCTTGTGGGGAAAGGCTTGCCCATCGACGAAGACAATCGAGGGGGAACATGTTCGCCTATTATCCCCGTCTCGCGAGGATGAGCCTCTTTAGCGCTGTAGTCTGAGATTGGAGATTTTTCGGGCTCCTTCCATTGTTCCTTTTTCAGTGGGGAAGATGATAAACAATCTGAAGAGGCTACGAATTGGTGCACGAGGAGGTCTCCTATGGACATTACGAATCGGAGTTTATAGAGTTTTTTTTACACGTGATATTTAATGCTTTTTTTTCAACTCGAAAGTAATATACAGTGGTGTACTTTGGAAAAATCACGAATTTGGATCCCCCCCCCATCCCTTCGTGAAAATACGCGAGCTAAGCCATCAAAACGAATCCAGTTCAATCCATTTGAAGGACCTCGTCGTTGTTGTCATGAAAAACAACATCCCCTCGCTCCAATCGAGCTAAATCGCGTAATTAAATCAACCGATTGTACGATATCTCGTAGTGTGTAGTCGTAAAGGATTACGCACAGTCGTAACCCCATTTTCGCGAACGACAGTAGCGCAGGGTTGTCTATCCTTCCTCTTAGCGCGATTCCGCCGACAAACGGAGAAACACTTGGCTAATTGTCTTCCCTCCCTTACCTTTTTTTTTTTTCTCATCCCACCCTCCTCGTGCTGAATCCCAGCTCTTCTTTTCACCCTTTGCGCTTACTCCCTTTTGATATATATGCACGGCCGGAACACGCGCCAGAGAAGGAAAGGGTAATTGGGGTAAGTGACTCGCAATAATGCAAATTTCATAACAAGGAAGATCCAGACAGTTTTCGTGGGGGGTGCGATGGTTGTACTGTTGAGGAATGGTAGGAAAGGGGTTATGGTGCGAGATTTGGATGACATCCAGGCAACGTTGTATCCCGAAATTGAAGAGTTTTCAAAATAAAATATCGTCGTTACGATTGTTGTTGTCCCGTTTATTAGAAAAATATATATATTTTTTTTAATTATTGATTAATAAATCGGTTGTACATAAAAATCACCTGCTGTGTAATCAATATAAATATTATAAAACATATGGTTTTACACACCAGTATTTTTTCTCCTATACTATATTTTTAAAATTTGTTAGATTTTATTGTGAGGAACGCATGATGCAAAGCTTAGCCTATAGAAAACGTATTTTATGAATATCGTAATTATTTATACAAATAATATGGATGAATTAGAAGCAAAGTCCAAAAAATTTAATGTATATAATTCACTTTATAAATGTGGCAATACTATTTAAAATTTCAATGAATATATTTTATTTGACTAAGTAAAATACACTTTTAAGACAGCCGTTGAATTTTGGGATAAAAAATGTGTAATGGATACGTTTAGCGCTCTATACGTTTCTTGTGTCATTCTTAAGACTAAAATCTGCCTTTTTTTCAATCAAGTGCTTATTAGGAGCATCGCTACATACGTGAATAAGTTATAATCTGGGAAATGGGAGAGTTTTTTAATGAATCCCGCGTCAGAGCCTCAACAAGATTCTCATTTTTATGTATGTGATTTTCGTATTATATAAATACATGTAAAATCATCAAAATCAGTAGCATTTGTTTTACCAAGTAGATTGACGGCAACATTTCGTTGAAACCAACGCTTCGACTCCCGAGAGAAACTGATCGCATTAAGTTTCCATTCGGCTGAGCCGAAGCTGTCCAGTCACCAACGCCGGCTACATGTATACACACACACTTGCGCGCGCGCGCGCGCGCCTACATGCACTAGACCGTACGTTCACCTCGAGCGGATCAAGGATGCGCTCATCTCGTCTCAACAGCCTCTCACAACCCCCTTGGCCCCTTCTCACCTTTGACTCTCACACCCGCGAGCCAAACAACCTCAGTTGCTCGAAAAAAAATTAATATTAAAATAAAGTGTTTTAAACGGCATTTTTAATTGTCAAAACGCAATTTGAAACAAAACATTTTAGAGAACAACAGCCAGAAAAGAAAAACATGTTGTAGTACGTGAACAACGAAGAAATTGAGAACATACGAGCCAGGATTGCGCGCATGCGTCAGATTTTCTCTACCCTCTGCTTCTCTGGAAAAGGGGGGAGGACTTCACCCTTGTCTACGTGTCCGACGAGAGGGTGGCACACAAAGGGGTCGAATTCCACGAACGCGGGCTCAGTATTCGCCCGACCATCGGCTGATCAATATGTAAGATCCGTCCATCCCCGGTGTATAGTGTGAGGAAAGCCACTCTGTCTTTTAACGTATCGAGGGTACACGTAATAATCACAATTACAATTTGAAGAGTGCTAGATGTCGGAAAAATTGGTTGGAAAGTTCGATCGGGTCATCGTAGAGGTCGCGCGCGTTAGTGATTTCCTTTTTTCGAGGAAAGGCTATTGAATCTTCGAGTGGACTTGTCGGACGTACGTATTTGCACACTTGGTTTTGTAAAATATACAGTAGACAGGACGATAATGTATTTAAAGTGAAAGATCTGTGGATTGATGTCACGTTTAAAGTGGATGAGCTGTAGCAAGCGTTTGCTTAGCATACGTTTTTCTCTTTCTGTTCAGCCTGGGCTTTACAGGACTTTTCATTTGGGTAATTAGATAGTGTTTCTGTTAAGCAATCGTACGCGAGCTTCTTTCTTCTTGTAATGATAAATTGTTTCTTGATTTATTTTTTTTTTCTCTCCAAGTAAAAGTATTTGTTAACGGGTTAACTGTGGCTTAGCGTGCTTGATATTTTTGCTTTTTGAACCTGAAAAGATTTTAACTATCGTTATGTTTCTAATTTTGGGTTAAAACCCCGTGACACAAACAGTCCATATTGTGTACTTTCTGTCCGTTAAAAAACGCTATTAACATTATGAGAACACAGCGTCGTAAAAAAAAAAAAAAAAAAATTCAGCCCAGTACATAAATAATAGAAGAAAAAAAAAAGAAACAAACAGAATTGTCATTTAGTACTGTACAAAATAAACGATCAAACACCTATTAGGTTTCCTCGAATTCTTCATTTCCTACGCCGGCTGGCTAATAACGGATCGATATGTGGAAATGGGGAGTATAAGGGGGATGGGGCAGGTTGACTCATGGACATATACGGAGGAAAGGGAGAAAGAGGGAGCACAGCCGTTTTCTTTATCATTATTCATTCACGGAAAAAACATTCGAAAAATCGGAGTGTATACTCGTAAACTAAATTGAAAGGACAGTAAAAGTCCAGCTTGTAATTTTCACCTTATATAATCCAATAATAAATAATATGCTAGCTTGTGTCGTTATGCACAGCAGCTCATATATGTCGTTCAAGCGTCTCAACATCATCGGGTGGTATACACATTATATAATTGTATCCAGTGCGTAGCGTAGGTAGACTGACGATTACGAGACGGTGCGATGAGGTGGAGGTGAAGCCACGGACCGTTTGTCTCGTTGAAAAACGAAATAGCTACGATTATCTGTTTGGTGAGTGAAAAGCTGTATAAGTGTGCCATTTTCACGTTATGTACCGCGGAATTCAGAAAATATCTGTGCGTTGAATACCATATTAATTTTCAGTCTCCTCGTTAGTCATCCTTAGTGAGAGGGAATATTTCTCCAGCGTTTTCCTCGCGACTTTATGAGCGGCTATTTGTTACGCAATCAAGCGCAGGATCAGCAGCACTGAAATAAAGTCACTTTTTGCGTGCGTTTTAAATCTGCCAGTTGAAACACGCGGTAGAGTTCTAAAGTCATAAAATTCTGGAATACATTGGTGAGAGTGTGGGATCGAACGCACGCGCGTTCGATACTTGGACATACACAAAAATGCATGTTTATCTTTTCTTTTAAACAACGTTTTTTGGGACACAGTTTTTATTGGTGATCTTTATTTAGCCACAAATTTATTGATCAATGATTTAGAGCTGGTATCAAAGTTGTCAAAGCGTGGAATCGAACGTTTTCATTTATCGAAACTAAAGTTGAACTTTGTTAGAATTCGTGCTTATAATCTAACTTGAAAATGAAAACACAATTCAAACATTCAATAATATAAGAGAAAAAAATCCGATTACGAGCAAGTAGAAAAACACATTTTCAAATCTCGTTGACTCAATTTTCAGTACATCGTGCGATAGGAGATTTGAACTGATTCCAATGATCCTATCGAGGGTACGTTCTTGTACACGTGCTTGATGTAATTTCCGGAGTCGGAGAAAAAAAAAGAAAGTTTTTTGCTCGGAATCCCTACGGAAAAAGTCGTGAGCGTGCTTGCAGGTAACAAGATTCGAACGCTTACACCATTGCTTTTCTGCTGGATACCTTATTTAAGTGTATGTGTGTGCTCTAACGAGAGCAAAAAAAATCTTCCGCCACCAGACAACTCTCCATCGGCTTCAGGCTCATCGGCGTCCCTTGTGTCTCTTTTTCACGAGCCGTTCTTCCATTCTCCCCGTCCGAAATTGCTAGTTATTTCCCCAGAGAGAATGAGAGACAAGCAGACGGACTTTCAAGCTAGTTTTACCTGATTTGCACCATCTCAGTTATCTCTACTCTCTTCCATATGTGTGTGTGCATGTTCTCTCTCTCTCTCTCTCGTGTGTGTGCGTGTGTGTATGTGTGTGTGGTATAAGGTTTAACCTACACAATTACACATCATAAAAGACCAAAAAAACTATACACACCTTAATATTGTTGCTAATCAGTTGCCCAAAAGCATATTTTGTTGCTGTAGCCGTTTTCGAGAAACAATGGATACCCTGGCTTGATAATATTGATTGCTATTGAAGGCGTCAATTATTGAACGCATGGGTATATTTCCTGGCATGTATCATAAATAAACTCATGATTGGACTTATAATGTTTGAAATATCATCGGTGGGCTTTTAATACAACAAATTATGGGAGTGTATTTTAGTTCAGTTGTGTGTGTCCTTATGATGCGGCTGTGCTAACATAATAGACATGTATTTTTCAAATATTCCACTCACATGGCAAAATGATCAATTACTTTACAGTACACGTCCATGTCAAATTCTCACTTTGTTGATTTACCGTGTAAATTTACGAAAGTTTAATTAAATATTTTAATTTTATCGACACGTTTATTATTATTACGTCTACGCTGCTAATTCATCTGAGGATTGAAAATACTTGTTCTGGGCCAAAACAATTTTCCGTAATTTCAATATTATAGTAATCTCACATTTCTCGGTAATATCATTTTACAACAATTGGGAAAAGAAAACCCCCCATACTTACTTCAAGATCGAGCTCGTTAGCAAGTGGCACGTCCAGAATTCCAGGTGTGTTTCTCGGAAATTCTTACCTCATTTTCGCTGCGTCGTCTCCGTGTTTTTCATTTCCCTCGAAAATTCAATTTCACCGCCGCCGCTCATCCGCCCACGTCCATATACGTGCATTTTTTAAAACTTCAATCTGTCATAAAAAAAGAGAAAGAGAGAGAAAGGACAGCGTATTCTTTACGCAGTGTAGAACACGCATGTACCTTGTACTCGCACACTTGCCTCTTCCATATATACTTTCCCCTCTGACTCGCAGAAGCAGCAGTGGCGGTACATGTTCCTCCCCCCCCCCCCCTATTTTACCCAGCTATTTTCGCCTTTCTTGATTCCTCAGCATCAGCAGCGACACTCCGGACACTCGCGCGCACGCCTCAACGGAGCTTGTGTCGCCGTACCAACTGTTATTACCGTCGTCGTCGTCGTCTTCGTGTGCGCTCTGTCACTTTGGACATCAATTAAGCTCCCACCTCCTCGTTGTCCTATACACGATTTAGTGCAGGTCCACGTGTACGTCCCTCGGTGCGATCAGTGTTTATTCTGTGTGTTTGTGTGACCCATTCTGACGCGCGCGCGTGTTGTTTTACTGCAAAACAAACAGAAAGTAGTCGTGCGTACAGTGGGTGAGTATATTTTCAGTTCGCGTACATACGTATACGTAAGTGCTACAAAGGTGCAGTGCGCGTTTTTATGCTACACTGGAAAGGTAACTCTTTTTTTTTCCCTCATAGAAGTCAAAGTTATAAATCCAGCGTGTGTTTGAGAACTCTTTCGTTAATATACAGTCATGCACACGCATGACACCTCGCATGACACATAGTTTTCAGGGGGGTACGATCTGCGCAGTCATTGACTGAAACACTGACCTCTTACCCTTCTTGCTTTTCATCTTCTTACTTTGATGAAAGAAGTCGAATACGGTGAATAATTTCCCCCGCGTCTTTTCATTTTATTATTATTTTTTTTTTCTCTTCTACCAACCCCTCTGTGTCTACAGTATTCGCTTCTTTTTTACTTTTTTGCTGTGCCTGCCTCTCTGTCTCTGTGATGGACTTTTGTTGCCGAGAGTGGGTGAAGGAAAAAAAAACGGGAGGGGGGAGGAGGTTAAAGGCCTGCAGCGTGTGGAAGAAGCTTTGTGCGCCAGTGCCAAAGGATTGAGTGCTCGGTGCGGTTTGCAACCCCCCCCCTCCCTACTTTTTTTCTTGTTTTTCTCGACTTTGCTTCCAGCGACGTTTTTAGCGAACCTTGTTATTTTCCTTCGCGGTGATTTCCATTCGATGTTTGTACATTTTTTTTTTTCTCTTTTGTCCCCTTACTCATAACGCGGGCCAATTGTCGTCCGGGATATACACAGAATTTATTGATTCGCGAAAGTCGTCAACACTCACAAAAATACGAGGCATCGCAAAAATGTTCAATTGACGTGCCAAGCGTGCTCCAGAGTTCCGTCGTCGAGAGAATCAGAATTCCGTGGTACCCTCGCCCTCTCCCCTTCCCTTTGTCGCTCTTTTCCCGCGCGCCGAGGCGAACACCCGAGCAATTAGTTCAAAAAGGGGTTTATTCGCTTCGTGCAGAAATTTGAAACAACGCCACCTGCAGGGAAAAAGCTGTCGATGCTAACTTACAAGAATACACAGAATCTTATGGACAATGATATGTTACAAGCGTTTATTTTAACAGCAATATATATTTAACAACTGATGTAATTTTTTAGGCTGTTGAGTACATATTTAAGTCGAAAAATACCTATTTTATAGTACCTTGATAAAAAAATTTTTTTATCTCATGGTTGTATTTTTTCAGTAAGTATTGCGATTTTTCTCGAATATCAATTTATTTCGTTAAGTACTTTTAACACATTAACATTACTTCAGCACATTAAAAAGTAATATTCATTATGCTCACTCATAGTTACGTTATATTCATTTTATACTAGAAATTTATTTTGTTTTATGAAATTAAAAAAGAAAGGATTGTTTGCTATTAACATGCTACTTGGGACTGAAAAAACTTATTTTAGTTGTTAAATATTTATTATTGTTAAAATAAACACTTGTAATCTACCATTGTCAATCAGATGCTGTGTATTCTTGTTATTTAGCATTCACATCTTTTCCCCTGTAGGTGGTATTGTTTTAAATTGCCGCACGAAGCGAATACGTGACTCCAAGGATAACGTGTGGTTTTAAATAAAATAAAAATTGTCTTAATAAAAAGCATATTGATTAAAAAAAATTTTTTTTTAAAGTAATAATTGTTAACGTGCTTAAATCAATGAAACATTCGTGTGTATATATCTATTTAGTGGGCGTGGGCAGAGAAGAGGTTATGCTTGATGAAACCGAATGCTCACTTTTTTTTTACCAACTGTAAATTTAGCTGTAGCAGTGGTGTGAAGAGACGTGTACATTTTTGGCGTTAAATTTTATATATAAATTTGGATGCAAGAGAACAATAATATACTGATATTGTACATGATACTATTCAAAATAATTATCTGAAAAAAAGGTACTTATGAAAAAAACATTTGTAACAGAAACAAATTTTGTTATAAATTATGTTATCTTATTCGATGAGATACAATGTTGACACATCATTCGAAACTGAAGATTTCAAATTTGTCCCCTTGGTTTTCGGCAACGATGTTTCGTTTCTATTAAAAATTGTTTTATGACTTCCGATATTAAAATTACATAAGTCCACTAAAACCATATTAAACAACGATAGTTTGCTCGGCTCCCCTTTGATCAAAGGCATACCGACTCTGCTCTTTTTAAAAATTTTCTCAAGTATCGACCATACTCTTGACCATATTTTTCTCCAAAAGTCTCCCAAACTTCATTGACTTCTTCAAAGCCTTTTATTTCCTCAGCACTCAAATAACATTGGCCCCTTACAAAAGAGACAATTTTCAAGTCTCACTCTCTTTTCTCTCAAGCTTAGTTGAAACTAGTTGAAAATTTGACCATAAAATTAAAGATAATGCCACATATGAAAGATACTAAAATGTATTAACTGAAGGCTCTCTGTGTAGTTTGTGCAGGACACGCTGCCATCTACGGGAGTCGGCTATACCACGGTGAGCAGTGAAAGCAAGCAACGCTCGCTTTTCACACATTATACCAGTCGTCAGCGACATTGAAACCGGTGAGTAATACACCTATTCTATACGCATGCATGTGTATTTATAAAGCATTTTTCTCGCCGTGGGTGTCTTGGCTTTGTTTTCCCGCGTGTACATAGAGGTTTTGTTATCTCGTTTACCTCGTACAAGAAGACATCTGAGCTCGGGGCAAGGTTAAGGATAATATATTACACCGGGATTGTGAGGATAGCCTCTGTAAGAGCGTGAATGAATATGTGCCAGTTACTTCGTTGAAAATTGCACAAATGGTTCATGTGTGCACGTAAACTCACCATCATTTGTTTACTTTTCATTTAAACTTATTATTACTGTGGAAGAATAAATTTTGCATAATCAATACCAAGACTACTGATACTTCGAGATCAAAGCACGTGTGTGCACAATTCCTACTCCATTAATTTATCCACGACTTATTTAAACACCACGGTGCAAACACTAAAGAGTCACATTGTTATTATTATTATTATTATTATTATTATTTTAAGTTATCGTATTTTCAGGTACGGTTGTGTAAAAAAGTATGAAATATATTTCTGAGGGGGAGGAAACATTTTTCAAAAATTTCTACCTTATAGATTGAAAAAAGAAAAAAAAAGTTTGAAATAAATGCATTTTGTTTAACTTAAGAAGTACAAACTCTACTAATAAATGCGGACGTTCTATATGTTTACAGCTTGTATTACAGACCCATATCTTTAGATTTTCAATCTCGTTTATTTCTGTCCCTCTTATTTTGTTACGTCGTTCACTCGCGTTCACTTATGTCGATCGATTATGTAAACTCAACATTATGTACCTGTATGTATGTGATTGACCTACATGTTGGCAAACAACTACCTCAAACAAATCATTGTTTTGAATTGAGGAATTTTTTAAAAACAAATTCTATCTAAATTTGATCTTACAAAAGAGAAGGTGAGGCTTTCTGTTTTCAAATTCGTACGATGCACACGATGCTTATTAAAAAAAGGGCTCTTGTTCGATCATCTTCGGATCACAAAATGCATCTTAGTGCTCGATATTTCAGGTCACGCGTTTGTCGTAATCGACTCGGCGAAAACGAGTTTTCTGGCTCGCTTTACTTTCCTGCTTCGCAATCGCATCATATTCTCTAGAGCAGACAGCCACGCGAGATGAAAAACTCGGACGGAGGTACGTGCTGCTCGACGGCCTACTTCTTTCGTAATTCATTCCATTGTAATTTGCCGCGGAGCGCAAACGCGCGTACCAAGTTAGGGAAAGAAAAGAGGAGAAGAAAAAAAAAAGAAAAACAATTATTGCACCATCGGCAGCGACATTCTCGCAAAGAGCCCCATCAAAGTTATCGAATCGATTTCCCTCCTTTCCTTCTCTTTTCGCTGAGAGCATCAAACTTGAGCAATATTCCTTGACGCAGTATTTGACCAATCCTTAAAAAATTTCCAAACTTTAATAAAGACTTCCAAAGACGATCCCTTCTTCACAAAGATATGCACACAAATATGTATATACGTTTTAGAGGACGAGCAAAGCCGTACCAGAAAATGATGGATAGACAGCGGTGGTAAAAAAAGTAGAAAAGACCGCATGAGTATGAGGTACATAAAGCCGATGGCCTAGATGCAGTAGTAGGACATTAGCCCCAGCCGCGAGCAGTCCGTACATAGCAGAGGTGTAGGTACAGCGATACCAGCTCAAGAGAAAAAGTAGGATGATCCGCCGCGTCCTAAGCACGCCGTGCGCGCACTCTTCTCACGATTCTTCATCCTCCCCTTCGCCTATCGTCATGCCTCTCTGCTTATACTATTTTTTTTCTCTCCACTCTCCTGTAGATCTCTTCCTCTTTTGTTTTTTGCTTTTTTCCAAACACACTCTCGTCAACCTTGCTAGTTTTACTTATTTTGCATCTCAGGTATTTTGGATTCTTTGCTGCTGTGTGGGTTTGTTCTTACTTTTTATTTTATTTAATTTAATTTATTTTTTTCTCGTCAATACCCACTTTTCAATACAATGTTTTATTATCTGTCACAAAAATCCAAGGGTTTCTTTCTGCTGACTCCTGCTTCTAGATCCCGTATCCAGATTCTATTTGGTCCGTCGTCAAACAATCTGAATCCTCATCAACGAAATCAATTGAAAATCAAGAAATCTTAATATTATTACGAATGAACACCTCCACGTGCTCATATTGCCATTTTATAAAATTTATGTGAAACAACTTTCCATTCGTAAATTAATTGTTCCAAATTCGTCATCTCAAACAATTGTAAATGTGTGTGTGTGTGTATCCCGAGTGTATCTCGGTGTATCCAGCAAAGTCGTTACGTTCATGCATGTGTATATATATGTATTCACATTTTCAAGGCTGCACATCCTCCCGTCCCCCTGATCCTCCGATCTCGCGATTCTCTCCCCTTCTACCATTCGCGTGCATGATATACCAGCGAACAGGAGCAGAGAGACAAGAGGAGAACGTAGCCGCTTGGCCTCGTGGCGTCCAGTTTCTCTATTCGTGGCGAAAAAAGTCAATCAAAAGCAAAAGCTCACCCCTCCTGGGTATATTTCGAGCGCTCGGCCGTTCAAAACTATTTAAATTTCCAGCAGCTGCAGCACGGCGACTTCGCCCTTCTCTCCTTCGTCTTCTCTTCCTCCAGCCTCCCGCGCTCCCTACTCCGCAACTATACGCACCAGCAGCAGCCGTGGATGCAGGCATCAGGCGGGGGACCTGGAATGCAACGACCTCTCTTCCCTCCCTCGGTCCGCGCGCGCACAAGAAAGGAAAACCGCGAGCGGAGGAGAGAAGAGTCTACCGTCGCTGTGCATCGAGGCTCTCTTCGCTACACTAGCTGAAAAATAGAGAGAAAGAGGATGGAGCTCTCTCCCGCGCAGCAGCGAAGCCGCAGTCGGTGCAGCAACGTTGCGACGAGCTGAGCGTCATTCCTTCGTGCTGTTGCTTTCCACTGTATCATTTGTTGTCATTTCTTTTTTTTTCTTTTTTTTTTTTTTTTGTTGCACCGTGTTGTCGTGTCCCGCGTCTGCAGCTGAAAATGGGTTCGTTGCCAAGATTTTAACATTTTTTTTGGCTCGCGCTCTTGTTGTGTACTTGGGTGTGTGTGATATATATGATTTCTTTGTTTACCGCGAGTGCCAGAGTCTGGTTCGGTAACCGGTGAGTGACTTACGATTGCTTTTCAGCTCCCTTTTTGTGTTGGGCTGAAATGCACCTGTTCCTTCCATCGGACCAAAGAGGTTTTGTGTCCACACAAAGTGGAGGATGTGATGAATTATTTTTATTTTTCGTTATTTCTAAACAATTTCAACATAATATAATGCCGATGACAAATTTTTGTCCACTTGACAAGATAGGGGACAGTCGATTTGGTGGATCTCAATTGTACAATAGGGATATGCAAAATTGTCCTTGTATTATTTGGGGTTTGTCTATTAAAGGCCTTTGTGGTGTGATTTACTGTTTAGTACAAAAAAGTTGGTGCAGATTTGTTTTCATCAAAAAATGAAAACTTCAATACAAAGTATAGTGTATATGAAAAGTTGAGAATTGCCATGATTTTAAACACAATTGGTGACTTTTCCTTCTACTAAATAAGATTTCAAATTTTCTATCAAGGAAACGAAGATTTAATCCAACTCATTAAAAAAAAAAAGTAGGAAAATCCATCACACAATTTAAATTTCAGTGCAAAGGCATCGACTTGGAAAAATACCTGCGCAGTTTGATTGCTCCATTCGAAAAGGGATGAAAAGGACTACCTTTTCGCCGGAATTAATAAAACCAGTGACTCGGCCAACATCAAACGTGCCCTTTTCTTCCATACGCGAGATTCGCCTCCTTTTTCTTTTAATCAAACTTCATAGTCTGTACATTCTGTTCTCCACCCATACATGTATGCACAAGCCTTGTTTTACTTTTTATTCTTTCCTTCTCCCGCCCTCCCCTTTTCTCGAATGAACAACTCGAGTCGGAGGTAAGCGCTAGAGCGTTGACTTATTAAAGAGACGTGCTCGCGACAAAGTGCGACTTTTCGTACCAGCGTACATACGCGCAAAAGGCTGTCGTTTTTTTTTATACTCGAAATTCAATTAAATTCGTCTATAACTGTTGCTTTGTAATAAAGTTGTAGATAGCGGAAACAATGCTGATTTTGATGGTGGAAGCTTACCACGCACCGCACGTGTAAAATTAACCGCGAGTCTCGTTGTGGTTTCATAACGCTCCAAAAGTACTTTGTAACATTTATTGTTGAAAAATCACGTCCCACCAAATCAACACGCACAGTGAGGACTTTCAATTTTGGCGTGTATACCTTGTAACGGGACGTGTTCTGCATGATTCCATTTGCATTGCCCACAAACTATGTAATCGAGAGTTCTGTTTCAAAGGCCACCGGGTCATTTTCTTTTGCACTTGACGTTCGAACGAGGATACGAGCAAACATTTGGCCAAAGTTGCTCGAGGGAACAGCTACAACTCCCCATCCTTGGTGCGGCAATACACGACCGTCGAAAAGTATGGTTTTCCAAAACATCGGCTGTTGGGATTGAAAATTTCTCTCGACCTGAACTTCGATGAAACCACAACCCCACATCCGACCGACCAAAGCCATGTCCAGCATAATGAGCAGCCTTCCATTTTCACGAGTCGACAAATCACGTTCTGCCACGACTATTGCCACACGAAAGCCTACGCTTTGAAATGTTTTCCCAGAGATTGTGCACACCAGGTGTGTTTGTTTACTTTGTTGAATTGGTTTCCCTTCATGTCGAGCACGACTTTTGGATGCATCCATTGCTGTACTCGTTCTTTCTTTTTACTACGATTAGATTACGCGGAAGTACTGAAATTAGCACCACTGGCCACGGAACTTTTTCATTACCATCCAAACTCATAAGTACGTTCGCTTGGAGGAAGGAAACGAAAAACGCTCCAAGTAATGACGTACCTTGCGAGTGAAATGAAAATTCGCGCGAGAACGAGAGCAAGTCATTAAAAGGCCACACTAGAGAGAGAGAGAGAGAGAGAAACCTGGTTTCCCCCATTACACGCGTGAATATGAAGTCCTGTAGTGCCGAGTCGGCGTCAATATATAAGGGAAAAGGGTGGGGGTGTTTCCGTCAAACTCCACTCGTTACTTGCATCGGCCAAAGTTAGTTATATCCGGCCCCATCGCGTTGTATATATGCGCGCCATTTAGTACAGCAAAATTATTATTTCTAGTCTTTGGCTAGGTGGCACCGTCAGAATAGCTGTACGGTATACGGTGGGTTGGCGAGTGGCGTAGGGTCAATTATTGGAAAGAGAAAAATCGATATCGGTGGAGCTTCCGATCGCTTCTTCTACTTTTTCGCCACTGATGGAGAGAGAGAAGGCTCCAAGTCGTTTGTTTTCATTGGAGTACAGTGAGTGATTCGTTTTCGCGTCTCAGTCTTTTTTCTTTTTTACTCGATTGACTGGTAATTGGTTGTTTTCAATTGGAAGTACCGATGAATTTTTATTAATCCACTCCACTTTTGGATTGACGCCCTCCTGCGTTATTCCGTTGGATTGATTCGAGTGAAAGCAGATTTAAGTGTTTTTTCCCTGCAAACATTACGTTACTCAGGTGCGCATGTAGCGTTTATTTAAGACTTAACCATCGGATTAAACACTTTTCTTTCTTTTTTTCAATTTCGTTATACATGGTGAAGCAACGGGTAGTGTTTTTAAAAGTTTTTCAATAAACACAAATTAATATGCAAGTCTATAGATGCCAGATATATCGTAGCTCGTCGCAATTGGATTTCATACAACATCTCTATACTGGAAACTTGTTTAAACATCATTTCACGTCAATGAATATCATGTAGGGATCTGATCTATATGGCAATAATAATTTGTGATAAAAAAAAAACAATAAATACTTTTGAGAAAATATAACTTTTTTTACAATTATAACTGATTCAATTACCTTTCGTAATTGGATGAGAAATCATTCAAAAATTCATCTACCCGAGAGCAGAAACTTTCTTGAGCTTCTACATATTCAGTGGATGTATCTCTACGATTTTAAACTCCACTTGAGCTGTATATTGTTTATCTTGTTTCAATGCAATCTCTCAAATTGTATGAAGGGTTTGTGTAATTTTAAAGTCATTGAAGAACCTTTATAAATTATACAGAGCATCCATGTGACATATGTTGCAAGAATCTGCCGACCTTTAAGAATCTCTCCTGGTATAATTTGACAATCAAACGTAACCATTGCATTGACTCGTCGAAACCAAAAAATCCTTTTTACCCCCCATTGTGGCATTCTTTGTGAAAGTCCTTAGAATCTCTTCATAAGATCTCCGCAGTAGTCACTAGTCTAACATTTTGAGGTTTTCAAAAGACGGTCACGTGCAGTTGCTACTGATGGTATACACGTCATGTAGAGATACAATTCGTGGCCGGCGTCGCATATCGTGACGATCAATAACGTAGTTTCGCTCGACTCGTCAACCTAGTTTTCAATCACCCACAAGCGTACAATGACATTTCTGTGGCTCGCTATTTTTTCTGTTACTATGCAACATTACATTTTGTCATACGGCACACCTGCTTAACACGTCTTTTTATCAGGTAGTGCTATTGATTGTATGCATACATCCTTTTTTATTTGCTCTAAAAGGATCAACGAATTTTTTAAAAGACCCAAGTTTAAATTTTTTTGATGCATTACAAGCTTCTATGTGCTATTAAGAAGTTAAAAGATTATTATAACAACTAATGGACATTTAATCCAATGATTGAGTTTGTGGTTGGATTAGAGTGTGCCGAGAGAGCTCGGGTAACAGGATTTCAAACTTACTTTTTTTTCCAAGTACCCATACACATATAGTCGAGTAGTGAAATCATCCCGCAACTTCTCGAGTGCCATTAAATTCAACAATCCTGTTATTTTCGTGATGTGACGTGATGGAAGTCTACTCTTGGTGATAAAATTTGCTCAGGGAACACGTGATGGTACTATCAATCCATTGTTACGGTGCAATAAAGATATTTCGCATAATCAAGAGGCATTGCACTTTTATCATTTTCACGTATGTAGAGCATTAAATTTAACAAGTGTGAATCATAAAGTGGACGAAATTAAGTAGTACATAGCGTTATTTTTGTTGTATCTGTCATTATTCAGAACATGAAAAAAGGAGGTTGGCAGCAAAAGTTTGTATCATACGAACGAATAAGTATACGCAGTATACTTAGTCCACAACACTGCAATCGGTATAAATAACTGCGCGTAACATCAAATAATAAAATCACAGTATTCATTAGCGCCATCCGTGGACCTGATAATCACCTATCACGGCAGCCTTTTTCAATCATCAGTGGCGCGCCTATACACGCAACCTCGAATTTCAGTCCAGATGAAAGTGGTGTCAATCCACGGGATGACCGCAACAACGACCACCCAAACCTAATAACGCGCGTACAAATTATCATATACCATCGCGCCTCGCGCAATTGAATGCCGTTTCCGAATCACAATGAAATTACAGGCTATACGGCCATTGTACAAGCTCATTCCTTGATTTTCGCGAGCTCCATCAGTCCGAACGATCGTGTCTCTATATATCTCTCTAATCAGCTGCACATTGTGTACTATCGCCATTGTATACGCCAACACTTGGGTGTACGGAATGTGACACGCGTACAAGTCGGGCCTGTCACTCGTACGAAATGGGCTAATGCCTACTTGCGTTGGTGATTGAATTTTCCTGTTTTCTCTCTACCTTCATTTACAGAAAATACACTTGGCCGTGCGAAATCGAAGAAGATAAGAAATTGCCTCATGTCAGGAGTTAAGTACACTTTGAGAGAAGTAATTCGATATTTTTTGGAGAATCGTCGATTCTGTGGTTATATGATCGTAGTGGTACAACACCATGCACCAGCGTATCAGTCGGAAGAATATGCTGTTAACGTCGAACACTGCCAAAATCAATCGTCACCGAAGTTGCTGTGTATAGAGTGTGGTGTACGTGGAAAATAATAATTGCCAATTCTATCTCTCTTGCACACTTGCTCGGGTATGTAACTTCATACACTGTACCAAAATTGTATGGCTTTGAGAACTACTTGACGCTTTTCCGGTTCTACAAAGTACTTTCGTCTACTTAAGACAGTATATTTGCATCTTTAGATGTATATAGTATTTGTTCACAAAGCTTGAATTGTTGTGGATGAAAATTAGATGAGACGAGGAATATATGATCTCATGTCTGAGTAAAGCTGTTAAAAAATTTATTCCACGTGGTAACTGCAAAAACCCGGAAAAAAATATGGGCTCGTAATAAAATTCTTTTTCGGTAGTTACGTAGTCACCATCAAAACGAGATGTTTGTATAAGCATAATTTATCGAATAATTCGCTCCATTAACAAAATAATGTTTTTTATCCCAAGATATATAAATTGTTCAATGAAAACATTGTCAAATATTTTGCCGTTTGTGAAAACCCATCGTTGATATCAAACGTGACCCGCGATAGCGAAACAATCGATCAGCGCACGAGCGCTTTTTTCGCGGGACTTGCCAAACAAAAGAAAGAAGTCACGCTTAGCAGTGGGTGCACTTCGATAAAACGAAACGATAGCCAGAGCCGCAGGAAGAGTAGGTAATCGTTCGAGGTATTAGAGAGAATAATACGAGAGCCAAGCCTGCACATTATCGTCCTCATCATCAGGACGATGTAAATTATTCAAGAGCAAGAGAAATACGCGCGTGTGTGTGTGTGTGTGTGTGTGTGTGTAAAGCGCACGACTATTATCACAGCAGTTGCACGCACGCGTGTTCGGCAACTATTATCGATTATTCTCGTAGGAAAGTGTCCGTGTGTGTATTTTTTCTCTTCCCGCCTCTCCTTTTTCGAGCTTGCGTGCGGAATTGGCGCTACGTTGCGTGCAAAGTTACGCGACTGCGCGCCTATACTGTCTACTATGATATACTTATAGCTCTATGTGCTTCGTGTCTTTTACTGTTAATTGCAGATGTGCAACTGTCGCTTTGCCTTATGTCCCTATGTGTTTCATTTGTTCGACGATCCCGTCCTTTTGCTTGTTTCAGTCGACAAAGTTACCTCATTTGTCTTTATCGTCATTTTTCGTTATTGTTGTAAAATGCTGCAAGGTAGTCCCGAGCTTTTTTTGGCGAATCCGCAAGTGACAAGCAGAGCCACATTCCAACTAACGAAGTGCGACCTCAATTTTTCGCTATTCAAGTCCCCTATAGGATTTCGATTTGGATTCCTATCTTATTGTACAACCTGTTTAAATGACAGAACGGAATTCTTATTTTTATGTATTTTTTAAATACATCCATTAACTTTAGTTCAAAGCTGGTTGGATGAGTCAATTGAAGTGAAGTAAAACAATATCCTTTTGTGTGTGTGTGTGTGTGTGTGTGTGTGTGTGTGTGTGTGTGTGTGTGTGTAAATTTTTTTTTTCTAGCTCCAATTAATCCTACGTTTGCCAATATATTACTCGTTGGTAGAAAAATTGAAAAATTGAAAAAAAAAAAAAAAAAAAAAACATCCATTTGATTGGATGCAATAATCCTTTGCGAGTTTTTTTTTTCTTTTGAACGATCAGTGCTATCACGTATCAAAAAGATAAAAATAACGTGTGTAATCTACATTTTGCAACGTTGGACAGAGTTTACATCGAATTGACTTCTCTTTGTTCCCAGCATCGGGTGTCGTCTGGCACTCTGGGAACTTCAGCACACTTTCAGGAGATAAATGGTATCATATACCCAAGTGTTGATTCAATTTCAAGCCTCATCGCATGGTTGCAACGAATTCAACATCATCGATCGGAATATCTATTTTTTTTTTACCAGCTAGAAAAAAAAAAATTCGAAATTTTAAAAAATCTCAC
Source organism: Copidosoma floridanum (assembly GCF_000648655.2). Next base: position 374,624 of record NW_019379487.1, on the reverse strand, counting down.
GGAATCCAAAGCTATGCTGACACGTATCAGGTTAAAAGTTTGCATATCAACGAGTATTTGAATGACGCGTATATACATACGTTGGGGTAATGTGATATCTTACGTGGTGTAAACGCCGACAGGGTATTTCCTATCACCCGGGGATAATGATACATGTGGTCTTAATGTACGTAGATCAACAAGTAGAATATATCTCTTTATGCTGTAGTGGCTTTTAGTGCTGAGTTTCTACACGTACGACATTGTGTCATCCGATTGACATTCGAATGGTCATCTGTAGATACAAGTACATTATTTGCACTAATTAGGTTGTTAACTGATTTTTTGATGAAAAGATGCTCATTGGGAGGAAATCAATATACATGTTTAACCTGCTAAAGAAAGTGTTCAATGTGACTAACTAGTAGAGAGCAACTTTTTTAGCAGTAATCTTAGCTGAGATTCGACAAATTTAACTGTGCGATAACTCAGCGAAGAGACCTTTTGATCACTTTCTGCGTGAGTAAATAGTACTCGTTAAATTTTACTAATTTTCCACAATTTTTCCTATTCAAATCGTAACATCGAAATGGCATCCCAAATCCCGCAAAATTCCATTCGTTATATCGAACGACATGGAAATTTTCCTTGTTATTAAGGTAACAGCAGGAAAAGTTCGTTTGACCGTATTTGTAACAGACGAGACAAAGAAAAATCCAAACCCAAGGGCATGAATCGTGAAATCGTTAGTAAACACGTTAAAAATATCGAGTTTCTTATTTTTTCCCCCTACATTTTGACAGTCCATTCATTCACAAGCGCACGTGTGTTTGCCGAGGAGGAGGATGATGACTCTGACGGCGAAGAAGCTACGCTGTACCCCTGTGATGTGTCTACGATATACGTCACGCCTTAAGCAGGCATTTCCACACGCTACGAGTACAACAGTGGCTCGCTTACGGTTGTTGTAAATATAGCCGAAGTTACGACGAGATGGTTGTGCTTTATTTGGATTGTGTTGTAATGCGGGCCCCGCGCAATTTGCCCGATGTGTTTTCGTTGTTCCTGGGATACAGTGGTGCAGGAATACATGTATTTTTTTTTTTTTTCGCCGTGTACCTGGAAAAGTTGTATTAATTTTTCTTCGTTCAACTTTCAAGAATATGGTCGCAACCAAGTCTTTACTCCGGTGTAATGAGTTCTTTTCTGGCGCACACGAGCCGAACGGACCTCAAGTATACCCGGAGCGCTCGAAGGCATTGACATTTTTAGAAATTAACGATGCCATTATAGGTATGAGTCCACACCCGCGCTTTTTTTGCTTTTGTACGTAAGTTTTTTTTTTTTTTTTAGGTCGTCGTCACGTCCGGTATCAGCTAAGCGCGAAAAAGTTTGAGGTGCAGTAGGTGCGGAGGGGAAACGAAAAAGAACCGTTTCTTTTCACCGGTGCAAAACTGAGAGTGAAGTACCGTTTCGAAAAGTTCTTTCACGGCGCACGCCCTCTTGGGAAGTGCATGAATAGAAGTAGTAGGTTTTTTTTCGTCTCCTTTTAACTTTGGGAGGCAGCGTATTTTTTGTTTCTTCGGCCCTTCAACGACACGCGCTGTTTGTTTTGTCGTCGTTAACTGTTATCGAAAAAAGCTCCAAAAAGTACGATGTGGATGAGCTTCGTTTCTAAATCTTACGCGGACAAAAATCAACTATTGAATTATTTACCACCTGTGCAAGTGGAATGGAGGCAGATAATGTTTTCAGCCACATTTATCGAATTTGTAAAAATCATCACACCTTATTAACATTGATTCAGGACACGTACCCGCATCATTATCATCACATTCCTAAAAATCCTACGTGTCATGTTTGCCAAGTAAAAGCAGATGATTTTTCATAATGCAGCATTGACAAATTTATGATAAAGAAAATTGTAAAAATTACGGCCTAATTTATTTTGTATAAAAATAATTCGTGGTTGTCACGGTGATCTACTATAATCATAAAAGGTGAAAAGCTATATTTGCCCAGTATAACTTCGAAGCATCGGTCGATATAAATTATACCCAAATGACATGAAAATCCGCTTCCACTTTGAGTAATATTTTCTAGAATTGCAAGAATTAATTATCTCTGTATACAATTGTACCAGAATTGTAATCACCGCCTGCATAGGCCATCGCTACTGTAACTTTCCATCGTTAAATTATCCACACGTCCATCTCATTTCGCGTCCAAAGCAGCCAAACTTTCCCTCAAGTCTCGCAACAACAACTACACGACGACGACGACCGCGGAGGAAAACACTCACCGTGTACCGTGAATATGTAGGAACCACGCCGATCGCGCGCGAAGATAAGCCGCGAAATTTCCGACTCGCAGCCATTCTTTTGGCCCCACGCTATATTATATACACCCTCTTCCCCGATCATTATATCATGTTACACCAGAAGCCAGAATGAAAAACACCACGTTTCATTGATGAAGCTTCTCTCACACGTACGTGCGTGTACGCTCCGCGGCGCGGAACGCCGTAGTTCCTCAAAATGGTATCTCACAACTGTGCAACCACGTTCTCGAGCAGCAAGTGAACGGCTCCTTCATTCGGGTCCGTTTGGCTGTATTGCGCGGGTTTTCTGTTGACCTGTGCTAAGTTTATTTTTGAATTTCACCGGCACAAAGTTGGATGCACGCTTTAACGACTAAGTATATCCGATAGATTTTTTTTTTTTTTTTTGTTCATCGCACTCGATTTCCCGAGTTTCATTGAGATAAAAAGAAAAAAAAAAAAGAAAAAAAAAGTGAGCCGGAGTCGCGAAATCGTGGGAAATCGCGTGAATGTGGCTCGTAAAGTCGGCTCTTGAGATCTTCACCATTCGTGGCTTGTTCATTTTTTTTATTTTTTCGCTCGAGACGAAAAGTTCAATTGTCCAAGTCCATGAGGTTCTTTTTTTGTTCTCCTCCAACGCACGGAAAATCTTGGTAAGAAGTGCCGTCTTGAATCTATATCGGATGGATTGAACATTTTCACCGCTAATAGTTTCACAATCAGCCAAAATTTATATGAGATACGGCGATACCATTGTCCTTACACATATTTATAGTTTTTCATGTGTCTTGGTTTTCGTGGCGAAACGTTTAACGTTTGCAAGCTGATGTATCAAAAATATTTCAAGTTCTCACGTCCCTCAACTGATATCGCCGTCGTGCAATAAGTAGACGCTGGCATACGTATAGGCACACCACCACCAACACCAATAGCCTATATATTATACATAGAGAGAGAGGGATAAAGAGGAGCTGCGGTGCGTAGTTCGTATTGGGGAATGATGTGCAACCCCCGCGTGATTTATGCTTCCGCGCTGGCTTGCACACACCCACCCACTGATTGTACACGGGAAGACGAAGAATCGGCGTGATTTACGCACGAATAAATTCACCGCGACGAAGAAGAGAAGAGATGCTCGTCGTCGTAGTTGGGTGGCATTTTTCTCTCTTCGCGCGCATAGTGTTGCGCACAGGGACTGTCGTTATTACGGAGGCTTGAGACGTACTCGTGTAATGCGCGCTCGAGTGGTGTTTTTAGGGCTGCGTGCGAAATTCAACGAGTACCAATGACAGGTTGGGTTTTTTTTTCCAACTTCTCAGTTTTGGCTCGCCATGTGTCAGTGCCTTGCGAGGAGATTCGTTGTGAAATATGATTCGTTCGTAAAATTCCTGTGAATCAGTTTTAGTAGTACTTACAATACGTTCGATTTTCAGAGTAATTTGTGGTACAGCTCCCCCGAGACATTATATACTCTCGCAAAATTCCTCTCTTATAACGCAGGTGATGGTTCTTATGGGGCTGTCATTCTGAAATAGACATTTTTTATCATTATTTTACCAATTCAATTAGAAATCCTCGGAAAAAACGAACAAATGCTACATATGGAAATACACAATCGAACAAAAGACAATCATCGCGCCCGGACGTAGCTCGTTGGTACCCTTTTTCCCTTCAGTCGCGCAAATGAATCGATCCTCGTATTTCAAGCCGACACGAGTAAATAATCCCGACACCGTATTAAACAGACGCGGACTAAGTATGCGTGTATGTACAGGTGGACGCGCTTGCCTGTCCGACTGATGCCCTTTTTGGCACCGGCTGCTCGACAAAACTTGGCACGCTCGACTTGTATTGCAGTGTATGTGTCGCTGTCTCAAATCGTTTTTTTTTTTTTTTTTTTTGTTTTTGTTTCATAAAGATGGGAAGAGGAAACGTAAAGGAGGAGAAAAGGTGGCTAAACTGATGTCGTTTGTGCTTCTATTTGCGTGTTACAGGAATCATGAAGCGAGAAGCCGACGCCGGGGGTCAAGCCAGCCCCAACAAGCGCTACAGGCAGGGCGAGGATGAACTGCGATTCCTTATCCCCAGCAGGGTGAGTACCATTTTTTTTTTTTTTTTTTTTTATCTTTTTGACATATACTAATGTTTAAGTAGTTTGTTCTCTTAATCTGAACCAGTGGAAACAATGTCACTGGTGGATTATGGTTGAAAACACTAATTTTAATTAAAATGATGTAGTACCATACTCCAACTAAATTGTTGGCTGATTGATGAAGAAAATGTGATGTTCGGTACTGTGATTATTAGGATATTTTATTGATTCAACCAGTGACGTTATTTGCATTGATTAAATATGGACATATATATTATTTAGCATTATTCTTGAATAGCGAAATTTCAAACATTTTTATTACAATTTATGATACTGAATTGAGTTGAATATAAATAAAACTACAGCCACTCGGATACATAAATATACATCACGTTTTTCTTTTAACCAAAATATGAGCTGCTGCATAGCTTGATTATTCCTGATTTTATTACTCAGTGTGTGCTGAAAATAAGCAAATCACAATTTTTTTCAACTCAACTGGGTACATAAATCATAAGTGTGTCGATGCAGAAATTAATTTTTAATTTTGCGTGTAAGTTATAAGCATTTTCAGTGAAGTTCAATTTATTATTTATTAGCACAGTGCAATCTAGAAACTTTTGTAATAAGAGTAAATTACCATGGAATATACAGTTCATACGTACGTCACGTAGTACTTGCTAATTGAGTTGTAATACTTTTGGATATGTTCCGTCCTATGTTGTATCGAGACATAAAATATTTATCGGTAAAATTTTCCAAGTCAAGAGTAATGTTATTCAAGTAAGACGTGCAAAAAATTCACTATGAGCGAATTACGGTGCGAGTCGTACTTGTTGTTTTCTTTGACTATGTCACCTCTGAAAGACCAATTGATAAAACTCTATATGAAAAGCAACTACCAGCAAAGGAGTACTATTTGATATTTGTCTATTTACATTTTCCGCCCTTCCGTACGCAAGCGTTCCGCTCTGCGTAACAGCCGCATCGAACGATCAAACGCGTATTTACCACCGAGTGAAATGGACACTAACCACCGCGTCGGACTTCTCACGTCGGACAGACGACTATAACGACACTTCCGCGTACAAAAGCCCCGCAGGTGCAGTAACTATATAGTTTGAACAACTGTACCGTGGCCAACAACCACTTGGAACAACACGAGTGCACTAGTGCATTGTAAACTAACCTTACGATGGATCTCCCGTGCTCAGCATTGTCTTCCTTTCGGCCATGATTTCACTCGTATGTATACCCTCTCTTTCGACTAAGGAACTTTTTGTGAAAATGAGCTTTTTTTTTTTTTTTTTGTTCTTTCCGCATTTTGTAAGAAGAAAAACAAAAAAAAATGGAAAGATATATCTTGGGGAACGCTGTTCTTTTTGCTTAATTTTTTATTATTTTCCAACTTTGAGTTGGGCTTTTCGAAGTACGCGTAAGTTTCCGACCCCCGCGGGCACCGCCTCCGCCTGTGTGTGTGTACAGTATACATGTAATATGCAGTAGACGCCCACGCCTGTGGGGATTATCTTTATTACGGGGGCCCTTCCCCCCCCCCCACGATCCTCGTGTTACGTGTTACAGGGTGTGGTTGAGCGATCCTTGTACCCGGGGGGTTTCTCGCGTAACTTTGATTCTAAGTTTATTATTGGTTCGAGATTGATTAGTGCGGGCGAGAGAACGAAGGCAGGGAGTTGATTAAAGTTCGTGATTTAAGCGGGACCGAGCAGTGAGGTTGGATTAATTTTCCTTTTTTTCTTCGACGCTGTTCGAAGCTTCTTATTTTACGAAGCTCTTCGATCTTGTATTAAATTCGTTGGACAGAGTTTTGTGATTTTTTCACATTTTTCGTTTATGAAGCGGAATATATTATTTTGGTTAACACCTCGATCTACGGTACTTGTGCACAGCGAACTTTAACGGGGGTTTTTTTACACGTATTTTTTTAATTATAAACTGTACATGTTTCTAATCTCTCTTGAATTTAATAACTTGTATATTCAGTTTTTTAGCAAACCACAATTTATCGTTATTATTTTATTAGTCCGTTTTTTTTAGATTCAGTATTTAACATCTTGATTCATTCGAGAAAAGATTAACATTTACTCTTTATTTATTTAATTGAAAAAAAATATATATAATTTCTTCGCCCAAAGTGCGAAAAATCACGTACGCATCTTATGTATAGATTCGCCTCTTCCGTATTTGTTATACGTAAATAACTTTTCCATTATTTTTCAAAATTTGCATTTAATTAAATTTTATACTAAAACCAGAGGTTCAGTTGTATGATTACTAGTACATTTTCACAAGTTACAATGTTCGTCGATAAATTGATAAACTCGTTGTTAAAGATGCTCCGTACACCACCTAAACTTCTTCGAGTTAAACCGATACTTACTCTTTGAAGTATAGTGCTAGTCAGATTATATAGTAGTGTCCAATCTTGCACAGGAATAGATGAACGAATGATCCGTAATATCCGACAGACAAATCGTGAAAATTACCAGCTCTCGGCCATCAGGCAATTTTCTTATCTCAAGCGTATACCTTGTAAATATCTCTTCCAATGCGCCAGCGGCGTGGACTTGATGTAATTTATGTCAAAACTTGCAGTAACAGACTCCATTTTTGTTGTTTCAAAGTATCCATCAACTGGTCATCGAAAGTGCGTTTTTCCTCGCGTACTGAAGTAAACTCATGTACAAGTATATATCTGTTTGTTGTCCCGATCGAAAACTCGATCGCGCCTTTCTGCTGGAGAAACTCGTTCGCCCAAGTACTTATACAAAAACCCCACACGTGAGCCTTTAGGTATTTACACCGAGGAAAATAAGACGCCTGCGGTATGGCGAGTGTAGCTCTCGATGGCTTATGCACACAGCACATTATATGTATACTTGTTACGTGCGTTCGTGATTTCGCTAATATCCTGTAATGTGTTGTATGAAAGGGGGAAGCCGTGGCGAGTCATCAGAGTTCATTAGGTTGTTTTGGGTGTTTACCCTCGTGTGGATTACTCGTGATGGTGGGCCTGTTACGCGCGTTTATCATTATGATAACATAAATTGAAGCAAAATTGAGTTTGCTTTTTGCGAAAAAGGAGATCGGTTAGTTTAAAATTTTTTATTATTTTTCGTGTGGTGAATCGGTGAGTGGGGCACGTGGAGTGGTTGAATTTTATGTATCAATTAATTGGTACACAAGTGCGATGAGAAGTAGAAAATATTAACATCGAGTTATTAATAGCCATATGCTTAAGCTCCAAAATACGTAATGAGCTTTGTGTACTAAATATGTATTTGCTGCAATTAGACGCTTCGATGGACATGTTTGTATGATCGTGCCAATAAAATACTTGTATAACAAATAATAAGGGACCGATTTGTCTTTTAAGATTAAATTAATAATATTTATAAAATCGGGTAAAACATATTGGAGAATTTGCACCAATAACCTTGACTTAATTCGTAGAAACAATAATATCAATAATTACCTAAGTGTTGACCGAGTACGAAATTACAAATTGAGTTAATTGATCAAGATTTAATTCAAATTTATGTCATGGTATTGAAGCGTCAAATTTTTTTGAGTTTTTAAAGATTCATTGTTTCGTTACCGGTTTCGTGAGGTTGAAAACAATTGCAAAGCTTCCCAATTACTTGAGGAAGTGGTAAAAAAAGAATGATTATAAATATGCGTATAAAACACACGTGCTTCAATGTCTGCAACGCAATAATAACGTTATCAATAGATATCGCTTGAACAGTAAATTATACCTATACACATCGATATAATTTTTAATACGAGATACTGGGATTATGTTGTTGGCATACATTATCTCCATTCCGTAACTTTGATTACTCATCTGTAGCCATGATATCGCGTAATAACGACTCAATACTTACCTAGCCTTTGTCCCAATTTGCGCTTCAACAAAGTATATCAACAGCACATTCCTAGCAACTAGCGTAATATCCGAAAGGAAGAAAAAAAAAAAAGTAGAAGGTGCTCGTGATGCAAATATCATTAGTATACATACCTACGCTTTATTCCTTGCTTTAATTAAATTTATTCCCTCGAGAGTGCAATATGCATGAAAAATTGCTACACACACCGAGTGGATGTATATATGCGCGCGAGAGAGCGTGTGAGACCGCGTTGGTGACAGTCAACCCACTTGCCGTACACTTCACTTTCAAACAGAACATAACAACTTTGAATCGATACACCTGCGTGCCACATATATATGAATACGCTCTATTGTAATTTAAAAAAATCTTCACCCACACGCAATAAGCTATACATAGCGAGCCTGTGTATAACCCACGCGTTTGCCGGACACAACTCGTTGAATTCAAGAACGAGACGTTATAAGTAGCTCCGAGAGATGACGTCAAGGCGGTTCATGTGTACATATTACGTATATGTATATCCTTGAAGCACATGATGTGGGTTACTTTGTGGCAAAAGCATTAACAGATTTCCTCCGTTCGCTTTCATTGGTACCGTAAGGATATAAAAATAACGCGGTGACAGTGCCGTATGCTTGAGCGCCTCTCGAATGAATCGATGAGAAAGCTGTTAATAAAAGGTGATCGTGCCTTTTGCAATACGCGTGGAAGTTCTAATTTTTTTTTTTTCCACTCGAATCTATAAAAAGCCGACTCTTTTAGTTTTGATGTACGTTTTTGTTGATGATTGTTATAAAGTGGAATTTTTTATGTGACATTTTTAATATTTTATACGCTAATTTGGTTGGTGGAGCGATGGAAACGAAAAAAAAAAATATCAAAATTAACTTCACCTCTTTTTACATGAATTTATTTATAGGAAAGATGGAAATCAAGAATATATGAAAATTATAAAATTGTGTGGGAGTCGCCAAACTATTTTTTTATGACAACACTCAATTGGAGACCATCACTTTTAACGTCGTATCGTCACGCGTAGGAAATTAAATAAATTTCTACTTTTTAGTTATAATTTTTTTTTTTTAGTGAAATTTTTACTTTTAATTTTTAAAGTTAAACAATTTTGATCTACAATAATTAACCGAAACAGTCCACAGTGGGTTAAATTTTTAGCCTATAAAAGTTTGTCGTCCACAAAATTAAGTAGAGACAGACGAGTAAGGTAAGGCAAGCCGGTAAAAGTTAAGCCCTAATCTAATTCGTATTTGCATTATGTAATTTTCAACTTCGCAAGAGCCAAATAAAACCTGTTTCATTCAATGCGTTTATATACTGCCCTGCATTTTCATCGAATGATAGAACTAGTTTTGGCATTTTTTACTTCGTCACTGATAGCCAAAAAAAGCCAGTCAAGTAAGATCGTATGTTGAAAAATAACTTCAAAGTGGAACTACCCTTACCACCGAAAGCTGCAGCTTGTGGTTAATCGACTCAAGTTTCCCTTTACATTAGCAACAGCATCATCTCGATGCGTTTCCCTCGTAAATATGTATGCGCGTTAATAACGTTAACCAACCACTGGCCGTGCACATCGGAGTAGGTAAGCGATATTCGTGACCAACGAGGGAGTGGGAGAGGAGATTAAAATTCCATGCTAATGCGACTGTTACGCGTGCCTATATGTATACACGCGTTTGAACGTATAAATGCAAATTTTAAAACATAGAGGGCAAAAGAGCCTTAACGGCACTCTTCGTGAATGCGATACGAGCTACACTACATCATCCGATTACAAAAACAAAAATCTGAATAAACAACGCCCTCCCACGCGAATTTTGAGCTTTGAATATTACGAAACATACTTGCGCGTTGGTACGAAATCATTGTTGTGGATGGAAAGCACACTTAGTAACGTCGATATCTTTGTTTCTCCCTTGCGCCTATACATTACAGCGTATAGTCTATTCCGAATGCGAGATCCGTGAAAATATTATTGATCGGTAAAACACCTTCAACAGATCGACGGAGCAATAACTGGCGCGTTGTTATTTTACCTTCTGAGCACGTCCACCACCACACATTCCCCGTCAATTATCTTTTTTTGCAAAAAAAAAAAAAAAATCACCAACTTCTCGCACCATTCTCTTCCCCATCTTGTACATTTTCACACCGCGTACGGCTCAATTTATCGCCAGATGAACCGCACCATCGCGCATCACGATATCGCCATGTCTGTATGAACATGATGTACCCCAAACCCGCGAACTTCGCGTCTGATTACGATTCCCCCTTCATACCTTCCACACACACATATATATATATATGTATGTAATATTCATCTCACGTTCATCTATACGCTACATGTATATATGTACCCCATGATAAACGTCCGACAAAGGCGTCTCGTGTGCCCCCCCCCCCCCATCGGCGCATATAAACCTGTGCTCACCAAGCGCGCCAAGAAAATATTATACCTTGCCGTGGGAGAGCGGCATTAGAATGCATCTCGGAAGCGAGCGTGTCTCCTTTTTCGCTCTGCGTTTCGTCATCGCTGTATATACCGAAGGATTCAGATGTTGCGATTTCGGTGTGCTAGCTTTTTTTCAAATCTTGGGCAATTACGTGTCCTAGGAACTGTTTTGCAATGGTATATATATAAACTTTTTTTTTCACTCTTTACTTAAGATGCGATTTTCAGATCTGAGCTTTTGTAAAAGCCGGTTTGCCGCTGTATCGGTAGCCTGTGTAATCGAGTTGGAGCCGTTTCGAGTACATCTTTGTGACAAACGTCACGAATACCTCGAATTGCGGCCATCGCGGGTGGAAATCAGTTTTTACTAGCAGTACTTTACCTTCGAAGGTCTATTGAATTATCCGCGGAAAATTATTTTCTCAAAGACCAATTGTCACGCGACTAATGACTCTTTATTCGTTTTGTGATTGATTCATACTGATCAGTTGTAGTTGATAATAAGTTTTTTTTTGAAAATCGGTTGTGTAAATTAAATTCAAGTGCATTTTGACATTAATAAATTTATACATTAGCTCTGGTGATGAAAGTTGAATTGTATTCCTGCATTTAAAATACATTATAAAAATATAAAATATAAGTAAGGTTAATTAAAATGACCGAGTAATCGTAAAAAGTCATTGTAAAACATACTTTTCAATACCTACAAGCTTAGTTTGTGCCAAAAAAAAGTAGTTAAACAAACAATAACTGAAAAAAAATACAGCTTTATTGTTTAAAATATCACAATTATTTGAAAACATTAATTTATCCGACTGGTTGATAAGAACAGAAACGTGGCTGTGCATTTTAACCGATTGAAGGTTATGTCATTACGAAAAAAAAGTACTGACTGATTTGATATTTTCACTACTTAAACTAAGTATGACATACACAAAACCTTTTAATATTCAAATAAAAGCTGTTTAATAATCAGAACGTACAAGCTATAATTTTTACTTTTTTTCTCTATCTATTAACAGTAGCATTGTTTTTTCCGGTTTTTTCAGACCTATTTTTAAATTTTTAAAAATTTTATTTCATGCGTAACGTCAAATCGACTGCTAACCCACAAATTAGAGAGACTAATACTCACTAAGATAACGAAACCCTAACGTTAAACTTCTTAACGCTCCAAACAAAGTTTGCAATGTAAAATAAATGATAAAATCAGGAAAAAATCAAATTTACGCAGAAATATAATTAGTATTATTAATTAAAAGTTATACAGCATCCATACGTGGGACCCGACACACCCCTAATCATCGTTTTACATAATCAAGTTAAAGTCCATCAAAGCCCGTAACTACGTTTAATACTCCAACGAAAGTCGTATAATTTAATTATAAATGTCCCCTTGGGTGATGCGAGACACACGGCAGTCGAGCGCGTGTGCCTTGTATATTGAAATTTTCGAAAGGCTTTCCGCGTAATAACTTGTCGTAGCGTCTGTCTGCCCGTCCGTCCTCCCGGGCGTTGACATTCCTGCGCGCGCTCCCCCTGAAAATAGGTGTCGTAGGCTTACGCAGACGCTATCGAGCTCGTGACGAATGAAATCCGATATCACGGGTGCAAATGGCTTTTCCATGCGATCGAAATAGTAGTTTTCCTACGAGTTTGAAAAGTCTCTGTTTGCGAGCCGAGAGGTTTGCGGCCCGAGCCGAAGGCGAGGGACGTAACGAGGTTCGTAAAGGAGACTTTTCGAACGAGTTCCGGAAAACTGCTTTTTCGCCCGAGGAAGTACCAGCCTCCCAAAACCACCCGAGGGCGGAAAATGTTATTTTTGCTGATATACATATAATGACGTTGTTGTTGTGATATCGATACTTACTGCCTATAGGCATGGTATTATTTCAACAACCACGTGAATTTGGAAAATTATGAAAATTAAAAAGAGAAGAAAAAAAATTGACGACAAATTCGCNAAAAAAAAAAAAAAAAAAAAAAAAAAAAAAAAAAAAAAAAAAAAAAAAAAAAAAACATAATAAAACTGTTCGGAATCATTTGGCAACAAAAATATAATTAAATCATGCTACGTTGTACTTATATTAAAAAACATCAAGCTAAGCACGTGACAACACTACGTCTCGTAATCATCGTTAATATTTAAATCATCATCAAGTTTGAACAAATAGCCTTAAACTATTTGAAATTCGTGGATTGTATTTCGATGTTTGGTAATAAATGAAGCGAAGTTGTCTTACAAAACAGCATAGCGGAACGACGATGATTACACACGTCACGGGCTCGCCAAAGTAACGGTACGCCCGTCTAAAGAGTGTCTAACCAACCTTCGACGCCCCCGCGACAGTCGCCCCACTCGTACGAGCGCGTCCGCGTGGGTTCTCGTGCTTCATCATTGCACAAATGTAGTAATAGTAACACGCGAGTGTATGAAAGAAACGCAAAAGCCACAATTACTTTTGCTTACGGAAACGTACAACAGCAAGCTGCTTTTGCCAAGCCAACAAAAGACAACTCGCGTGTATCGATCGATCGGCTAATATGACAGTTGTCCACCGCTACGAGATCGCCACCCCCGTTTTGACGTACAGCTGTACGTTACGCAGAACTGTCGTGTGTTGGGCAGGTATATACGTATACAAACACATGCGTGTATTACTTTGTATATTTGAGGCACGCGACGCCCCGGGCATTTTCCTCGAAGCCACAACTACGGTGTGGTGGTGGTGCTTTCCCCTTGGCTGCGGGTATATAATGACGGGGAATTAGTGCTGGTATGTGCCGCGCCAACGTCTGGGATGCAAATGGCAGTTCTCGTGGGCGTTGACTTTTTTCTTTCCCCCTCCTTTTTTTTAGTGTACTCGAGCTTCGTTACGTTTTCTTTCTGTTTTTAATCAACGGAACACTGTTTGCCACGAGAGTATTTTTTTTTTCTTCCTTTTTTCAACAAACTCTGGTATTATTCAAACTATTTTAGGTCATATTGTTTGTTGAATAAATGTATCAACCATAGTACTGGCATACAAATTTTGCATCATGATATTTTGTTTGTAGGAATGATTTTATCTCGAAATTTCTGCAGACAATGCTAGAACATAACCAGTCATTTTTGAGATGGCAATCCTTTGAAAGTGACGTAATCATTCTCATAGTAGTTAGTTTCTTTATCTGTTTTGTTGAAAGAAAACGTGAAATATGTATCCATATACTTTAATTAAAAAACTGAAATTTCGCTACGGGGTATAGTATAAAAAAATTTCCTAACTAATACCACGACTCTGTTGGTTCATTTTTTCTTTTCTCTCCATGTTGCAGGTCGCCGGATCGATAATCGGCAGAGGCGGCCAGAACATCGCCAAGCTACGTAGTCAGGTAAGAGCAGCAACCACGTAGCTCGATCTTTCATTCTTGCACCCGGGTAATTTGAAAATACAAGAAGAAGAAAAAAAAATAGCAAATGATAATGCAAAAAAGATTACAAGCGAAAAACTGGGCTTCCTCCCGTACTCTTGTTCTGTACAACCCCTCTAGACCCCCTGCCCATCCCCGCCCCATCTCTTTCAACCACCTACATGTATATTACTCGCATACAATCCGCAGACCCGGAGGTTCTCTTTTTATATCTTCTATCGTTATCTGTACACGGAATGAAAGGGAAATAATGACAATGGAAACAAAAAAAGTTAGACAACCGAGAGGGTAGCGAATTCAAAGTTTACTGTTTAAAAAAAAGTGTTGCGCAACGAAGGGTAATCCCGAGAATGTGCGATAAAGTTACGAGAACAGATAAAAGAAAACAGTAAAAGTGCGTAAAACCCTCCAAGATGGTCTCTTTTGGTAAGGACAAAAGGAGAGAGAGAGAGAAAGGAGAAAAGGAAGGACGTTTTAAAGAATGAAAGCCGGTAGGGATCCCGCGATAAAACCTCAGGGTGGGTTTGGGGCGTTAAATCGATACTTCTTCTTTGGGATGGGTGGTTTTTGAAATTTCAAATTATTCCGACCTACTACTCCACTAGGTTTATTTCGAATTTGTCGTGGACGCTTAAATAAGGTACAACAAAGCCATATTAAGGAAAAAGTGAAAAAAGTTGTAAAACAGGGGTTTTATCCGTACCGTTGCCGGAAAGATCGGCGTTTAGTGCCGTTTAACCTCGATATTGCCGGGCTTTTTTACATCGACCGGAAGGAGCTTAATCCTCTCTCTCTCTCTCTCTCTCTCTCTCCAACTTCTTGGTGCTCGCAACGCGTACTCTCGTTGCTTGCTGTGCTTTTTGTCAAAGCTCTCCCGGTGTGGCTCACTATTGCTCCGTATATTGTATCCTCACATATCCTTTATCCCTCGCTTTATCCCTCTCTTTCTGAGCCCTATGTATTTCACCATCTCTCTCTTTCTACCTTTTTTTTTTTTTTTTTTTTTTTTTTTTTTTTTTTTTTTTTTTTTTTTTTTTTT
>NW_019379487.1:337957-355448 GCF_000648655.2 Copidosoma floridanum | reverse complement strand
TTTTTAACTTTTTTTTTCTTTCTCATATACTCGCTTTCTGTCTACCTTTGTCCATCAGTTGTGTGAATTCATTCAGCGGCCCAATCACCCACCCAACGATTTTTATCTTTCTCATTCATTTGCGGCAATCTTTATTGGATTATGTGTATTTCGGCGATTCTCCGATCAAACTGAAAATCTACATTCAAACGAGTCTCTTCAGAGAACAAAGTATGAATGTGAATTTGCATACATATGGTATCTCTCTCTCTCTCTCTTTCTCATTGTGTGTGTTTTCATGATGCGTGAAAATTTCATTTTGCAAAATGAGAATTTTTGTTGTTGATCATCGTCATAATCATACAAGCTGTGCATTCTCGAAGCCTGTCAAAAAGAACTTTTAAAATCCATTGAATGACATTTAAAGTAATCTATGAAGTTTTTTGAAGTTACCTAATTCGCCTTGTTAAGTGAGCCCAGCGCCACATGGTGGTCTAGTCTGGTACTGAGTTAACCAGGTGAGTGGAATTAAATCACATCACTTGACAATCATAAGGAGAGAAAATTACAGGCTTTTGCAAGAGTGAAAACAATGTTTCAAAGTGTTTGAGTTTGAAATAAAAATGCAGAGAAATTTTTTTGGTTGTCTGATAATAATATTGAAAGAAAAGAAAACAACAAGGAAGCCTGCACTCGTTAAGTTACCTTTTCGTAAACATTCGCATCCGCACGTTGTTACTTTAAACTCGAGATAAAAATAACACTTTTTTCTCTCCTGTAAAAACCTTTTATGTTTTCTTCTTGTGATTTTCAAGTGGTTTGTATTGTGATTTTATTCCACTCACCTGGTCAACGAAGTAGCCAAGTACTATGATTGACCGCTATGTGGCGCAAGGCAACAATTTTAGAAATTTTGTAAAAACTAGGCTTTTTATTGAGTCTTCGAATTGCACAGCACCATGTATCCCCACAAAATGTCCAGAATGATCGCCGAGGTAAACAAGCGTTGGTTCCCCAGTGCTCCGGTGGATGTTATTTTCTCGGTGGCGCTCCTATAGTGTTGCGTTGCTTTTGTATCAGACAACAAGCTTTTTTCTGTGTGTACTCGTTTTTCGTTCCATAATTATACTCGCCATCACAAATGAAAAGGAAAAAAAACAAAGCGCCATCGATTAACCCTCTAGTTGCCTTCCCATGGCCCACTAACAATCCTCGATTTCATTGATAGGTGTTTTTTTTTTTTTTTTTTTACTTCTAACCTTTACCTACTCTAATGTACAGGAATGTAAAAAAGCTCTTCGATTTAACCTAATGTCGCAATGGTGGAATGGCTTCTAATCACACTTCCAGAGTTTGTGTTTCAATATTTTTATTCTGAAATTATTTATTTGTATTAATTATTTGACACTACGTTTAATAATACCAGTGTTGCAATATTTATTGGAAATGTTCACTGAATTATGTACATTCAAAAAAACGCCATCTGACATAAGATTTTAAGAGTTACTGGACAGCAAAAAAATTAGCAGGAATATATGAAAATGTCGTATAGGTAAATGAAATCAATTATAAAATTACAGATTGTGTGAGTTACACTTATAAATATTTTGAAGTCAAGCTTCAAGCATTTCGTGACGAATTTTCTTGCATTCTTTTGAAGTTGAATATTTAAAATTTTAATTGGAAAAATTTTCAATATTGTCCGAACGTTATGCTCTTGTCTTGGACTAGCAAAATTAATCTTTAAAAATTGTTAATCGTTACTACCATTCTAGCTATTCAGTGGCTTCTACCAGCTAGTGTCCAGTAAGTAAGCATTTCACAGCGAATAATTAGTTTCGTATTGTCACTGATTCTGTTCAAAGATTTTCAGCTCCAATTAGAAAATCTACATATATTTCTAAGGATACATTTTCCTAAATAAGCGATGAAACCGTAGAAGTTTCGCCAAACGATGACTGCCATAGCTCCGAAAACAAAAATACTGCCGAATCTCTCTATCAACGAAATCTGTCTAGGCTAAACAGGAGTCCCAACAATATGGGTAGCTACTGCTTATTTTGTGTCCTTATTCCAAGGTACGGCAAAACTAAGGCCGCCCATTTATAATAGCGTATTTTTCTTCACGTTGTTTCCTGCAGACCTATTTTGAATAAAGGTAACAACGCGAAGCAAACACACCACTATAAATGGGGCCTAACTCGAAGAGAAAAAAAAAAATACGTTGCAGCTTCGAGTTGCTATGTCATCTTGAAAATCCATGCAGTTTAATGATATTAAACAAAAAGGGTCGATTGATGAATGGATGAACAATAAAAACCAAATCGAAATAATTATAGACACCAATGAATATGAAATTCAGCGCAGACAACGTTATATATCTTCAAGATGAAAAGTATAAGTATGTCACGTGAGATTTGTGAATTCATAAATTTTTTTTTTGCCCACGATGAATTATCAATATTTGATGATAACGTTGTCTGCGACTGTCAAATATTATTAAGATATCTGAAGCCTTTTTTCAGAAATCCCATGGCCGCAGCGTCGATAACACTATACACATATATTTAATTAATACTTACTAACAAGAGGTAGTAGACGACCCTACCAACTAATGATATTGAATTTTTTTTTTTTCCTGAGCAAAGTTTTGTCTCTTCTAACCCCACAAAAATGGCTAAGACTGAGGAATCGTTTGTTTTTACAATTGGTTTTATTTTACTACACGACGAAGAGAACTGTGGTAATTTTTTACCGTGAAGCTACGGTAATGTTGCTACCTGATACCGATTAATACGATTTTTTTACTTTTTTCAGGATCACTTTTACCGTGTTATTACAGTGAAAATTTCTATATTTTTCACAGTGTCTCAATGTTATAACCTAAGCTTCACTATAAAAATGACTATATATTTCTTTTCTCCGTGTAGTTTGAACTAGAAAACGAACTATTTTTACTCCCATGAGTAGCTTTTTTTTGCACACCTGTTGACCGTAAGTAAATTATAAGGAAATCCCTCATGTAATCTTTTTTTATATATGCACCACTGACCATAATTTTTTCAAGGATATTTTTACTGTCAATTCAGAAAAAAANTTTTTAATTCATTTTTTAAAAATACCTGCAATTGATATATTATCTGCAATTGATCAGTATCCCAAAACTTTCAGCCATGTATTGAAACAATTTATGGTGCTTTGCCGATGGTGATGAGATCAGCATTATTTTATCCCTTTTGTATTTATTGATTTTTTCCATTGTAAATTAAAAAAAGGACACGTTTAACTTGCCGAGTTTTTCTGGTTTTAGGATCCTCACGATTGGGTCAGACTTGGATACAATCATCACGATCATGGCTGATCTAGTACCTAAACTGGAAGAGGTAAATTTGCATCTTACACTATTGTATGTGAACATGTCTAGAATAAAAAAAAGTATCTCATTTTTCTTTTAAAAATATTGGTAAGTCACGTGATGAAGATTTTTGTTCGTTGCTTGATTAGTTTACAGTGATCTCGTGATATATCTCTGATGAGTGGTCATTTAAAAAAAATTCTACTGTCGATGGTTGTGGTTTTTAGTAATAAACGGAAGAATGTAAGCTGTGCATTAAAAATTGCTATTAACATACGTACATGCAACATTGTTCAATTTAGTAAAACTTGGACACAGCGAATATTTTTGTTTTAACAAAGCAATGTTTCTACGAATTTGTGTTTTAAAATGAATTCATTTTTTAGAAACAAAATAATAGTTGTTTCAATATATCAATTGCAAAAAGCTTCATTTTTAAATGATACAAACAAATAGAAAATGTACGTAATCATCGATACCGTATTTTTTATTGACTTTACATCAGAATTTGAAATCATACTCTTGTTTTTTTTTTTTTTATAAAAAAAGTATTGCGTTAAATTTTTATACTTCCGAAAATTAGACTACCTTTTCTAATTAAAATAATAAGGTATTATTAATTTACTGTAAGGTATGTCGACATCTTTAAACTTCGCTTATCGAAAATCATCTAAACTTTCCCGGTAACTTGCTTCTTCCGAAATTGCTTCTTCAATCTCGTTTCGAGATTATCCTGCAAATCATCTTGTAAAATAACGCTCCCAGCAATTTTAATTTACGAAATTAAAGAACGCGCGCTCAAATCCGCTGTGCCGTAAAACTGTAATCAACGGATTATCCTGACTTACAGCCGGGCAATTAAATTACGGTGCTTTTTTCATCGAGCTAATGAAGCTCTCGATGTTTTCTTGTGTTTTTGGACGCGTCAAATTTTAATTTTCGTCACCACGTGCCTTTTCTTTTCCGTTACCTCTGGCGCTTTACTGGTTTGAGCGATTGAACCGTCACGCGTACCGAGGAAGTGAGTACTAAAACGTCAAATATTTCACAGAGCGGAGTCAAAATGGGATCGAGCGATGGTGACATCGACCTGCGTATGCTCGTGCACCAGAGCCAAGCCGGCTGCGTCATCGGCAAGGGTGGCAACAAGATCAAGGAGATGCGCGAGGTGAGTTTTGTTTTGTTTTCCAATCGTTGTGGGCTTTGCCCGCGTGCATCCATGTTTTTCCTCGATCCTTGTGGCCGAGCAATTACTTATACGCGTGGAATTGGAATCCTGTGATCTGGGATAAATTTTAGTTCTCCTTCTCTTTTAGAGATTAATCGCCACTATACATACACTACTCCTCGGCCACAATGTAGCAATAACATATACAGTGCTTGTTTCGCCCTCTAGTTTTTTATGGTCATCAAAGACATTTGCCTAATTGTACTTGTTTAAGGTTACACAAGATACACGTTTTTTCTAATTTATAGAATATTGGATACCTGAATTTCTTAATGCTTTTAAAAAATCACACTATACGGAATGTATTTTTCGTGTATTTTGTTATTTTGTAATGACTCACTGGGGTACGAAATGGTAGTTTTCCTACGAGTTTGAAAAGTCTTTGTTTGCGAACCGAGAGGTTTGCGGCCCGANTTAACCGTTTTTTAAATGTATTTTGAGTTATCATATCTGTAGTGGCTTATCGTATAAGCATAGTTTTGTATTTTGTTATACAATCAAGAAGAGTCTGGAAACGTATAAGTGTAACTGCATTCTTACATTTAAGGTATATCATTAAAAATAATTTAAAAAACACTCTTAAGAGTAACTCGTGAAACGAGTTTTAAAATCGACTTTGTGGTTGTTGAAAAAGAATTTGATCAGAAAAAAAGAAAAAAAAAGGGTAAATTACTTTCTGTACTTACGAAGTTTCAAATTATTTACCACAAATGTTATTATACTCTATTAAGTGACACGGATAATTAATAAAACCGTTTTCACTTAACAATTACTAATTTACATTATAGCATTCATGTTAAAAGTCAAACACTTACATTTGGAAAAAAAAAAAAGGGTAAATTATTCATATTTACGTTGCTCATCTTCTCCTAAGTACTTGCATCTGCAATATATTCCCGGGAAAAAGCTCATCTAATTTCGCACCGTACGTCAAACAACGCAGAGGTGCACAAAAAGAAAGGAAGTATAAGTAAACAAAGAAAATGCCCAACAACGAAAAAAATTAACAGTCAACGCACGTACCCATGCTTTTATTGCCGGAGGAAGAAACCCCGTGCGCTGGTTACGTTTACGCCTTTGGAGCAACAAGACCCCGGAGCCTCGTAAATCCACGAGTTAGCTCAAGAGGAAGACCCGAAAGTTCCTCTCTCTACGCGTACTCGTCTTGTTTTATCGAGGGCGAGGTTTTTGGAAAACTACGCTCGACTCTTTGTAGCGCGTGTTTACCTCTGGATGAGAGATGACGAAGTTTGCGCAGCTAAGCGCAGGGGGCTTTCGGTGTTTTTCACGTTACTGCTGCTGTATGAGCTTGTTTTTGCTGATATGGCTCGAAACACTTTACACGGGCACAGTTACTCCCTGTCAAAAAATTTTCATCTGCTATTCGAGGATCTCGATACAATTTATTTCTAGCGAATTAATTTTTCGTGTTTTATTTTCCAAGTTGTTACTCCCCTATATATAATTCTGTTGCGCTATTAACAAGGAACTAAGCAATGACAAGACAATAAATTGAAGATTATTTTTAACTATAAATTTATGGAGGCGGGGAGAAGAAAAAAATTAATGAAATGTAAAAGTGTACCAGAGAAAAACCAAGTGCCTCGGTTTCTTTTTACAAAAACTTGATTGAATCTACTTTAGTTTTCAACTTTCGATTTGGATACTAATTTTTAAAATTCTTTCATACACAATAAACAGCGTCGTTTGCATAAAAAATTAGAAAGTAACAAAATGAGTGTGCGAAAAATCCAATGTTCGACTTGACGAGAAACAACTAAAAAATGTAGTTAATCCCGTCCCCACCCCCAAGGCTCATCCTACAGCCAAAGGCCATAAATAAAATTACCTTTACAAGAAAAAAAAAAAAAAACTTCCCAACGAATGAAGAATCGAAAAACTTTTCGCCCGCGAAAGTACATACGATTTCACTAGGCTCCGATAGTAGTGCATGGCTGCAGTGGCTAACATTTGTCTCTGTCGTCATGTGAGGGAAAAATAAGCCCCCCGGAAAAGAAAAAAAGCCAGCATGTCGATCAGCCATGAAATCCGGTTAAGAGAGCACAAGGGAAATCGTTGTCGTCTTCTTTTTTCTTCCCTTGCTTGGAGACGCGGAATTTACGAGTCCACTGTCTTTCACCACCGAAGATACACAGCGGTCGCTTCCTCGAAAGCGCTGAGATCTGTATTACCGATCGTGAATAAATTCATCGATAAATTGGCTCTCTGCTCCCTCTCTGGACGTTTTTTTTTTTCCTTTACCTCCACCGAAAAAAAGCATCTATATCGGAATAATGGCAACAAGAATGAAATATCATGATATTCCGGTTTTATTCAGATTCTTCTAAAATTTATACCACCCGTCATTGCATCACTATAAATTTTACATTAAAATTTCAAAACGTTTAGCTTTTATTTTTCGAAAAACTGAATTGGTTGCACACGAGCTCTTTATCGAGTATTCGTTGCGAACTGATTTTATTAGGTATTTTTTATTGTTAATTTTCATTAATATTCATACATAATACTACACACTTGATCCCACGTTTCGTACAATAATACTCGTATTAAAAACCATACAAGCCAATAATTTACTTTTGACTTTTATTTACCCCGATAACCCCTTTAACTTTATTGAAAAAAAAAGCAATTGAACTGTAGATAGTCGTTTGATACGTGATAACTGTACCAAAAACAGATGCAATACCTATTAGATTTTGCTTGTTAAACAATTTTACGTATTACTTGTACACTCAATTGTAGTGATTTAATTTTAAACAAACGATACTGTTAAGGAGTTTTAGCTTCTACTTGAAACAGATACCCTTTTCTTATCTTCTTGACGTTACGAATGTTAATAAAACAGTGACCCTGTTTTTCACGATAACGACCATACGAATGTATTTAAAAAAAAAAAAAAAATCAAGATTTATCAAATAAAAGGATAAATAATGTATCTAAAAATAAATAATTGTGATTGGCATCTTGCTCGTTCAGTCCATCTTCAGGTCTGAATGTGAAATGGTGCGTTTACATCGTAATTTCGTAATGTTTTTTAAGCAAGTGTTTAATTTACTTGAATTTTTATTCAAAAGGTTATTTTTACCATACATATACGTAGATGTACTTAAGTACTCGTAAAACATTTTCTCGTATCTCGAAGACACGTAAAACTGTACACAAACTGTCTCTTGACTTTATTGTTTTCGACACGTATACAATCATGCTGTTATTCATTTCAGCCCGTTCTATTGCGATAATTCACAATTAAAAAGACAAAATCAACAAAGTACTCACCAAGTCTACAGCTGATACTTACCTAAATCTCGATAAAAATTACTCCCTACATTTTTTTTTTTCTCTCTCATTTCGGCTAAACAGAGCTCTTTTCTTCTACCCTCGACCCTCTGTAAATTCCTTCGTGTAACATCCAAGGCACGCTCACACGCATCGATAATAATTGTCATGGCCACCAAATTCAACGCTTCACCATCATATACGTAACACGCTCATTATCCCGCATAATTGAACGAGTAGGCCGTTCAACAAGTTTTGTCAAATAAACGTACACATGTGTGAAAATGCGCTGATATTTATCTCAAAACAGTAACAATATGCAGATTCAAATTTACTCATTCAATCAATAAAGAACAAAAAAAATCAACGATTCTCGCACCTTTATGCGTTTTTACACGAGTACTTTCTTTTCACGTCTTATAAGAGTCACCCAAATCTTGTTGCGTTAATAAGGGACGCGCAGATACATGCGGCAATCTTCATAATATCTTGTAAAACATGATAAGTGTACGTTCGATTGTTGGATGGGTCTAGCTCACACATGCCCGAGTAAAATGGCAAATTCAATCCATCAACTCCCGCAAAAGAAGAAGCAGTAGAGAGGGTCTCTCGAGGTGAGCTTGCCCGGTCTCTCCCCTGGGGCGCAGCCCCTCTAAAAGAGCACGCAATCGCGTGCAGTGGGTATATATGCACACAAGGGGCACAAGGAGAAATTCCGTGGGGGCGTACAATATATACTTAATATCATATCGTGTACGCGAACTTGAATTTTTTTTTTTTTTTCGCCTGCAAACGCAACAATGATCCAATGGATATATGTATACATCCATATACACCATGGGCAGGGCGACATGTGCCCGGGTATAACGTACGAAACAGGTGCTGGGGCCTCTCGGCTGCTCCTCCTCCTTTTTCTTCTTCGCTCTAGTCCATGTATATATAACGGACGCTCTCTCTCTCTCTGCGCGTCCACATATACCTATATAACTTGCCTACCGGCTGCTCCCTCTTTCTCTCGAGCGGAGCAGCTGTCGCGCGCCAGGTGTGCTTTATAATACACACTGTGTCTGCATACATGTATATATAACATCACGCGTGGCTGTTAACTGGCCGCCTATGGTTCTTTTCTCTCAAAGCTAGACGCTGCCGATCTTATACCGTAGGCCTATATGATCGTCTCGTCTTTGGGTGTATACTATTGTGTAGTTGCGAGTCCTCCTCCCGGCTCTGGGAGGATTATTTTTTAAAAGGACGTTGGAAACCGATTTTTCCTCACCGGCTCGTCGTATTTCTCGCTCTATTGTCCTAATGGGAGGGGGGGGGGATGAAAAAACAAAACAATCGACTACTCACTAGGGCAGTTTTTCCACCGATCTCCCCGCGTCGCAAGTATGTAGCGGCAGATCGGTACGAGGGCAACGATCCGATCGACTTGTCGAGCGGGCACGAAAAAAAAAAAAGAAGGGGCCTCCTCCTTAAATTACGCGTCTGGGCACGCGCGCGTGGCAAAGTTAAGAAAGAACGAACCCGATCTCACGGGTCTACGTGCAGCCGGCTAGCTCTCTTTGTTCGCCTACCGATTGCCGGCTGTTCTAGGCACCTACGACCGACCGTTGCTCCCTGCGTCCTTTGAAAAATGGTCGTAGGCGCGGTTGTTGTTTCCTTTTTTTCTTTCTCTCTATTAGTCTCGTGCTCTCGTTGATCCACGTTACGATGAAAAAGGTCGATCATCGCAGAAATCATCTTGATCCGCTTACCGATCATTGGCGATTGAAATTCGCGGTTGACAAAAATCAACGTCCGGCTACACATATGTCACATGTACTTGTTTCACTGAGCGACTAACTTCAACAAAAAAGGCACATACCTGCCCTTTGTTTTATCTGTGTATGTTGTATAGGTTTAAATGCCGATTTCCCGGAATCGAGAGTAGCACACGGGCTCACGCGATCTTCCGGTCCAACACAGCTGAGCACATCCGTCGGTTTCTTCTTCTTCTTATTCTCTATTCATCCGACAATGCACACGTTGCCTACATGCTCCTCCGAGGTAGAGCCTCCCAAAGAAGTAACGTCACGCGAGCTGTACTAAAGAAACGCGCGTGTGCTCACGTATATATACAGAATGTTATAGTGTTGGAGGGGAACAACGAGTCTTACTGCAGCGGGAGGGAAGCTTCCGGACTCTTGTACACCCTATATGTATATGTATTCATTCGTCGTACTTATGTGCCGCGATCCTTTTGTGCACCCATGTACCACTTATTGCTTGTAACGCGTGTATACGTGTATGAGCAAATAGGCGTCTTTTTATTGCAATACCTCATGGGCTCGTGGTTCCTTGGCGTCCTTTGGTTCGCCAGCTCTCGGGCTCAAAGATTCCTGGGCTCGGTCTCTTGGTGTTTTGATGGTATGGCGATGATGCCACCGGAGGCTACAAGTACACACCGACTGAGCTGTTGACGGCTGGAAAAGAGAAAACGACCGCGTGCACCACATCCGTTTCCCAAGTCCCGCGCGTGCGATCCCAAACGTCGCTTCCATCAACCAAAAGAACAAAAAACGATTTGTGTCTCAAAATTTACGGAATAAGAAAAGAAAAAAAAGGGGGGGAGAGGGAAGAAGAGACCATAGCCAATTCCAGTGTCTGTATACGTATACACATAAAACAGAGTTCATCGGGAGGGTCGTGTCGTCCTTTCTTGTGCGAAAGGCCCTCCCCTCCTACTGCGTCGATGAAGAGGGTCAGAGTGGGAGGGGAGGGGGATGAGCGCGCGGAGAGGGTCGTCCCGGAATAAGGGAGGCCCAGTCGGGCCCTGCGGAGCTCAGTTGTCGCGCGGCAGGCCAGTCGAACGGTTCGAGTAGCCAACGAGAGTCATGGGGTCGTTGAACGCCGCTCTCCGGTGAGTTCTTTACTTTTCTCGTTTTAATTTTTCTCAACCCCCTCTATACCCCTCTACCCCATACTTCGATCGTGGGACGGTTTTTCTTTTTCTTTGCCGAGTTTTTGTCGTCGTCGATTTTTATATATTTATTTTTTCATAAGCAGGCCAGTTTTAAAAAAAAAAAGGGGGGGGGGTACTGCCCGAAGGCGATGAAAAAACGTTGAGTTTTGTAGGTATTATCGTAGATGGGAAGTGTGTGCCCAAGGGGCGGTAAACTGATCCCTCATACGAACTGGGGGTGGATGCACACAACGTAATTTTGCATCGAAAGTTTTTTTCTTTTCTTCGTTTTTCCCTAATATTCGATCCTCGCCATGTATCGGAAATCACGAGCTCGAATGAAATGAAATCAGCACGAGGGCGATGAGTTTGTATGTTACGCGTATACGATCCCACGAGGCTGTTACTTTACACACATTGAGAAGCGTGGTAACGGGTGATCTTCGTAGAGAACAATATCGGAAGCGCCGTGTGTGCAGCCCCGAGCCAGGTGAGACTCATTCCGAGGGGAGATTCTTTTTCTCACGATGTATACATATATACATATATAAATACAGAAGAGGAGGCAGGGTAACGGAGAAGAGGGTGTCTCTTCGAGGCTGTGGGAACGCGAGCGCGCGCATCTGGAGGGCTGTCGGAAGTTTGAAAATATCCTACCCCATTATTCTTCTTCTGCTTGAATTTTTTTTTTTTTTTTTTTCTGGCGAGTGCTTTGCCGCGATTTTGTTCCCGTAGAGGGAAAAATACATGGTTTATATCGTACATCACGCGTTATTTTCGAGGGTAGTAAAATGTACTTGTGCGTAACCCAATTGCTCGATCTTGCGTGATTCGTTAACGTGCGATGAATTTTCATACGCGATAAGTGGTGTCTTTTAATTGAATCGCAAAACAAAAAATTTGCCTCATTTTTTCAAGAAATTTTTTCCGTGCAATCAACGTGCGGCGCATAAAATAAGAACAACACGATCGACGTCTCGCTTGTTTTTCCCGCTTTATTCGCGGTATCTGGGCTCCCGGTCTCCATTTATCACTATTTATTTTTTATTTTCTTACACAAATTGAAAACTTCTCGTAAACGTAAAATGATGATTTAAAAAAATGAAGAACTTGACAAGTGATTAAAATCACGTTGGTTCCAAGCCATGAAAAATGAAAAATTGTACAAAACAAACAAACGCGACGATAACAAGCGACGACTATGCGCGGGGTACGGCAATGTTGAGCGGCAACGAACCCAGAAAAAGGGCGCCACGCGTCAGGCCGAACAAATAATCACCTTATAAAGATCGCTCGGTCGAATCCTATCGACCCCTCCCCCCCATTCCCTCAACCTTAGTTCTGGTCCTCTTCTTTTTCCCTCCCGTCCACGCGAAAATACGCTCAGGATTTACGAGCTCGGGCATAACAGTTGTACGTATACACTGGCTGTACCCATGCGCGCACTCTTCTTCCCTTCCTTCCTTCCTGTCTGCCCTTTTTTTTTTTTTGAAAGATACGGCTGCAAGCTCTCACCGCGGAAAATCCCTACGTTTTCTCGGAAAATTTTCACGCTTCGGTACATACCTCTCTCTCTCTCGTTCCATCGCAATTTACAAACAATTGGGCGACAATCGATGAACCCGCCACGTGAATTTATCGATTTGGCCCTCCTCCCCAGCTCTTGCGCTTCGTTTTTGTCATTACCGCGAGGAAACACCCGATCAATTTATCCCGGAGCAAAATAGACGGTACACGAGTTGGAACCAATAGAGCTTGCCTCGCCAAGTTAATCTCCGGCGCAACTCCGACTTCTGTAACCCCCCTCCCCCCACCATCCCCATTACCCTTGTTTGCCGTGTGCGCTTCTATCCCGCTGCATGTAATGATAAATTATGTACCCAATGGCGCGTATTCGGCAATCGATTCTATCGGCAACGCCGGAGGGCAGGGTTTCGCCGAAGACCCGAGAACAACAACAAGAAAACCACACATACAGACTGCAGCAACTGTACGAGTGTCTTGTGAATTCGCGTTAAGTAAGTGCATCAGAAAGGGTGGGGGGTGGGGGTGAGAGCCTTCCAAACATCAGTCTTCGTCACGCGAATTTGCTCGACCAGAAAGAGCTAAATGCGTGCGTACTTCGTCAAGTTCAACTTCACTTTTCTATGTATACAATCTGATGGAGTCGATCGATCGATTTTAACGATTTCTGTTATTTTTCCTTGCTGAAACTTCATCTTTGTTTAGTATATATTGAAATAACGCAACGCAGGGATTACTTATTAGTTAGTCGTTTTTCTGACCTCCGAGTGTTTAATAGACTGCTGTCATGGTCGTATAGGACGAGCTTACCTTGCGCTCCTCCGAGCAAACATTACACTGTGGTGCGTGTAACTCACAAGCGTAGATGCTTACTCAAGCTCTCAGCGGATGGTGTATTGAAGGCGGAAAAAAGCTCTCGAGTTTCGTTTGTAGAAAAGCTCTCCGGGACCTGTTTGTCCTGACCCATCCTCGGAGACGCGCTTTTATTATTTTATTGTACTCCGGTTCTACAGTCTCGAGAATCGACCTATCAGCCAGTCGTCAAAGGACTCGATTAGTTGGCTCTCCGGGCGTTTCCGCTTCCGAGAAAGAGCCAATTCAAGCTCGATTCCCTCCTCGTCTACCGCTTCTACACTCGTACGCTCTTTGACGTTACCCCGACTGTTCGCTTGTGCGGATCTACCGCTTTTTTTTTTTAAGTAGGCGGTTTCAAGAGATACCTACATTTGGTCTTTTTTGTTCAAAAAATTACGCAAAGTATCGAGAAATAAGCAGATTGTAGTAATTTCATGTATTCAATAATTACTTACAGGATGATTATATTGCCTACTACAATAAAAATAGTCATATATTTTTTCTCGACAATTTGCGGGAAAATGGGATTCATGGTGACGATTCGTGACTAAAAATGCTAAAGTCTGCAACAACCCTTAACCGAAGTATGACGATGCAGCAAACTTCAACGACAACATTGTATATGTGCTTATTACGTCGTATCAATGGTCATCGCCACACAAACAGTGGGTTACGCACAACACGACACGTGCGCTATTTCTCAAGTACATTATACCAAGTGTTGTACAACCGTCGATCGTGTACCCCCCCGCCCCCAGCCACGAATATTCCATTCCCATGGAAAAAAGCCTCCCGACAGGGTTGCACCCCTCGAGTTATCCATCACAAAGCAGCAAAACCAGTCCACCCGTCAGTCAGTCAGTCTATTCTCTCTGGCGCGCGTCGTTCGTTTTATTTATATTTTTTTTCCTTTTTTTTTTTTTTTTTTTTTTACGTAATAATTAACGGTGGTTTGCTGCGACTTCTGTCCGTGTCTGTCTCCACGGCTGTGTTATTATATTTTTACGCCTCGCGCTGCAAGGGGCTGCGGGAGACCGCATGTCCTTCCTGTCGATCGGGCCCATCTGCTCTCGCTTCCGCCTCCCTCCCCTTTTTTTCCCTCTACGACCAGCAGCTCGTGTGTGTGTGTATGTACGTGGACTCGATCACGTATATGTGTATCTCTGGGTTGTATCGAAAAATTTTTATTCATTGTATTGACTCATCACTCGTCTTTAAGTGACTGCATGGCAAATAATGATTATTCATTTTTTTTTCTTCCGAGAGGAATAGAGAAGTCATCGATCAAGTACCTATGAGTAAAGTTAAAAGGAAATTAACCAACATCGGCTTGTATTTTCCATCTTTTCTTACCCACCTTGTACACGTGCATTTTTTTAATCACCCATATTATATATTATGTATGAGAAAAAAATTTTTGTTTAAATTACAAAATAAAATATTAGAGGCATCAATAATTTGGGAGACAATTGCGTTTGTAAAATTATCGACTACTTTATTATTTTCCATCGTTTATATATATATAAAATTGTACATTACATTCAAACTTAGCGTATTGCTGGCACAATTTTACAATTATTCGACCAGATAGATTTTTCTTGTACTTGGAAAAAAAATAAAAAATAAATTTGAGTGCGTCACTTAACACAAGAATAACACGTCACTTAACATCGTGTATCAACGCGAAATTTCATCGGTTTTTATGTCGTACATACTTACAGCACAGTGTGCAAAAAAATTGCGAAAAAAAGAAACTGTCGAGTAACACGGGATTACGTTAAACACGCAGAGACATCATTAAATACCAGAGAAGAAAAAAAAGCAACCATCAATTTAACGAAACGAGACGTAATATTATCATCGCGCGGGAAAAATCGGGGGGGGGAAAAAAAAAAAAAAATTAAGAAAAAATTAGGTACAAAACCACCGTTTCTCTCTCCCGTAGCGCGTATTCCACAATCGCGCATAAAACCCAATCGGCACGAAAAAAGCAACGAGAGGCTAAAAGGCGAGATAGTAAATAGCCAAGAGAGCAACCGCGCACGCCCCGGCGAAGATGAAAAACGGGAAGCCCGGACCGTCGACGTATTTCTCGTTTTCGGGATTGTTGGTGTTGTACCCTGCCTTCCAGCCCTCCTTGCGAGGCAAGTTCCGCCTCTCCCTCGGCACGATCTCCCCGACCAGGTACTTTTTCATGAGCTCGAGGGCGTCGCTCGAGTGGCCGACGTCGTCAAAGTCCTCGCTCGCGTCCTTGCCCGCGTGGTCCAGGAGGATCTCCTCGCCGCCCGGGTGCTCGTTCAGGAATCTCGTCACGTCGTAGACCCGGTCGTGAATGGCGATGAGGGTACGGGACTCGCTGCACTGCCCGGCTACCTCGGCGAACGTGTACTGCCGCTGCTCCCCGCTCGATGTCGCCTCGTCGCTGCCACTCATGCTTGCTGCAATTTCGTGCGTGCGAGAGTGCGTTTCATCAGGTGTGGGGAACATGAGGATGTGGGTTGTAGATTTTTTATTTTTTATTTTTTTTAATACGTGCAGTGATGTTATTTATATTTATATACGCCCAATTTAAACTTCGCCTATGGTTGATTGATGAACAATTACTAGTCCGAACAGTTTAAACGGGAAAAATCAGTGCGAGAAGGCTCACTTGTTTCTACAAATACAATGTATCGTTTGTGCTCAATTTTTTTTTTTTTTTTTTTTTTTTAATACAGTTTTACAAAGAGCCGTACAATTTACGCGACAGAAATTTTTCCAGCACAAGCCACAATAGATCGCAACTGAAGGAGAATGAAACGTAATAATGCATTAAATCTCAAATAAACATATTTATAACGATATAACGCTTGGAACCAGAGCATTTCAGATAATCGGTGCAGTTTCTGCGCCATTATTTTTTTTTCTCTTAAAAATTATCCACACCGTTCGATAAGTCTGACCGAAATAATGTTGCATAATATGCCACTTAAATTTTTTTATCAAGTACTTATCAACGTTGTTGTGATGTAAACAAGTAAACCGACACAAATACATCGGATTCACAGTGATCAGGCGCGAGATCAGGCGTATCTCGTTCGAAACTAGGAAAAATCGTCGTCGTTCGTCATTACCTTCGGTACTAGTAATAATAGTATAAATGATGATTGGAAAAAAAAAAAGGAAAAAAATCTTGAGACCCGTTTTACGCCCGAGCTTCTCTTATGCGCGCAACATGTTATAATGTAATAGGTGCACGTATGAACATTGATACTTCCTCGTCGTACAAACGAGTTGACCATGAAACACTGACTAACACTTCGGTATATACTCGGGTCCTAGCAGTGGGATGGTGTAATTTGTCGAGGTTGTGCACGCGTCGTTTTTGATACACGCGCGAATACTCCTTACCTCTTTTCTGCAGATTGCAAGAGCCGATTATTTATTTGTGCTGCAGTTAACGCGGTGAAAAATCATCACACTTTCCCACCCTATGTTAATAATGAAACCGCGCGATTACTGTCGATAATAATTTAGACATCGTAGATATTTCATCCGACGTGCAATTATTGCAGTAGAGCGTGTTACGTGATTCTGTACGTCACATCTCGGAACAATTTTTTTTGCCTTTTTTTGTTTTTATTACTTATTAAATTAAATCTACCAAATCCAACCTTGAATTAACAAATGATATCAAATGTTTCACAAAAACCTCATACGAATCATTACTGCTGGACGATTTTTTTTTGTTCACTACTCCTTCTACAAAATAGTGTAATTCCTATTTATAAAATACTCTGGTATTTCATTATCTCTGATGCTATTCGTTCGAAAGATAAGGTGCGATTACACGGAAGTTGCTGCACTCGTGGCTTATTCCGAACAAACTTTTATACAATGTTTCAATGTTTCACACCGAGCCGAAAAGTTACTCGAACGTAAAAAAAAAAAAAAAAAAAAAAATGAAAAATGAAAAAAGAAAAAAGAATACATTACCTGTCGGGGAACCCACAAACTCGTCGAGAGCGTCAAGTCGAAAGATCGCGATTGTACGATGGATATTTTTTTCCAAATAAAAACAAATAAAACTTCGGAGGATTGACAGCTGTGTGGTGCAACGATTGAGCCGCCTATGCACGCGCAAGCCTCCTCAGCTTCGCAACCGCGAACAGACTACCACAAGCCTCTCGTCTTCTTCGCGCTTTGCTCTCCGATTGGCTTCCCCTACCACACACCTACATGTCCAGTCGTACAAGACACACTACTCTTCGTATCTCTCTCACTTTTTTTTTTTTTTTTTTTTTTTTTTTTTTTTTTTTTTTTTTTTTTT
>NW_019379487.1:316443-333193 GCF_000648655.2 Copidosoma floridanum | reverse complement strand
TTTATTTACAAAATACATTGAAACACAATTACAACTTGATCTTTAGAAAGCTCTGCCTATTTTTCAACCACGTGACTCAACTATCGAACACACGTCATTATCAGGCTTGTTGAACTTTTGTCTTGGAAATCTGATGTATTTTAAAAGTTGTTTTAAACGCTCGCGTAATTTTTCCCCCCACGCGTAATGATTTTATGATTGCTAATTTTAACGAAAGATCTCAAAGGCGCGTTCTCGTTCAACTCGTGCTTAAAAAAAAAAAAAAAAAAAAACCGTAGAATAATGCATACTCTTCGTCACAGCGCTTCTTTTGTGTTGCTTCTTTCCATGTTATCGGGCACCGGCTGAATGAAAATTTGGTTGAAAATGAAAAAATCTCAAGAGCAACCGTAAAAGCTTCTCCTTTTGTAATGTCAACACAGTCGGAGAGAAAAAAAAATCCCACGCGTGTATTAAATCATCATCGCGCGTCCCTCATAACAATCTTATCGGGGGGGGAGGGGGGTAAAGAATTTCCTGTGACAATGTTTACCGAAAACTCTCGGGCATCTGACTGATCTGACTGGAACAAACTTACGTCTAATAGCCTCTTTCTCTACTCTGTCGAGTCACGATGACGCGTGTTTGCAACTAGCGCACGGAATAACACGCAACTGAGAACTTTTCGCATAGATTCGCATGAATACATTGTCACGACAAAGTCCAAACTCTAGAGTCACGTGACGGATGTAAAAGAAAGAAAAAAATAACACCCCCCGCGCGTTTAGTACAAAAAATCTTATGTAAATAATACAATGAGGAGAAAAGTAGGATCGGCTGTTTAAAACAGGTAGTAAAAAATCGCGGCGTAAACGACAACGCCAAAGGCGATGAAGATCGGTAGGTAGGGCGAGCTTTGTTTCTTCGGCGCTTCGTAGGTCCAGTCGTCGTCGTCGTCGAGCGTTGCCTCCCTTTTACCGGCACTGTTGCTCTCCTCCGGGAAACTGCCCACGAGCTCGCCGATTTCCAAGGTGTCCTTCAGTTGCTTGGCTTCCTGCAAATTAAACCTAATTATCGGCAACTACTGGTACATTGAAAGAACAATTTTTTTTTTTTTTTTTTTTTTTTTTTTTTTTTTTTTTTTTTTTTTTTAAAAAAAAAAATTTTTTTTTTTTTTTTTTTTTTTTTTTTTTTTTTTTTTTTTTTTTTTCAATCAAGAAAATTGTATCGTATAAAATATACATGTTACAAAATTATTGTATCATTACAAAGTTACATAANCTATGGTTGATTGATGAACAATTACTAGTCCGAACAGTTTAAACGGGAAAAATCAGTGCGAGAAGGCTCACTTGTTTCTACAAATACAATGTATCGTTTTTTTTTCAATTTTTTTTTTTTTTTTTTTTTTTTTCAATCAAGAAAATTGTATCGTATAAAATATACATGTTACAAAATTATTGTATCATTACAAAGTTACATAAGTGTACATTGTAGTTGAACTAAAATTGAATGGCGAGATAATATTTTTTGTGTGAAAAAACAAAGGATTATTTCGTTTAAAGAGAATAATTACTTGGTACCATTGTAACGGGTATTTTCTTGGTTCCGATAAATAATTCTTACGTGTAATAATGGTAAAACGAGATAATTATTTTGAAAAAAAAGTCAAGCCATAAAGATACATGGCAAATTTCAAATTCAAACAATCGAGACCTTGAAAAAGGCCTTTTTGAAGTTACCCATAAAGTTGCTTCAAAACGCGTTTGGGACTGTTTTTCGAACGACTTCCAAGGGGAAAAAACGAAAACTCGGGATTGTACGACCCACCTGCGAGTGTCCGATTTCGTCGAAGCACTTGGTGCCGTCCGACCCCGCCAGGTTAAGTAGCACCTCCTCGCCGCCCGGATGCTCTTTGAGGAACTTGGTCATGTCGTAAACTTTGCCGTGCAGCGCCATCCACAAATCGTCGGCGTGGTTGTGTCTCGTGACCTCGTCCACCGAGTACTTTTGCTCTGACATTTTGTTCGCTGAAAGAATTGCATATCACGGAGTTTACGATTGTGAACAAAAAAAAGTTGCAAAAATTACTGTCCCAGAACGGTTATTTGTAGTATCACTCCGTCCTCCAGGGATTTTTTACTCTCTACTGTCAACTTAGTAATTTCTACTGCTTAAAACGGTAAAAATCGTTGTGCCTGAGGTAAAAATTACTGTTTATTAAAAGCACTGAAAAATCTTTACTCTTTAAAATTGAATGGGTGGAACAATAGCCAATCAATTCATTACCACTGACACAGTTTTAAAGGGCAAAATTTTAATTTTTCGTTTGAACCAATCGACACGGTACCAGTTACTCGCAACAAAAGTGACGGATAAAAGAGCTCGAAAAACTGCAAGTCAGCACTACAACCGTACGGTCTTGGTGCTCGTTTCTCTTGGGCTCACTTTTACCTTAAAATTGTAACTTTAAAATCATGTGGGTAAACAAGTATTTTTGGCATTGCATGTCTGCGGTTTTGCGGCTGAGACAATACTCAATCGTCGTCCCACCACGTAAGGATTTTTTTTTTTTTTTTTTTTTTTCATGCCTACGTTTTGGTTAACATTCTTTTTGTACATTCGAACTCTAAAATTTAGATCTTAGTTTCCGCCGAGTTTGAGGTGGAAAACAAAAACCACTCACTTGAGATTTTTCTCTGTCGCTCGAAGTGAATCACAGCACAGTGTATCCAAGGTAAACACGAGTATTTAGCGATCACGATGATTTAACAAACACAAATTATTGTCAACTTTAAAACAGAGGGATTTTTGTCACGATCGTGCGTCTCGCGTGCGAGTAACTGGCTCGCCACAAGAGAACCGATGTCGACGACGGCTTACTTTGAGTGTGACCTTTTTTTTTTTTTTTTTTTTTTTCTTCATCATGAAAATTCATAAGAAATCGGATGCCGTCTATTTTATCCGTTTACTATGTGCATACACCATACATACGTGTCGCGTAGGGATCATTTGCACAGAATAGAAGAATCGTCACTCTGTTAACGATTGTTGGACTTCCATCGCGACCTTTTTGATCATGTGATCTATGCTTGCCGATAAAAAATTGAATCTCATTTGGCAAAGTGAACAAAAAAATATTAATCGAAGCTAAAGGTGCGGGGGAGTCGATATCTTATCTAAAAGATCTCCTCCCCCGTCCCTTGGGAAATTATCGGCCTCGCAACTGACTGCACGTCGTGTAAGGTTTGAAAAAATATTGGTGGATGTGCGATTTGTGCCAACGACTCGTGTTGTGTGCATGTAAAGCAGAAGGTATACTTATTAGCGACAGATTTTTCACGGCGTGCAACTTTAAGTAGTAAGATAACAACTACATTTTACGTGGAACGGCAGACTATAATTTAAAAATAAACTAACTATTCTTCGTTCAACAACTGATTCGAATACTAAAATTTTTACTACAAAAAAAAAAAATAGTGTCATCTTGATATACTTGTACTACGTGTGATTTTGTATTTAAAATGTTTTTTTTTTCTTAGAAATAATTTTATTAGCACAGTAGTGATTAAAAAAGTAATGTTTTTCTTAATATTGGATATCGTTAGAGCTTCAGTCGAATTAAATTATTCCCACGGATCAAAGTCCCCGATACCACTTCCAATTAATCTCATCTCGCGCATACATACGAGTTCCCAAACATTCCAATTCCACCGACGCACGCGTGTTAACACGCACACACACACACACACACACTTACTCACGAACGCATTGATTGAAACGAATTGTTTATTGTTAACAGAAAACAGGCGCGAGGATCAAGATCTACTCCAACTGCTGTCCCCACAGCACGGATCGGCTCATCAGCATCTGCGGCAAGTCCGACACGGTGCTCGATTGCATCCGCGAGCTCGTCGCCACCATCAAAACCGTAAGTACACATGTATACACTTACCAAAAAACCAAAAGCATGAAGGAAAAAAAAATGTATCTAAATTATCTTCTCTTCCCACCCCGTCCCGATATAGTCACCGCTGAAGGGCGTGAACAATCCGTACGACCCGCGCAACTATGACGAGTTCTACGCCGAGGAGTACGGTGGGTACGGTGAGAGCGGCCAGCCTGCCGGTGGTGGCGGTGGTGGCGGCGGTGGTGGCAAGCCCGGCGGCTTCGGCGGTCCCGGAGGTCGAGGCGGTAACATGGGCGGCGGAGGCGGTGGCGGCGGCGGCATGGGTCCCCGTGGACGCGACAACCGCGGTGGCGGCAACTTCAAGCCCAATGGTAAGACTTGGCTTGGCATATATACCATCATACTCACTTCCGAGTTCATTTTTTATCAGTACAAGAGATGGAGGGGGGCTGGCGGTGTTACGGGTGGGTGGTGGTCGTGTAGAGTTTGATGACCATTTTAAATGCATAATAAAAACATTACGTGTTTTTCAAGTGTACTCTGATGGCGTGTTGATTAATCAGCTATTTCATTTCAATGATCGATTAAATTTATTTTGTTTTTATTGGTTATCTTGATTGAAGAGATGATTATTAGGATGGATAAAACACCAATATCTAGTTATCTTCATGGGCAAGGAGAAATATGAAACTTACTTTTGTGGCGTCTATATATAGATATATCAGAGTCGAGTTCTGTTGAGGGTATTTATATGAAATCCTCTTTTCGGTGTGCAGGATTTATTCATTTATTGAAAGTAACTATTTTTCAGACTATTGGCGAAATTTTAATCAAAGTATTGTGTTAACTCGGGTGTACATTTTGCCCTGATGTTGTCTAACAATGTACACCCCATGTTGAATTATTTATTGTATTAAAACACGAGGATCAACCAAAACCATAAAATAAAAATATAACGATGAACAACTATCTTTGACAACCATTGAATAAAGTTAAGACCCCATTTTTCGCGTTTATTTGGTGTAAAACAATTTGAGAATAGAAATTGTTCTGCGTCGGGTGTGCTTTCAATTTTTATGCATTATCGATCGGTAAATCTTCAAGGTCGAGTGAACAGATAGAAAATGAGTTGTCGGGTGAAATAAGGTACATGCGGTTTTTTCGATGCGTGCGACACCCTCTCCCCTAGAACGTGGTATAATGAAAAAATCCAGAATGACTCTATAATTTAACCCTCGAATGGATGGGTCCAACGCGTTTAGAATCGGACGAAGGGAAACGCGTAAACTTACCAATGATCCGTTGTCTCATTTTACAGGTCCAGACATGAACCGGGGCGGTTTTGGAGGCCCAGGAGGCATGGGAGGTGGTCGCGGTGGCGGCGGCAA
Organism: Copidosoma floridanum; assembly: GCF_000648655.2. The sequence goes on along the minus strand of NW_019379487.1, from coordinate 327,916 downwards.
CGTTCGCGGTGGCGGAAACTTCGGTGGACCACCCGACCGTGGCTTCGGCGGTGGTAACATGCGAGGAGGTGCCGGAGGCGGCGGTGGCGGATTCGGTGGTCCCGACCGTGGTATGGGAGGAGGCATGGGCGGTGGTATGGGAGGAGGTATGGGTGGAGGCGGTGGTGGCTTTAACAGCAACCGTGGAGGCCCACCCTTCTCCGGTGGCGGCGGCGGTGGCGGCAGTGGAGGCAATTTCAACGGTGAGTGTGACGAATTTCATTTCATCGATGACTCCTTCAAGAGAAACTTTGCATAACCATTCGTTTGATTTAAAGGCAACGGCTGGGGTAACAACATGCAAGGAGGAGGAGGAGGTGGTGGTGGGGGTGGTGGTGGTGGTAACGCCAACGGCCTTGGAGGCGGCGGTGGTATGGGCAATGCGCCACCAATGGCTGGTGGTGGAAGCGGTGGCAGTGGCGGCGGTAATGGGCCCAGCCAAGGTGGAAGCCCCGGTGGCGGTAACGTCAGCAGTACACAAGTCACTATTCCGAAAGATGTGCGTTTGGCCTTTGATGTGTATTATTATTTTTTTTACCACAAATGGGGGCATCTAACTATTGTCAAACATTTTTTTTGTCTGCGTAGCTCGCTGGTGCCATTATCGGCAAAGGTGGCGCACGAATTCGCAAGATCAGATCGGACAGTGGCGCTGGCATTACCATAGATCTCCCATTGCCGGGTAGCAACGATCGCATCATCACCATCACCGGCTTACCCAACCAGATACAGATGGCTCAGTTCCTCTTGCAGCAAAGGTAAACTTTATATATCCTTATCCACTTATTTCATTATCTCATTGAATGCGATACCATACTAAAAGAACTGCGTTTTTCTTCTTTAACGTTTATAAGGCCATGTTATACGAATCTAAAAACAATATTTTTCGCCAAGTTATAGTATTTTTCAAATGTTGTTTTTTTCACTCAACAACGTTCATTTTTGTTTCAAAAGTTGTAGCTTCTAATACCTAATCATATGAAATTGAGCAATATGTAACAATCAAAACGTTTTTTAATTATCTTCTACTTGCGAAAATAAGCTAGTTAAGTCATATTTTAAGAACTGATGAATGCTAGATTAATATTGTAGAAGATTACGTTTAGAAATTCATTATGATGAGAAATGTGTATGCCTCTACTTACAATTGAATTTGTGATGATTTTTTTAATTGCTGTAAAATAATGACTTTACTTTGTAAAAGTGTATGAAAGAAAAATAAAATTCGCAAATTAATAAAATTAACTGGAATCCTGCACGAGATCAAACGTTTGTATGAATGAAAGTGTATGAGGGAATCAGATGCTAACAATTTTGTCATGTAAATTAACATAAGCTACTTAAGTTACGCCTGCAATAATGATACTGCTTAAAAATGCATTTGATAATTTATGATTAATATAAGTGCTGTCAAATGACATGAAAAACATACGAATTAACCGAATAATGTCAAATGAAAATCAAAGAATTATTTAAGAATGTAAAAATGTATTCTGTTTGAAAAAGTAATTAATTGGTCGTGTTGAAGATATATTATTTGTTCTTTGGTTTTCATTAGTTTCTCATCGCTCACTAACAATTTAACGAAAAACTAACAGCCTGTACAAAAAAAAGAGCTCGTGAGCGAAGAAAGCAAAAAAGAATGCATAAGGAGTTTGGCTTCTCGTCCAAGGGTATTGTCGTCGGAGTAACCAAAAGTCATTTTAAACATTGAGCATCATTGTATGGAAGACTAGTGATTTTGTTGTTCTATTTGAGGTGTAACAAGGAATCACTAATCATCCTACAAAGGTGCTCGCAATCTTCATGTGCTCATGCCTACTACCACGTGTCCTACTGCCTGCTTGTTGCCTTGGATTAAAACTAACAACGGCGCATCTCCTATTTTTTAAGCAATCATTTGAATACGTCACCACTAACAAACTAGTCATTTTGGGTTTCATCATTACATGATAATATTAATAATAAAACAATGTAACTATTGTGTAAAGAAAAACGCAGTTTCATTTTCCAGACAAACTATTCGTTAAGAAGATGAGAATTAATTTCTATGGTCAAAGCCAACCAATGATAATGTTTCTTTTTTTTTTTTTCAGCGTACACGAAAATTCTGAGCAAGCTTACTAAACAGTAATCATTGTAGCGAAAAAGAGGGGGAGCCAAAGATGCGTTTATAATTTTTTTTAAGCAAACTTATATCTCGGATTGAAAAAAAAAAAAAAAAAAAATGATAGAATTCAAGAATAATCAAGACAAATAGCAAGAAACCATATTTCTAAATGAAAGATAAAATCTGGAGTGGATTCATCAACGTTGTGCTGCAGATGTGACGTTTTACAAAATAGTTTCATCGCTAATAAACGACCTTAGAAAATCATTAAAACACAAGTCGTGTATGAAGGAAAAAAAAATTGTCAAAATTTACATACTGATTAAGTACATGAAAGTAATTGTTGCCATAAGTTTTTATTTTATTTTTTTTCACTCAGTAAATGCAACAGGTGGTTTCAAAAGGATAAACGTGTAAGTGCAGCTACATGCTTAGAATAGTTACATGCACTTGCTTTTTAAATTACTAACCATTTACTAATATTAAAATGTTTCGAGTGTTGAGTATCAGACTATTTTTTTATATATCTTGAATGAAGTTGAGTCGTATCAATCAGTTTTGATAAATGCGAGAATGATAAGGGGGAAAAAAATGTAAATTGTTTTAGTAAATTTGTTGATTGTTTAATTGTTAGTTTTTTCATGCGCGTGTATATTTGAAAAATCCTCGACAGAAATTTTTAAACTTACGCTGTAAATATCACGAGCTATGGTAACACTTTTTCAACTAATTTTTTATCCTTTTGAAACCACTTGGACCGATCTTTTTTTAGCTTGTTAAACAAAGGTATTTGCACACCAAAACGTGAACCGCTCCCAATCGTATTAAGTCTTGTGGAAGAAAGTTAGAAGTTAATAATGTGAAGAAGTAAAAAAATTACGTTTTTTTTTTTTCGGATGAAAGTTTTTGGTGAAAGACACCATGATATGCATACATGTTTTACGGTAAGGACAACATACAAAGAAAAAAAAAAAAAAAGGAAAGAAAGAACGTTGCCAGTGTGAATTAAAAAAAAAAAGAACCTTTGTAAATAAAACACTATACCAACTTTCTTTCATCCTCTTTATGCCTAAAAATTTGTATACTTTGACTGCTAACTGCACACTCGTGTAGCTCCTTTTATTATAACCGTTTAATAATTATTAATAAATAGCTAGAAAAACATAACACCCCTTCTCTCTTACCCTCCATACTCTTTTTAAATGGGATTCACCACGATCGCCTGATGTACTGATGTGTTATTTTTTGTAATTCTTTTTATCATTTTGATAATCTATTGATTTATAGAAAGTGTTTTACATCATGTGTATGATGGTGATGTCACCAAATGTTTTACATTGCACTGAAATACGTCAGTACATTTAATGTGAATCGCATACTGAGTGTCAGTAGAATGAAAATGTACGGCAATCATCTTCAAATTAATGTTATCAAAAGTAAATATACTTTACTATTACATAAAAACATCAAATTACTAGAACCATCGACATTATAAGGTGGTGCCGATACGAAAATTAATTGAAAAATACATCTAATATACGGAAATTCTAAGGATAATAGAAGAAAAAAAAGTTTGTAAACAAAAATGATTTGAGCAATTCAAACATAAATTTACTTATATACAATATGTATAATAAAGATCTAAAATAGTGTATGCGTCATTTAACATGTGGCATTTATAACGTTATTTCTTTCATTATTATTTTCCTCGCGACCAAATTGAGAGGAAATTTATTTTATTTGAGCCAGCGAGTGTACCTCCCCCCATAATATCCTAATTAATTATAAATAAAAAGCAGCGATTACATTTTATAAGTTCAACAAAAAAAAATAATAAAAATTAGATAAGAGAGCCTTCTCATCTAAATGTTCGTCCTCTTCCAGTTAATCTCCCTAGATTAGTAGTATATCCCGAGCCTCTCTCCCAAATGAAAAAAAATAATAACAATAAAATAAAAACACTTCATAAATAAAGCACATGGTAATTTTACTTTAAGTGTCTTCGTGGCGTTTGTTAAGGGCATTTTTATATAATTTAAACTAGGCAATAGAAGTTATTATAATTTATTTATTACTTATATGTAATTTCATCGGCTTCTTATTTTTTTGTAACTAATCTTACCGTAATTATTTTTGCAGAGAAAAACAATAACATACTTATTTACGTACACGATTCTCTGTAGTCGCCCGCTTCGAAAAAAAAGTCACACTTATTTTTGTATGCTGTTTATTCGTATTTGGCGAACCGACGGGCGATCGGTTAACTAAGAAAAGGTAAATAAGAGCACGTGATGCAAAACGTGATGAGATTTTTCTTTCGCAAGAAATGATTTTAGCGTTCAGTGCAATGATAGGCTCATAAAGAAAGTTAAAAAAAAAAAAAAGTGATTGAGATATAATTACATCATCACGTGGTAAGAATACTTTGAAGAGAAAAATAAATAGAAAGCAAATTATGTAAAAGTGCGGAACAGCGCAAAGGGAGGGAGGATCTCTTTTTTCCGTAGGATGATGGCTATTACGATGATAGACGTTATCTTGTAACACGTTTGTGTAATATAAGATATACTGTTTACAACTGATTTGTATTGAATATACTTTTTATTTGTCAAATAAACTTAGTACAAACAATATCTACATTGTTTCGTTTTATTTACATAAACACACCTTTTAGAGGTCTTACGAAGCTGGATGTCTTTTATGTTACATAATTTTTTTTAACGAATTTCTTTTGATGGAACAATAAACTTTTAAGTTCTTAAACTTCAAGAATAATACAGTTTTTCAGTGTTTTTTTTACCAAAATAAAGTATTTTGTAAAACCACAAACATTTTTTTGTATAGCTAAAAACTAATGATTTACTCATTTGGCTCAAAGAATATCGTTGTGAAGCTTCAAATTTTTTTATGTACAATGCAAAAATAGTATTAGTATATGCTACGGACCATAAGAGCAAAGTAATTATTTTTTGGCTTTTCCTCAGGGAAAAATAAGAGAAGTAAAAATCTAAGATATTATTTACCTGCATTTTTCTCCCAATATATGAGTGTAATATAAAACTTTTATTTTACACCACTTTAACATTGTTTTTGAACCATAAAGACTTCTGTTGAATTCTTCCCAAGAGGCGCAAGGCGTGAAAAAAATGTTTTATCATAGCATCCAAATTCTCTCAAATTATACGTTTTTAATGATGGATTACGGGTTCGTGGTTGTTTTTTAAAATGTTTTAGATACATTTGTCGTGAAACGCGTATAAACAAATAAGCACCTTATTTGCCAAACAAAAATTTTTTCTCAGGATAAGAAAATTAAAATAAAACAATAATCTTATTTATAGAATAATGATTTTTCTACAATGACGCGTGAAATTTTATGTTTTTGCTATCATGATTAAACAAATCCCTGTGATTATAAAAAAAAAGAATCCAATCACGCATTTGTAAATGAAAGACAAAACCACACGGTTTCATTCAGCCGTACTTTTCCAACCGTTTTTGTACTAGTTTTTATTTGTCAGATAATTTATTTGTTTTATGGTATACCCTGTATTAATGAACAACACGAAGGTTAAACTTTTCGTGCATTAAATTTCTCCTGTGATAAACGCCTTAACAGATGTCTTAAAATGTGCAGCAGCTCCACTAATCAAATATACCTAGTGGCTTTGTTTGACATATTGTCATTAATTTTAAAGGTAACGTAATTCATTGAATATAGATTTTTGGCAGTATATGTATTCTCAATTGTTTTATAAATTTTAGACTTGCGTGCTTATTTAACAGTCAATTAAGAATGAACATTAAAAATTAAAAATGTTCTTTGCAAATTTTTGTTTGAACACAACTGCATCCGATTTAACGTGTTTAATCGACACAATAACTTCCGTCAGATTATCGAAATATATTAAACTTAAAATCGAAAAATTCTCTTACATTGAAAAGTATCGTCAGTAAGTGAGTTGAAAATGGAGTGGTTCAATCTTAACGTTTTGGTGGTAATTTTTACTCTACTGATTAGCAATGGTAAGTTGGTGAAAACAAAAATTTAAATAAAGAAAAAAAAACCATAGTAGACCGATTAATGTTCCTACAGAAATAATTTTGAAACCATATTTTGGTTATTAACCCGTCGAGAAAAACAATAAAGTATTAACTTGGAAACACTTGATGAATAAGTACAGTACGCACACGGAGCTTTGTAAGTTTTCCGGTATTTAAATTAATTATTTAAAATCACATTACATAATTATTAAATTAGTAGAATAGGTCAGTAAAAATGTATAGATGTGTGAGCAATATTTTACCTTCTTTACAAGTTTACGGACATTTTTAATTTTTTAATTTTTTTAAACTTCTTTTTTTCTAATGGAAAATTTTTGTTTTGCCCAAATGGTTATTATATTTATTTCTACCTAAAAAATTATAATTACTTTAAAGTTAATTATATCAATCGTATTTGGGTATATTAAGTGAATCAGATCTTAATTACAACAATTGGACAATTAATATGTTCACTATAAAATTAAATTTAATCTAATTAGTGGATTGGTTATTGATAGTTTTTCAACCATACTTTTTTTATAGCTGCGGGTCTGGAATCCGAAAGAATCATTGGTGGTCACTTGGCCAAAAAACACCAATTCAAGTACTTTGTCTCCATACAGTTGAGACAATTCCATCATTGCGGCGGTGCACTCATAGCACCCAATATCGTTTTAACAGCAGNAATTCAAGTACTTTGTCTCCATACAGTTGAGACAATTCCATCATTGCGGCGGTGCACTCATAGCACCCAATATCGTTTTGACAGCAGCTCATTGCGTTTACGACGTCTATGGTGTATATATTCACTTATTAACAGTCAATGCTGGGACAACGAATGCAAACGATGACACTTACAGCAGTGCTGTTATAAAAATTTACATCCACGATAAATTTATCTTCGTACGAGGAACTAATGACATCGCTGTATTGAAAGTAGGTACTTATATTACCATAAACTTGTATGGAAATCTCTTGAACAATTTTAAGATGAGTTGAATGGGTTGAACGTATATTTTCTTTAGTTGGAAAAAGATTTCGACGTAAGTGGTCGTTTACCCATTGGTTTGGCGTCTCTACCACTGGAAAACGAAGATTTTATCGGCAAAACTGCAGTGACGATGGGTTTTGGCTGGGATAAAGTTAGGGAAGTGTACAGTCCTGCTCTCAAAGATACTCTTGAGTTTGGCGAATCCTCAGGAAAATTGAAATATGAGTTCGTGGATGTAGTAAAGACCAAGCAATGCGACTATGATCAAAAAATTATATGTGGCCAAATGAAGCAAAAATCATCCATGGCACCTCAAGGCGTTTGTTCGGTAGGTGTCTTTTTTATGCCTAAAATTAGTTTTGACGAGTATAGCTTCTTGAAGGTAAAACAGTTGATGTACACATATAAAATAAAACAAACATTGTCTGATAAATAATTACGTGTACAAAAACGGTTGGAAAAGTACCATTAAACGACTGGGTAGTATTTTTATTGTTTTGTATTTTATTTAAAAACGCGTATAAATAGATTGTTTTTTCATAATTACAGGGATTAGTTGAATCATAAATGGAAAAACAAAATTTTATACCCCTAAACGTATTATACCGTAAAAAAAACATTCTATAAATAAGATTGTTTTATTTTAATTTTTTATCCTAAGAAAAAATTTTTGTTTGGCAAATAAGGTGCTTATTTGTTTGTGCGCGTTTCACGAAAATTGTATCTAAAACATTTTAAAAAACAACCACGAACCCGTAATCCATTATTAAAAACGTATAATTTGAGAGAATTTGGATGCTACAATAAAACATTTTTTTCACGCCTTGCGCCTCTTAGGAAGAATACATCACAAGTCTTTATGATCGTAAAATCATGTTGAACTAAGTGTTAAATTAACTTTTAATGTTATTAAAAATAAAGAAACTTGCGAATTTGGCGATAACGAAAACGATCATTTAGATTTCATAGATTTCCAGAACAATGGAAGTAAAAGTTAAAAAAAAAAAATCTTTGTCCGTGGATATGTTAGCTCAAAAATTTACTGTCAAAAATTGAGGTCGATCAAGATCGAATCAAGCAATTCAGAAAAAAGAAATGACATACAAATAAAAAACTTAACAAGATAAATGGACTGTTACGTGAATTAAACGTATAATTTGTATCCATAAATTTATAAAAGTAAATATTTTCAGGGTGACAGCGGTGGTCCTCTAGTATACAACAATAAAGTCATTGGAATTGTGAGCCGTAGTCCAAGAGGATGCGATGAATCATTTAAGCCGGCTTCGTACACGAAAATTGCTAAGTACTTGGACTTCATTAAAAATGCCATGATGGACTAGAAAACAACCGATGAGTTAGTTAAATCCATAAATCCTTTTATTTTGAATATTAGCAAACAAAAAATTGTAGAGTTAGTTTGACAGCCGATTCAGAAGGTTGCAATTATTACAAATGATTTTTGGCAAATTTAAAGTAAGTAATTGACTGATTTTAGGATTATTTTGGCCCGATTCATAGATATTTTAAACGTCGAAAAGTTATTGTGTCAAAATTTTCTTGAAAATCTATTGAATAGCCTGTATTAGTTAACTAAAACATTACGTAAGAAGATTTCCAAAAACAAATGGTATAATTTCTGAATCAGTGATTAAACTATTTCTACATTTTTACAGAGAGAAAGGATTCTTGTGACATCTCATGTTCCTAGTTTGTATTTTTGTGTGAAAAATCTTAAAATAAATAACCCAAAGTATTTAGCTGTGCCGCGTAACAAAATGGTAAGTGAAGTCAATCGCTTCGTTATGCAAAATATATGTTCAAGTACAATTAAATCGAGAATTCTCATGACGTATTTGAATTTTGTCAAAGTATTTCAACGAAAAGCTATCAAAGTTACTTAAAAATGATAGTATAAATATTGTAATTATCGTTTTCCGCAAAATTCGGAATGTGGTAACTGGAATTGTTTATGTTGTAAATTTGAATATTAAGATTAAGAATTTTTTATAAATTATGAGTTTTCCTTGCTGTTCACGGTAAATTTGTTAAAATTAAAAAAAAAATTAAAAACCAGTAAGAAAATCGATTTTTGCGCTCATGACGTTATATTCTCAGGATAAGAAAATTAAAATAAAACAATAATCTTATTTATAGAATAATGATTTTTCTACAATGACGCGTGAAATTTTATGTTTTTGCTATCATGATTAAACAAATCCCTGTGATTATAAAAAAAAAGAATCCAATCACGCATTTGTAAATGAAAGACAAAACCACACGGTTTCATTCAGCCGTACTTTTCCAACCGTTTTTGTACTAGTTTTTATTTGTCAGATAATTTATTTGTTTTATGGTATACCCTGTATTAATGAACAACACGAAGGTTAAACTTTTCGTGCATTAAATTTCTCCTGTGATAAACGCCTTAACAGATGTCTTAAAATGTGCAGCAGCTCCACTAATCAAATATACCTAGTGGCTTTGTTTGACATATTGTCATTAATTTTAAAGGTAACGTAATTCATTGAATATAGATTTTTGGCAGTATATGTATTCTCAATTGTTTTATAAATTTTAGACTTGCGTGCTTATTTAACAGTCAATTAAGAATGAACATTAAAAATTAAAAATGTTCTTTGCAAATTTTTGTTTGAACACAACTGCATCCGATTTAACGTGTTTAATCGACACAATAACTTCCGTCAGATTATCGAAATATATTAAACTTAAAATCGAAAAATTCTCTTACATTGAAAAGTATCGTCAGTAAGTGAGTTGAAAATGGAGTGGTTCAATCTTAACGTTTTGGTGGTAATTTTTACTCTACTGATTAGCAATGGTAAGTTGGTGAAAACAAAAATTTAAATAAAGAAAAAAAAACCATAGTAGACCGATTAATGTTCCTACAGAAATAATTTTGAAACCATATTTTGGTTATTAACCCGTCGAGAAAAACAATAAAGTATTAACTTGGAAACACTTGATGAATAAGTACAGTACGCACACGGAGCTTTGTAAGTTTTCCGGTATTTAAATTAATTATTTAAAATCACATTACATAATTATTAAATTAGTAGAATAGGTCAGTAAAAATGTATAGATGTGTGAGCAATATTTTACCTTCTTTACAAGTTTACGGACATTTTTAATTTTTTAATTTTTTTAAACTTCTTTTTTTCTAATGGAAAATTTTTGTTTTGCCCAAATGGTTATTATATTTATTTCTACCTAAAAAATTATAATTACTTTAAAGTTAATTATATCAATCGTATTTGGGTATATTAAGTGAATCAGATCTTAATTACAACAATTGGACAATTAATATGTTCACTATAAAATTAAATTTAATCTAATTAGTGGATTGGTTATTGATAGTTTTTCAACCATACTTTTTTTATAGCTGCGGGTCTGGAATCCGAAAGAATCATTGGTGGTCACTTGGCCAAAAAACACCAATTCAAGTACTTTGTCTCCATACAGTTGAGACAATTCCATCATTGCGGCGGTGCACTCATAGCACCCAATATCGTTTTGACAGCAGCTCATTGCGTTTACGACGTCTATGGTGTATATATTCACTTATTAACAGTCAATGCTGGGACAACGAATGCAAACGATGACACTTACAGCAGTCGCGTTAAAAAAATTTACATCCACGATAAATTTATCTTCGTACGAGGAACTAATGACATCGCTGTATTGAAAGTAGGTACTTATATTACCATAAACTTGTATGGAAATCTCTTGAACAATTTTAAGATGAGTTGAATGGGTTGAACGTATATTTTCTTTAGTTGGAAAAAGATTTCGACGTAAGTGGTCGTTTACCCATTGGTTTGGCGTCTCTACCACTGGAAAACGAAGATTTTATCGGCAAAACTGCAGTGACGATGGGTTTTGGCTGGGATAAAGTTAGGGAAGTGTACAGTCCTGCTCTCAAAGATACTCTTGAGTTTGGCGAATCCTCAGGAAAATTGAAATATGAGTTCGTAGATGTAGTAAAGACCAAGCAATGCGACTATGATCAAAAAATTATATGTGGCCAAATGAAGCAAAAATCATCCATGGCACCTCAAGGCGTTTGTTCGGTAGGTGTCTTTTTTATGCCTAAAATTAGTTTTGACGAGTATAGCTTCTTGAAGGTAAAACAGTTGATGTACACATATAAAATAAAACAAACATTGTCTGATAAATAATTACGTGTACAAAAACGGTTGGAAAAGTACCATTAAACGACTGGGTAGTATTTTTATTGTTTTGTATTTTATTTAAAAACGCGTATAAAT
>NW_019379487.1:288039-312201 GCF_000648655.2 Copidosoma floridanum | reverse complement strand
AGAATAGTCAAGTTTGTTGCTTCATAAAGGAGTTTTTACTCATCAAAAATGATTCAGAATTAAAAGAAATATCTTGATCAAAATATCTGAGTACATAAAAAATTTTACAAAACAAAATTAAACATTTACAACGGAACGAGATTAACGAAAAATAGGCAAGTTTTTTACTATCCTAAATCTATATTATAATTGTTACAATTCTTAAATAAGGTAAATGTTTTATTACATAAAAAATATGTAAATATTTTTCAAAATTATTTAACCTGAATAGATTACCAGGCCGACCTTACACTGTATTTCACGAATATTACAAAATGTAAAAAGTCATGCTCACTTTCCAGTAAAGTTTGTAAATTGTTTACATGAACAAGCTGAAATGATAAAATTATTTGTTTCGTAAAAAAAAAAAATAATTACATCAGCTTTAACTGTGTCACAATTTAAAAATTGTAGGTCAATTATAAGCGTTAAAGTTTATAATAACCTTTTTATGATCTATAATGATATATGCATTAATGACCATGTTTTGTTAGAATAAACTAGTAGATAGTGGGTGCTTGGGTACCAAAGTATGAAGTTGTACTTCTATGAAACAATGTGTCAAACAATATAATTACGAGCATAAAAATACCTTCTTTAAAACAATACTGTGTACAAAAAAGAATCAATTATTGTTAAACTGAGTATACCTACGTAAATTAAATGTGGTTTTAATAAATATTTTAGTATTTAAGAAATGAACGATTATAAGCAATTTATTACGGCATAATACAATATGAATGATACGTAGGCTGGAGAGTACAAGACTGTGCACTTTTAATTAATGTCCCGATAATTTCAAAATGATTTCCTACCCCTACGCTGACTACATCTTCATAGCCATGATTACATTTGTCACATACGCTCACACACTTATTCCTAGTCCACATTTAATTCCTAAAATATAATTTTATCTAAAAGATTATAAAAAACTATCCTTAAGTACCGCTTTCTTTAATAGGGTAGTGTTACATGCTAGTGAATGTCCTTTCAAGAAGTCAATCACACATGCGTTTATTGGATAGGGATTATTTACATCAAACATTCATTCAAAAAAGCATAAAAAATACCGAAAAATTACAGTTTGTTTAACTGTATTTTCTTTAAACGTTTGAATATACAAAAATTGCAATTTACCATGTAACCTTATGAAAAAATCACAGTTGCATTTATATGACCTGTGGAAATCTACCACGTCCTTAAGCCAAAAAATCACGTTAATTACGAATGAAAAAAACTGCGAAAGAATAAAACGCAATAAAAATCAATAATTATATTTATACAGGACAGAAAGATTTTTTTGAGTTCTTAAAAATTTAAAAAAAAATATGAAAAATTGTACTAACAGTTATTTTGTATTAGTTATAATTAGTTGTAACTGTAAGCAGATGTTTATTTAAAAACTAAAAAACCAATGATAAGTAAATAAATATGTATCAATACATAGGAAAATTGCTCTGCTAAGATATACTATTTTTCAATTTTTCGGAAAAACATTTAAGAAAAAAAACTAGTACATTTTATTGTTTCTCTAGAAATGGTCTAGGAACTATCATATTTTTGTCTTTTAATTATCTCTTTATTTTTAACTCACACGAAAATTGTAACATGTAGTACTAACTTTAAAAAACAAAAGAATGTACCAATTATTCCTCACCATCTTTACAAAATCATATCCGTCTCTCTGTCTTCTAACTGTTGTAGTTTTTCGTGTTTGAAGAATTAATTTTTTTTTCTAAAGTAAATTACAGTTAGAGTAACAAGAATATTTAATGATTTGGATGTTTTTTGCGTTGATTTTTTATTCACAACGACTTGAGTAAAATGACAATAATAATTTCCACCAATACAAATCAAAAAGAGAAGTAAAATGTATAACTTAATGTCGGAATAAGCTGTACTTCCACAAAAATTGTAAAATTTTTTCCAATCCGTTGAAATATCGACAAGTCATTGAAAACAAAAAATATCTCTGTTCCATTAAATTTAGTAACATGAAAGTAGTGCCTTCATTAATACGTTCTTCGTCTACTTATTACCAGTAGTTGCGGGTCTGGAATCCGAAAGAATCATTGGTGGTCACTTGGCCAAAAAACACCAATTCAAGTACTTTGTCTCCATACAGTTGAGACAATTCCATCATTGCGGCGGTGCACTCATAGCACCCAATATCGTTTTGACAGCAGCTCATTGCGTTTACGACGTCTATGGTGTATATATTCACTTATTAACAGTCAATGCTGGGACAACGAATGCAAACGATGACACTTACAGCAGTGCTGTTACAAAAATTTACGCTCATCTGAAATTCCTTTTTACAGGCACAAGTGACATTGCTTTATTGAGAGTATGAACCATACATTTATATAAAAATCACTTGCACCCTTTTGACAAGTTAAAAGTTTATTTATCTACATTATTATCAGCTTGAGAAGAGTTTCGACGTAAGTGGTCGTTTACCCATTGGTTTGGCGTCTCTACCACTGGAAAACGAAGATTTTACCGGCAAAACTGCAGTAGTGATGGGTCTTGGCTGGGATAAAATTAGGGAAGTATACAGTCCTGCTATCAACGATACTCTTGAGTTTGGCGAATCCTCAGAACAATTAAGATATGAGTTCGTAGATGTTGTAAGAACCGATCGATGTGACTTGGATCAAAAAACTCTGTGTGCTCATATGAAGCAAGGATTATATGAGGCACCTCAAGGCGTTTGTGGGGTATGTGTCTTTGTAATTTTTTTATTGTTTAGTGTAAGTGTGAGCCTTTAACGGTACTGTAGATCATGGTGAATGCGCATATATATACATTACAGTATCCATTATTTCTCAAGTTATATATTCTAATCATATATCCACTGAAATTTCTTTATTGTTTGGACTATAATAATGATCCTACTCCTCAAAGTCGAAATAACATGGGATTTAAAACAATTTGAACATATAATTCTTTTGACCCATACAATTTTTTTTTATTAAAGATCGTCAAATTACATTTAGTACCATTAAAATTATATACTTAATTTTTTTTTTTTAGGAAAAAAAAAAAATCAATTCTACAGTTTTTGGTATTTTTAGCCTTTTTTCTGCATTGAAGAATTTAAATTATCTTTAAAATTAACTCAGCTTAAAAAATCCTGCCAAAATTAAATATAACTACACTAATTTCATGAAAAACTTTACATAAAAATTCATATAAAAATCGTATTGCAGCTGTATGGGAATAAAAATAATTCGCTGAATCAATTGTAAATGTTTTTTTTTTTCATTTGTACTCATTAATTCATCGACATCAATATTTTCAGGGTGACAGCGGTGGTCCTCTTGTGTACGACAATAAAGTAATTGGAATTGTGAGCCGTAGTCCAAGAGGATGTGACGAATCATCTGAACCAGCTACATACACTAAAATTTCTGATTTCCTTGACTTCATTGAAGGTGCAATAAATGACAAGGAAACAAGCGATATGTTAATCAAATCTATTGAATATTAATACATCGAATAATTATTTTTCTAGTCAAAAGCAAGTTAAAAAAAAATATAATACAAAAGTTGTTTAACAATAAATATTCAGATGTATCTGATTGTTTAATACAAAAATAGTACATTGCACCACTAAGTAGAAAAGTAATAGTTTTTGAAGTAGAGAAAATAAATTTTTAACTGCAATTAACTGAAAAAACTACTTGTGTCTCCTTAGACTATTCAATATTTTTATGTGACGTCTTAAAGACTTTGTTAATAACTACACAGATTTACTTAATGTTGAATATTGAGTAGAATATCTAAAAATAAATAACACAAAATGTTTAAATATTTTTAAACAAAATGATGAATTAAACGGGTTGGTGAATGAAGTAGGAGACTTACGTGTAACAACGCAAAAAAATAAAGAATTTGCATGACAAGTTAAGTGATAATTTTTTATTAATATCTGAGTTAGTGAAATGTTCGATCAGTGGAAGAATTAAAAATATTCAAAACTACTGCAAAATTATTGTAAATGAAGTAAAGTTATTATTACCCAGAAATTGTTGTACCTTTAATTATTTTGTATTGTATTTATGATTTTTCAATATCAAGAGATTATGAAAAAATATAACTATAACAGGTACCTCTTGTTATACACGGTTAATGCTTTTTTTAAAAGTTCCTTGAAGTGAATATTAAAATCGTGAATAAATTTAACGAATTATGTAAAACAAATTTCTTTTTAGGTGTTAGTATAGGTTTTTATGCAGAGACAATTTACGGATAGTAAAAATTATTTATTCTGGATGTTAAATTAGGTTCAACTTTAGTAACTATGATTTGTGTAACTTTCAAGCCACTAACCACGTTATAAATACAATATTTTTACTATCAATACTACTACTTTATTTTCCATTTTTAACTGACGAATCCTCTGCATCCCACTTTACATTTTCAAGGCTATTTTCGTGGAGCAAAAGTATATCAAAACTTAAATTTCTGTAGAAAAAAATTTGCCATAAGTGGAGTTCCCACCTACATACAATACCCAAAACAAGGTATTTTATAATGAAAATGAGAATGTTAGTACTTACAGAAAGTGGGTTTCAGAAAGGAGATGTAAGAAAATGATATCCCTCTGGTATTGAATTTCGAAGAAAAACATTTGTTTTTTTCTATAACTTTGCAAGTAGACGATTTATAATTTTTTTTTTTTTTTTTTTNGTCCTGCTCTCAAAGATACTCTTGAGTTTGGCGAATCCTCAGGAAAATTGAAATATGAGTTCGTAGATGTAGTAAAGACCAAGCAATGCGACTATGATCAAAAAATTATATGTGGCCAAATGAAGCAAAAATCATCCATGGCACCTCAAGGCGTTTGTTCGGTAGGTGTCTTGAATTAATTTTTTTGTTAAACATTAAATCATATGAGTTATATCAACTTCAACTAATACTATCAATTACATCGATACTAATGAGAATTTTAGGAATAATAATAGTGTTTAGGGTAAAACTATCGCAATATACCATAATGTATTGAGGAACCGATGTTAGGGTATAAACTAAAATTGCTAAGTACTTGGATTTCATCAAAAATGCTATAAATGACAATGGAACGGGTATGTGGATTAAAGTAGGACAATCGACACGGTCGTACTCAAATTAGTGCAAACTCGTTCAATCTTTTTTACCTGGTCGGCCAAGGGTTTTGGTTTTTTCACCACGCAATGCTCCTCGTAAAGGGTTTGAGCGACCTTCTCGCAGCAAAAATTGCCTGCCACATAGATCCTTCGCTCTCGAGGTGGTCTATGAGACATCATCAACGTGCCAATAAAGTACAAAAAGTGAATCCAATAATGTGTAATCAATAATGTAATATGTAACCATTATTTGTAATAAATAACAAATATATAATGTAAAATGTGCCTTACTGTTATGTACTCGTTTACAAAAGCCTAAAAATAAATAAGTTATCGTACACTTTTGTATTATTTTTATTTTATAAAATAAACGAAAATGAACCCTATAAAAGATTGTAAGGTGGAACAATGAGTTAATTATGGGACAAGTGATAAACTAAATCATTGTAACAACATAAAGAATTACTTAACAAAGTCGAAAAATTAGTTTTTCAACCTTAACAGCAAAAAATTTGATATTCTATGAAAAAAAGTGAGTACAATAATTTTAAACCTCAAACAAATACACCCTTTCTGTTTCATATATTTAACTCTAGGATAAAATCAAATGCTTTACAATTCAAAGAAGCTGAAAATTTATTTTTTGTCCACGTAAACAAGTTCTGCGATCGTGAGTATGGGATAGAGAAGTCGAAAATCTTTAAAAAAGTACAATTTTTTTTACTGAACTTTTTTCTTCCAAAAAATTAAACAACTTATTTCGAGATAACTTTTTTATCTAGAATATTATAAATGTTGTACATAGAAATATATGGGTGATAAATACATCAGTTGTACTAAGTCAAACTTTGAAAAATAAATATAACAGCTTTGTAGTAATTGATGTCTCAGTCGTGCCTTATCCCCAAAACTGCATAGTTTTTGCACAAGTGTAGTCCCTTGTTGTAATGTTATTTTGTACAAGAGTACACATTTTTTGTTTAAACATAGTGGTCATTGTGACTCCAATGTTGTAAAAACATTCAATCAATTGTTCGTAATAAAACGGAAAATAACATTTCGTAATTAATGTTATGTTAAAACTGCTTAATTAGTAAGAAGTTGAAAAATTTTTTTTTTTGCGCCGCATGATTTGTTATGATCTGGTGAGATAATTGCATTATCACGATTAAGCGTCGTACGATAATGATTTATTGATTCGTAATTAAATTCGTCGACCGATTGCAGTTAGGAACGCAAAGTTCATCTGATATCAATTTTTCTAATTACTTACTTTGTAAATATGTATATAATTATGTATAAATAAACAAAAATATATGGTTAACATTGACACATTATAACTATAAGTATACCAAAAGATTAAGTTGTTGATACCGTTTTGTTTGACCGTATCTTTCATTTTTGATGTGGCCTCCATAAGACATTAACAAAATTTGTTAGAAGCCTCGTAGTATCGAATTGTGAGAGTACAGTAAACATGTGAGCTTTCTTGGTCTGCTATTTTGCTCCATGTTTTAAAAAAAAATCTTCTATTAACTATTATTATTACCAATCATTTTTTATCGCGCCCGTATTATTGAGACATTTTCGCATTACTACGTTAAAGTGAACCTTGATTTTAATATTGAGAGTAATTTTTTAGGCTACGATATTAAATGAGTTTATGAAAAAAACTTTCCTGTGAATAAATTACAATATTACAATTATTTTTGTGTTAATAGCTCAAACTCTTCATAGTACGGACATGCTAGGTGCTTATTATTTTTTGTTTGTTTTTTTTTTCTAAGCAAAATATAATCACTGTTATCACTGTTAATCACAAGTCAAATAATAGAATAACTTGACCTAATGACTCGATTTTACATCATAATTATAATTAATCTGGGGCTATTCTGTTTTTCAACGTTTAGTTATAAAATGCATCAGATGGGGTGACAACATTGATATTGAAAGTATGTCCTCATTACAAGCAACTTCAT
Source organism: Copidosoma floridanum (assembly GCF_000648655.2). The sequence continues at coordinate 305,072 of NW_019379487.1, read as the reverse complement.
GTGTAAAACATTTGTATAAAATTACACGCTTGAAATAAAAATGTATAAATTTTATACGTGCTTACTTAACAGTCAATTAAGAATGAACATGATTTTATTATTTGTCATTTTTATTACGAATATCCGTTCAATAAAACTCCATCTTATTCAATGTATTAATTTAAATTGACACATTAACCTGCGTCAGGTTATAAAAGTATATAAGACGTATAACCGAAAATTCTCTTACATTAAGAAATATCGATATTAAGTGAGTTAAAAATGAAGTGGTCCAATCTTAGAGTTTTTTTCGCAGTTTTTACTGTACTGATTAGTAATGGTGAGTTAATAAAAAAAAAATTTGATTTTCGGGAATGAACTAATTAAAAATTAATGTTCTTTTAGAAATAGTTTGGAAATCGTTATACTTCTGCTTACAACTAGTATTTGATTTTTATCTCACTTTAGAGTTGCAATGAAGATTTAACTATAAAGTACTTGGAAAATATTTAATGTATACCATAGAAAAGACTGACATTAATCATTGGAATGTATTATTTAACTTTTTTAATAAGGAAGAAAAATTCGTAAAAATATCTCTTATTAAAAAACAAGTTACAAACATATTTTAAGTCGTGGAAATAAAACTAAGTACTTGAAATATCAGAATAGAACGAGCATAATATGTCAATTATAAAAATAAACATTGTGTTTTGTCTCTAATTCCATGTCAGTAGACTTTTTTTATGCTATCACAGTTTTTCGTACTTTGAAGTGTTAAATTTTTTTCTAAAGTTAATTATAATTCTCGTAATTACAAATATTGAATAATTTGTTAACTCTTTTTTACGACTACAGTAAAATGACAATAATGGTTTCAACCCATCCAAGAGTAAATCTGATCATAGCACTCCTGTTAAAATAATTCGCACTAACTCCACGAAAAGTGTACATAATTTTTACCAGTGCGTTAAAATTTTAAAAACCTAGTACTTAACATAGTTATCAATAGTTTTTCATCTAAAAAATGTATAAATATTTATTTTTATTAAAAAATTTGTAGTTTCTTAATGTTTATTAAATTTTGCTTGATGAGGTATATTTAATGATTCGGATCTTTGCGACGATGATTCTTTACTCACAATTACTACGGTAGAATGACAATTGGACAATTAATACGTAAACTATGAAATTAAATTAAATACAATTATTGGATTAGTTATTGATAGTTTTTCAACCATACTTTTTTTATAGCTGCGGGTCTGGAATCCGAAAGAATCATTGGTGGTCACTTGGCCAAAAAACACCAATTCAAGTACTTTGTCTCCATACAGTTGAGACAATTCCATCATTGCGGCGGTGCACTCATAGCACCCAATATCGTTTTAACAGCAGCTCATTGCGTTTACGACTCCCGAGGCATTAGTATCCATAAATCACCTTTTAAAGTCATCGTTGGGACAACGAATGCAAACGATGACACTTACAGTAGTCGCGTTATAAAAATTTACGCTCATCTGAAATACCGATACCAATATCCAGGTGATATGAATGATATTGCTGTGTTGAGGGTCGGTATCACATAGTCATGTTTGAACAAAAATATTTTGCGTCTCTTGAAAATAAGTCGAGTGGCTATGTATTTGAATTTTTTTTTCAGTTGGAGAAGAGTTTCGATGGTCGTTTACCCATTGGTTTGGTATCTCTACCACTGGAAAACGAAGATTTTATCGGCAAAACTGCAGTGACGATGGGTTTTGGCTGGGATAAAATTAGGGAAGTGTACAGTCCTGCTCTCAAAGATACTCTTGAGTTTGGCGAATCCTCAGGACAATTAAGATATGAATTTGTAGATGTTGTAAGAACCGATCGATGTGACTTGGATCAAAAAACTCTGTGTGCTCATATGAAGCAAGGATTGTATGGGGCACCTCAAGGCGTTTGTGGGGTATGTGTCTTTCCAATTTTGTTATCAAATATTGGTTTTTAAAATGCTTAATCGTATCCAAAAGCAGTGATGAAATATAAAAATTCTATTAAAAAATCCGTACAAGAATTCATCCGGTCTTGTTTTATCTTTATTTTTAAATCAACTATGGAAATTTTTTTTTTATCAATACCCATCGCTTGTGTCAATTTATAAACCAACGCAATGATTTTCAGGGTGACAGCGGTGGTCCTCTTGTGTACGACAATAAAGTCATTGGAATCGTGAGTCTTAGTCCAAAAGGATGTGACGAGTCATATGAGCCGGCTTCGTACACGAAAGTCTCCAAGTACTTGGATTTCATCAAAAATGCTATACATGACAAGGAAACAAGCGATATGTTTATTCAATCCAATAATTAATTTTCTTTAAATTATCAAGCGTCTATTTAAAAATATAAAATGCAAGAGTTAATTTCACAATTGATTTCGAAGCTTACAGCTGTGAAATGTGATTGTTGTTTTTTATTTGTTGCGTTATTTTGAAAAAAGAGACTTATTATTTTTTATTGGATTAGTTCCTACTTTTAGATGTGGTCTCTCTAGGACTTATAGAGTTTACTGACTTGCTTGGACTCTTTTTTCTTGTAGTAAACAAAGTTAAATAATAAGTGTTAAAACGGAAAAATAAAAATCAAGTCAATTGTCGAGTTAAGAAAAATACTTTTTCCGCCCTTGGGTGGTTTTGGGAGGCTGGTACTTCCTCGGGCGAAAAAGCAGTTTTCCGGAACTCGTTCGAAAAGTCTCCTTTACGAACCTCGTTACGGACCTCGCCTTCGGCTCGGGCCGCAAACCTCTTGGTTCGCAAACAAAGACTTTTCAAACTCGTAGGAAAACTACTATTATTTTAAGTACAAAAATATAAGAATAATTTTTGTAAGTTTAAAATACAAAAAATTGGAAGGTTATATGCTGAGGTAAACTCAAAGAATAAATTCAAACATAGAAAATTACCGTTATAGTATAAAAATCATGTACAAAAGTTTTTGAAAATTAATTAAAAAAAGTTAATTAAAAAGCGTATTTTCGTACCTTCACTTTATCGTAGGCTGGCGTATCAAAATGCGTGTAATGATTCTTGATACACTTAAAAAAAATTCTTTAAAACGTAAACATACTTTAGTATTTTGAAGAATTTAAGTTTTAATTATTAATTGAACTGTGATCAAATGAAGATTTTATTAAATTAGTTAGGACCCTGGTTACGTGAGAGCTGATTCAACAAACTTAAAACGTTATATTTTTCAATTATCTGTAAGCATGGAATTTTATTGACTGTTATAATCGGAACGTTAATTTCCTTAAGATAATAATTTAAAGGCATAAAATATGGTAGTGCATTTCCTTGTAAAAAATTCATTAAGCGAGTCAAAAATGAAGGGGCACAATTCTAAAGTTTTAGTAGTGGCTCTTACTGTATTTATTAGCAATGGTAAGTTAGTAAAAAAATTAAAATTCTAAAAACACTTTTTAATTATTTTCTTATACATAAACTATCTCTGTTCAATTTAAAATATTTGACCCTAAGTACAGTATTATGACACTTTTTGATTTTTCATACAGAAGTTTGTAAATTTTACTATTACATAAAAAATGTGTAATAAATATGTTGCAGCTAATTAAAAATCAAATTGTACCAGTACGAGTGGAATACCAAAGTCGATACATAGATATTCATCTCATTTTGATAAATCTACAATTTTTTTTTTTAATTTAATTTTTGAGCCTCTCTTTTATCAAAAGAAAATTGGTGATTGTATTGTAAATTGGCTGTAATAGTTTTTTGTATTCAAAAAATACTTTTATAGTTTTCATCTCGCAACTTGTGCAGTACATATAAATTGGCTTTGAGCGTTAGAGTTCAAGTAACTTCTAATAAATTTCAAAATAAACTATTTTTATCAGGTAGTTGGTGAAGCTCATAAAAATTTTTGTAAATCATTATTAAAAATACTATCGTATACTTAATCTGGACAATTAAATTTTGTACGTCAAAAGTCATGAATTAATCATTAATTTGTGGCTTACCGTATCTTCACTTTACCTACAGTTGCAGGTCTGGAATCCGAAAGAATCATTGGTGGTCACTTGGCCAAAAAACACCAATTCAAGTACTTTGTCTCCATACAGTTGAGACAATTCCATCATTGCGGCGGTGCACTCATAGCACCCAATATCGTTTTGACAGCAGCTCATTGCGTTTACGACGTCTATGGTGTATATATTCACTTATTAACAGTCAATGCTGGGACAACGAATGCAAACGATGACACTTACAGCAGTGCTGTTATAAAAATTTACATCCACGATAAATTTATCTTCGTACGAGGAACTAATGACATCGCTGTATTGAAAGTAGGTACTTATATTACCATAAACTTGTATGGAAATCTCTTGAACAATTTTAAGATGAGTTGAATGGGTTGAACGTATATTTTCTTTAGTTGGAAAAAGATTTCGACGTAAGTGGTCGTTTACCCATTGGTTTGGCGTCTCTACCACTGGAAAACGAAGATTTTATCGGCAAAACTGCAGTGACGATGGGTTTTGGCTGGGATAAAGTTAGGGAAGTGTACAGTCCTGCTCTCAAAGATACTCTTGAGTTTGGCGAATCCTCAGGAAAATTGAAATATGAGTTCGTAGATGTAGTAAAGACCAAGCAATGCGACTATGATCAAAAAATTATATGTGGCCAAATGAAGCAAAAATCATCCATGGCACCTCAAGGCGTTTGTTCGGTAGGTGTCTTGAATTAATTTTTTTGTTAAACATTAAATCATATGAGTTATATCAACTTCAACTAATACTATCAATTACATCGATACTAATGAGAATTTTAGGAATAATAATAGTGTTTAGGGTAAAACTATCGCAATATACCATAATGTATTGAGGAACCGATGTTAGGGTATAAACTAAAATTGCTAAGTACTTGGATTTCATCAAAAATGCTATAAATGACAATGGAACGGGTATGTGGATTAAAGTAGGACAATCGACACGGTCGTACTCAAATTAGTGCAAACTCGTTCAATCTTTTTTACCTGGTCGGCCAAGGGTTTTGGTTTTTTCACCACGCAATGCTCCTCGTAAAGGGTTTGAGCGACCTTCTCGCAGCAAAAATTGCCTGCCACATAGATCCTTCGCTCTCGAGGTGGTCTATGAGACATCATCAACGTGCCAATAAAGTACAAAAAGTGAATCCAATAATGTGTAATCAATAATGTAATATGTAACCATTATTTGTAATAAATAACAAATATATAATGTAAAATGTGCCTTACTGTTATGTACTCGTTTACAAAAGCCTAAAAATAAATACACTACATAAGTAGGTATTTATTAAAAAAAAAAAAAAAAAACCTACATCTGAATATCAATAATCTCAAACCGATATCTATTTTAATAGTTGAGTCTATCTCGCCCTCCATATTATATATATATAAGTTTATTTCGTTGATCTTCTGGGGCAAATGAAAACACTTAGTTTAAGCAACGTTTCGTCGACTGGTGTGTCGACCTCTTCAGGCTTTATTAACAATAATAAATTATTACAATGACTAATATAAACAACAGATACATATAATGTAGAACTGACAAATAAATTACCTTAATTTAAACCGTGAAAGACAATTTATTTAACGTATCGAGCAAATGGCTCACACGCAAGTCAAACTGGCAAAGGCCCCAACACCGCAATGTACCCCGCTTTTATAACAAACACACGCACACACAAACATATACAAGTTTCGCAGTGCGATGACCCGAGCCCTCAGTTCACATATCACATTATCAGTATACCATTCTAAGAACGTACATAGTCTTTAAAAACGATATCTATTTTTATCAGCCCATCAGTTTTTAGAACTACGAAATGTTCGGAGTGTTTTTGTACACTTCTGGTTTCATTACACATAACATGTGACATCTCATAAAACTAAGTGTTTATTTCCCAAAGCTTAAAACAATATATTTACAGTTTTATTTGTACCTTGTACAGGTCAATCGATAAACGACTGTACCATCTTAAATTTATTGAATAAACTATTGTTTACGGGTAATTATTCGGTAATGATAAAAAAATTTCATTTCTATTTTTTACGATTAGCAAACAAACTTATAACTTGATCGTTATCCAAATGTGCTCTTTGTGTAGTTATTTTTAATACCTACATTTTATTTTAAACGTAATAGTCTTGCTAATTAAAAAAAAAAATAAAATAAAAATAAAAAAAAAAAAAGACATTACGACCTATTAATTACTTTTGAATAATTTTATCGATTCAATAAAAGAATGATGTAATATAATTTCAATACAAACTGTGGTTTCTAAATCAGTAATTTAACTAATTTCCATATTTTTCGAAAAATTTTTTCCTTGATGAAGTTGAGACATTAAAACAAAATGCTGCAAAGAATTTGCGTGGTACATTGAAAATGATGCTTCATTAAGAGATGCAGCAAAATATTCGAAAAGATTCAAGCATTGAAAGTTATTTAAAGTATATTGAATAAGTTTTTGAATTTAAGTGTAAGTTTATTATAAAGAAATATATGTGCACACCGTTTAATAATAAATGTGGTTACATTAGGTTAATAATGAACTATTTATTTTTAATATTTAATAATTTTTATCATTCAGGACTTAATGATTATCTTATAAAGGTGAAAGTATTGCTTTTTTAACGTTATTTAAGGTGTGTCCATTTTTTTTTAACTTTTAAAATTGTAATACTGAAAAAAAATTAAATAAAGGCATTCACAAAGAAATATTTATCCTGAGATTTACAACTTCTTGGGGCTTGGAACTTGTAAGTCTATAACTTTTTAAATCACCGAAAAAACAACAAATTTACAGCTTTTTGAAAATAGTTTTGTTTACATCAGTAAATTTGTTTATTCTCTATGCAAATTATATTTTTTATTTAATTTTAAAAAATCTTATCATACATGTAGTTTTACATTTGATGGTATCGTGAAACGTAATGCATAGTAGAAATAATGCTCGATAGTATTGATTTTTCCATAAACCTTCAAACCGCGGGCTTATCGTTGTTTATAGATAAAATTGCACCTATTACGCACATGCATGATACAGTTATATATTGGGGCACAACGGCGCCAACTACATGGACAAGCAAGTACATAAGACATCGATCATCCAGCTTGTGTCATCAATTTATTACAAACATTTTTTTTACTGTACAATTCAAATAATAGTGTTGGTACCAGAGAATTTGGGATGATGTTATGACGACTTGAAAGCAATTTTTGCTCACTAAATATTTTTAAAAATATTTAAGGATATTATAATTGAAGCAAATAACGAATATTTCCACTACATTAGGATGTCTATTAATTTTCCAAAATAAAAGTACTTCAGTCTTAATCGCCTTCACTGTGTAAAACAAAAATCAACAAACATAAAAGTATATCCTTTATACAATCATGAGTCCCTCTTAATTTTGACTTTAATTATACAGTTTTTCAGGTTATTAACAAAATTTTTACTGCTCGCAATAATTATGAATTATTAGCAGAATATTGTATCCTTGATAATAAAAGAACGTTATGTGACGAGATAATTTTCGTATCGTAAATAAAAAATCATTACTGTTTTCAATTAATAAATCATTGCAATGGTTGGAAATCGTATTTCATTGGTACAGAAAATTTTAAGGTGTAGGATTTTTCTGTGTGTATAGAGTCAGTGGCTGTACCAGATACAGTTGTTCAGAAATTATTCATGACTTTTGCTTATTGTGGTAGCATGTGAAGAGAAAATTGCCTCAAGAAAATCGCTCAAAACGGTTTCATTAATTTTTTATGAATCTGGCCGTATTTCTTGGCTTCAAGAGACCTCACTGCTTTTGTTAAAAAAGACAGAAAAATATTCACTCGAAGCTCAAAAATGATACGAGCATGGGAAAATATTAAAATTGTTGAAATGGCAGTATTTAAAAGTCATTATTACAAAATTAATTTGTTTTATTTGAAACTTTTGGGATTATGGCCATTTGATAAAAAATTTGTCAATAAAACAAAAAACGTGACTATCATTTTACTAATTACTTCTCTGTGTATACCTCAAGTGAGTAATTTTTTTTTTTTTTTTTTTCTTTTTCATAATAATTTTTTGCACATAGTGATATGAAAAAAAGTTCTCCATAGGCAATAAAACTATGGGAAGAATGGGGAAAAAATGCTAACATTATGCTCGAGACATCGGGCTCTCTAATGTATTTTGGGATGTCTCAAATCAAGTATATGAGCTGCATTAGAGTCCAACCAAAGGTAATTTAAATTTGTTACAATTGGAAATCCAACGTAAAACTTTTGTTGATAATCAAAAATGATAAAAACTGCTCAATCGACAGATGAAGTATCTTTACGAAAAAATAATGAGGCATTGGAGCACATTTTCAAGCCAAGAAGATATCAATATGTTACGAGAGTGTGCAACAATTGGTCGGAAACTAACGATAGGATATGCAGGTACCATTTATCAATGATAAATTGCTTAAAAACCCTTTAAATCTGTAATAGCGTTAAGTTTTTTGAGAAATATAATACAAACAAGATGATGCAATTGTAATAGTGAACTAAAACGTTCTTAATTTACTGGAAAGTGTTTTTAATAATAATAATTTTAATTTTTCGAAGTTTTGTCTTGAACGATTTGATGCAGATTTTTAACGGATGTTCATGTTTTTTACTTTTAATATTTATTTTAATTTTCGTTTCATAAATCATTTAGTAACAAAAACTTGCCTCGAAACGTTTGAATTGGATGAAAAATCACGGAGCTAGATAAAATACATGCTGCAATCGAAGCGTTCATGCTATTTAAAAAATTTTACGAGTAAAATGTTTTCGACAAATAAAGTCCTTTTTTATCAAAGATTTTTTTATACGAGACATGGTAAGCCCTTTACATTGTCTTCTTATCTTAAATAATATAACGAGATAAAGGAATTCCAAAAAAAAGATTATTATCTATTACAATGATATTTTGCCTTTCACATCCTTTAACTATACAAGTATAAAATACCGATAACCTATTTTAAATGATATTTTGGTTCTCCCATGCGGAAAATATTTTCAGTACTTGTCAACGTTGCTTTAACGGCATATCTGAGCTTGCCACTTGTACCAGTTTTATTGGATGTGGTGAAACCGTTGAATGAAACTCGACCTCGAGTTTTCCCTTACTTTGCCGAGTACTTTGTCGATGATCAAAAGTATTACTTCCAACTTTCGGTTCACGGATGGGTCGTATGTACAATCTCTGCTCAGCTTTACGTTGTATTCCATACAAACTGCATTCAATGTGCTCAACATGCTTGTGGACTTTTTTTGTGCGTCGAGTAAGTTCGTCTCTACTAAATATTTTGATGACATGAAAATATTTTTTTTGAGAATATCAGACTCGTTAGAAGTTCATGATGTTATTTGGGACTTCCTCAACTAAAATATATTAATATACGTAAATTGTGATCTGATGAAATAGCAACAGAAACGCGATCAAAGTATGAAACAATTTTGAAAGTAAATTATTATTAGACTATGAGAAAATTAATATAATATTCGTATGAGTTTAAAAAAAAAATTTATCAATTTACTAGTATTAACACTATTATATCGGTTTTTGGTATTTGTGTTAGTCATCGTCATTTAGACAACACATAAAAATCTTTAAAAAAAACTGTTTTATTATAAATGTACTGTTGTACAGTTATATAAATATTGTTATTAATTCTAATAATTTCTTAATCAACGTACGATTACAGAACGAAAACGAATACACGTACTAGGTAAATAATTTTTCGCAAGCTAGATAATGAAATAACGTTTTTCAAAATCTGAAATCATTTTTCGTTGTTGCATAAAAGCTTTTTCAGCTGGTTATTTAAACCAATGATTTTCAGACAACGTTTACAAAGAGCCACTGCAATAGCAACAAACAAGACATTTTTAAGCAAGACAGAAAGAGATGCCAAAGTTTACCTTAATATAGTAGATGCTGTCCACTTGCATAAAGAAGCCATACAGTTGAGTTGAAATTAATGAAAAAAAAAATTGTCGCATTAATGTGTAAAACTATATTTTATTGCTGAAACGCTTTAATTTTATCAGATGTGTAAATCTGATGGATGACAGTTTCACTCTTTGCTACTTTGTCATCGTAATATTTGGCACGATAATAATCAGCTTTGCTGCTGTGGTCGTAAGGATATGCAACATTAGAAATTACATATTTCACGGCCATTGCCACAAATAAATAAAACAACATTACTTTCTAGACTCTATTGAGATTCGAAGCCGGTGAAATGGAACAGACAATCAGATTTGGTGGCCTGTACATTGGCTTCACGGCACTTTTGTTCGTCAGTATGTATCCCGGTCAGACGATCGCGGAAAGCAGTGCGAATGTAAAAAATGCAGTGTAAGGGCAAGGAATACGTTTTTTTAATAATAATTACTAATTTAAAAATATAACTTCACATTAATGGGAAAAGCCGTGATGTACTTATTAGTTGCTACCTAACATATACAATATTTGGGATGAGCTAAGGTCAGAGGTTCTCGAGAAATTCAAGGATTGTAAGATGTATTTATGAGAACTACGGGGTAATAAATCCCAGATAGTGTAATTGTTTATTTAGAAAAAGTAAATATTATTTTTTAAGAATAAACATGGAACAATAAAAATTATTTTTTCTATCTAACTAACGGTCAGACGTTAGTGGCAACGTACCAACTAACATTATTATCGATATTATTAAAAGGCACGTGAAAAAGCGAAGCATCATCAAAAAATTTAACTTTTTGCGTTGTACAAGTTTAATATTTCACGGCATCCAGTAGCCCAAACGTTAATAATGAAAGCAAAGTGCAATAATGATTTTTAATAATTATTATTGAATTAAAAATACTGGCACATCTTCGTTTTCTCAATATTGTAGTAAAACAATAGTAATTTTTGTTACGCATTTTTTCCAATGTGTTTTTACAAAGTTATAATTAAACTTTTTTTTCTTTTCAAATTAATATGTTTTGTATTAGTTTCCACAGCAATTGGTTCAACACATGTCCCAAATCCAAGCAGCTGATTAAGATTATAATGTTGCGTAGTTCGGTACCATGTCAGTACACAGCGGGTAAACTTGTGACTTTGAATTTCGAAAGTTTTGGATTCGTGAGTATTTTTTTGTCCGTCTGCCAATACATGAATTTCACGCACAATAACTTAATGTTCGATGTATATTGTTTTACAGGTGTTCAAAAAATCGGTGTCTCTAGTAACGATAATCGCGTCAATACGATAAACACTTCTTTTTTTTTTTTTTTTAATTAGATAATACCATTATATTGTAAATTAAATAAAAGCATTCAACGAGAAAAAATCCAAAATAAAAATTAATTTTATGAAAGACATCGCATGATAATTTGCATGATATTAAGCACTACTTCTAAATGTATTTTTTTTTTTTTTTTTAATTTAACATAAACTTACACTCCTTAGATCTTTAGTTAAGTCGTTTTAATTTAAACATATGATTTATATACAGCAGGAATATATAGATATATACAGTATGTACATGCAATGTAACAGAAGAAAACCTCTCTGGGCGACGAGATGAAACTTTGTGATCACGGTTTTTTTTTCATTGCACAGAGCAAAAACCCCTTGCGTAAGAATGGCAGGTTATAGTCGAATCAAAATTCTCAGCCATGGCGTTTTTAATGAAATTCCGGTGAAACGTGACCCTTGTATACACCGACGGCTGTACCCGTTCATTGCAAAACTTGTTCCCGTAAGATAGTACTCCAATGAGAACGTTAACTCCCATCTCTTGCACCACAAGGGGGCCTCCGCTGTCACCCTGAATACCAACACACATTGACGGTCAGTTTAATTTTGTTTATCAAGCAACAGACAATTACAATGCCTTACCATGCAAGCACCTGTGAAAAATCCTAGTCTCTGCTCCATTCGAGCGCAAAGCACTTTCGACGCGATATTTTTGCCAGGATACATCGCTAAACACTCGTCCGAGGACAAAATACGCGTTTTCGAAAACCTCAAGTCCCTTGACGTGCCAGCGTTTTTGACGTACAATCGATTTGCCGAACTTGCGATGGTTATTTCGTTGCAGCCAAAACCAGTGATGATGGCTTTTCTATCGGCGTATAAATCGAGATTGTCATCGAAGTAGGGATCGGGTAGTTCGACTTTTTTGATTCGAGGATTATCAGTTGGTATGACGTTTTCGAGCTGTAACGTAAAATGAAGTTTAAAAAATATCATTTTTAATTTTGATTGAAATAAAAAAAAAAAAGATGAATTTTGCAAAATGTAAGCACGATTTTTAATTTAGTACAAAAATAATAACATAAAATATCGTGATATTTAAGTTACAGAAATTCTGAGTAAGATATTTAAAGCAAAGAAGGTCCACAAGATCACGCATTCGTGTGTTTTTGTTTAACCAAACATTTGAGTGCAGATGATACACTTTTTTTTTCTTCTAACGATAACATAAATATTATTCGCGCGTGAGATTGCATACCTTGATTATAGCAATGTCTTGTCCGGATAGATTATGTACGGGATGAAAGCTCTCGGGCACGTAGACCTTCGAAGCTTTGGTGACGAATCTCAGTTTGGATTTTTCATCGAAATTATTCACCCCGGCTACGATTACAACACGATGACGGATAATTTTACCATTTCCATGGGTAAGGCAATGAGCTGCCGTTACGACGTGCCGTTCACTGATGATGGCACCGTTGCAAATGCGTTCGGCAATTCGAACAAAAACGTGGTATGGGTAATCATCGGTTGTCGTTATTTGGCCATTAATGATACTTTCGGTTTGAAGTGACTGAACTGAAAAAAAAAAATAATAATAATAATAAAAAATTTATTGAGTACGCGCACACTTTTGCGTGATACTGTGATGGTACTTCTTTCTTATCTCGAAACTAATTTTAATAGATTGTATATATATACTCGCGTATTACCATTGTCACTCAAACACACGATTAACAAGTTATAAATAATTAAACTTGTGAGAAACATGTTTCGAGAGTAAATTTTATGACTATGTGAATGAATTTTCAAAGATGTTGGTTTACTTATACGTGCAACACATAGCTGCATCAGACAATTGTGCAAACACATTTTAACACAAAGTAATTTTAATAATTTATGTGTTTTTCGTGTCTTTTTTACACGTCACAAGTACTAATTATGTAAAGCTTTGAAACATATGCCTCTTGCACAAAAAAAAAAAATTATATAATAAATTTGATCACATACGTCGTTACGTCATTTAAATTACGTGTAAAAATAAAATTGACACAAATTTTTGGCATTCACGTATCGTTGGATTTTTTTATTTTAATAAATCGTACCTGTTGATGTCTTATGGAATACGTATTTCTTGTACTTGACAATTTTTATCCACCTTTTATTATTAAAAATTGTAGATTTAATTAATTTTTTAATGTTGACTCCTGTATGCATGCCCAACTTTTTGAACGGCACTAAATGGCTACTTTTCGGGCGGTAAACTATCATCAAGTATAGTCGGTTTCATCTCTTACGAGAAAAGTATATAAGTAGGAAATATATAAACAAGGAATGAGAAATGAGGTTTTATGGCCATGGCTGCTTGTATGTTTGTGTGCTTGTAAATTCCATTAAAACCTATTTTATATCAATAGGACAATTTGAAATACTTTTAGTGCTCACGTATTCAATCGTTTTTATTTTTTTTTTTACGCGTGAAAAATTTACTTTTACTAATTATGTCTTTGTAAAATAAAAAATACGATTTTTCGTTTTTCAAATTATTTTTAAGAATTTAAAAGATGGCCACATCCCTCAACAGCTGNATTTTAAATAATATAAAAAACATTACAATGCATTGTAAGTATATAAAAAATATTTGTAACAACAAAAATTTCGGCGTTCCACAGGATAAAAAATATAACGACTCAACTGAATATAAAATTGTATTTATTAAAAACTTAAACTGACGTACAATTAAATATTTACATATATGTAGAAAATGAACATTGTAAAGTTAAGTAATCCTAATACAAATTACTATAGTAATGAAAAAATGAGTATCATTATTTTTACGTAAATAAAATTGTAAGCTTCGATTCTATATGAATATTGAGTCTAAAAAAATAAATAAAATTAACGTACGACAAAAAATGGGTAAATTAATAAAAGTGATCTAATATTTAACATTTTTAGGGCTAACTAGTAAAAAATAAGACAAAAAAAATCTCACACCGTCATAAATCAAATAAATGTGTAATAAAAGTCGTGAAGTCGCAAATAAACAAGATTGACAGTTTTTTTTATAAATCAAGTCATTTGGTGGGCAAAGTGTCCGGCATCTGGATCTCATAGACTGGCTTGCCGTCCTCCGAGATCCACACGCTTCCATTTTGGGCGCACCTTATCACGTAAACCAGTGCATGCGCCACACTCTCGGCTCTGAAAAATAATATTGTGAACATTTTATTCACTCACCCTATCTATACGTCCCTCGTACGCGCAAAAAAAAAAAAAAAAAAAAAAAAAAAAAAAAAAAAAAAAAAAAAAAAAAAAGAGTTAAGCCTTTACAACGTTTTTCGAGCTGTAAATTATTCCACGCCAGACAAATAAATTATAATTCTTATACGGTGACGTTTACGAACCTTTGACGATGAATCTCCTTCATGGCGTCCATCAGTTCCTCGGGTCTAGGAACAAACTCCTCGCTCTTTAGATTCTCCAGCACGGGGGATTCCGTCAAACCAGGGCAGAGGACGATTATCCTCACGCCTGTCCTTTGGTAATGGTAAGGTTGCTAAAATGTGCGGAAAAAATCTTTTTTTTTTTTTTTTTTTTTTCCCTAAATTTTTCTCAATATTTTTACCATCGAAATCGGTACCCTTCGTTATGTCACAACAAACGAAGCTTACGCGGTTGCGGCCAAATTCCTCGTTTAGTAGTTCCGCTTGGGCTCTGCCGATCGTATCATCCAGATCAATCATTAGCACTTTCTAAACATGAGGAGAATCATCCTGATTAATCCACCAAAAAATCACCAGCAATAAATTACGAGATTGTGAAGAAATTAAAGAAAAAGATTTTTTTTTTTTTAAACTATATTTTTTGTATGTGATTGATGTTTTACATCAAAAGACACTAGTTTTCAGATGTTTTTGCAAAATACGTGATGGTGACTGAACTGAAAAAAAAAAATAATAATAATAANGGACTGTCTATGGTAAGCGCGGTCTCCGTCAGTCCCGGGCAGAGTGTGACCACCCGAACGCCCGTCCTCTCCGTGTTGCACGGGGCCTGCGAAAATTGAAAAACCGTTGGGTTATTCGAAAACAATAATACAATTGACTGCACAACACGTGATATACTCGTACCGCCAACGACTGGGAGAGTCCGATGATGGCTTGCTTGGTGGCCGTGTAGACGGGCAGTTGGGCCGTGCAGTGGACGTCGAGGTGTTCGGCGATATTGATCAAAACACCGCCTTTGCCACCTTTGTCTCTGCCCATGTGTTCCATTGCCAGCATTGCGACGGACACCATGCCGGCCTTGGATGGTACGAAACAAGGGATATCGGCTTTATTAATCGTGAGTTGATTTTTCGTCATTATTTGATCATGGGTTTATTACACCACCAATAATAATTATTATTATAACAAAAATTATTAATGTTATTAAAGTTGTGTCAATGTACTTAATTTGATGCACTAAAAATTTAATACTCAAAAAAAACAAATTGTGTCTTGACACGATTGCTTCATAAAAAAAATCTGCTACTTCGCTATAACTTTATGAAAATTCATTTTATTATGAGTGTGCTATAGAAGAATTCTTACTAAAATATAATTTACTTTTATAATAACTTGAAAGGTCAATCCATAATACGATCAGTTGAGATAGTATATAAATCCCTAAGGAGACAAATAAAATCGTTTGTTTTGCAGAATTGATTGTTTTTAATAGGTAAAATTTTTCACAATAGCGCATCTGAGCTTGTTTGTTTGATTGGTATGAATAAACTGTATTTCAAACCAAGAAATGAACAAAAAGTAAATTATCCCTCTTACCGCGACGCTGTTGCGCAGCAATTCTTTGGTAAAAGCAGCACCCAAGCCATTGGACGATCCAATGACAATAGCTTTTTTGTCCTTGATCTGCATATCTCGAAAACTAAAAAAAGTTATGCTCTAAAAAATTTTTCAATCAATATCAACAATAAAAACAATGTTCCTCTTTGCTTTCAAGTAGCCAACTAATCGAGTTTTTGGCTTTGCACTCGTTCCGATAATATATTGCTTTCATCTGTTTACGTTCGATCCACACTTTGACCCCAAGATGCTTTATCATCTTTCCAACGAATATGACATTGCATTTGTCTCAGTGAGCATGTTACTTTAATGAAGTTCTTCACATTGATATTTCAGAAAAGATTATGGTGCTTTTTTCTACATGTAAAAAAATACGTGTTATATAATCAGTTTTAAATAAAAATAAAAATTTTTTTTACATGCAAGTAAACACGTAATATTCGAACGTGGTTGAACCGTAAAAGTGTCTTACATTTTTTTTCGCAAAGATAAAAAAAATAATTTTTAACAAAATAAGCGGGGTATCCGTGGTATCTACCATGTACATTGGACCTCTGCAGAGGAAAAAATTTTTTAGCAAATTCTAGTGTCATTCCAAAAATTATTTTTAAATTTCATCTCATTTCGAGGAATCTTGAAATCATTTTGAGACGACCATGTTATTAATTCATTAAAAAAATTAATACTACCCATAAAACTTTTGATTTATTGCTTAATCTTTTTAAAATGGTCTGTATATTACTCCTGAATTAAAAAAGCAACTGTTTACGTTATGTACGGATGAGTTTGTGACAAAATTAATGTCATTAAATTCCCAAAATTTATTTCACTTTTCAACCATTTTAACTCATCACATACTTAGGTATTCATTTTTTTTTTAACTGAAAAATAATTATCTCTTCTAT
>NW_019379487.1:265611-284140 GCF_000648655.2 Copidosoma floridanum | reverse complement strand
CCACCGTAATGGTTTCTTATTTCGTATATCCTTTCCGCGGGTATATTTTTGTTTTTGACATCTTTTAAGAACCGCAGTAGAGAGAGTGAGGGGCGAGTAAAGAGAGTGGTTGGCTGTGTCGTCTTTGTTAACGTTCTATCTATGTTTCTATATTCCTACATCTACGCTCATGCACAAATAAGTAGCTGGAAGGTGCTTTACTCGAATATGACGTGACCCAAAGCATTGCACAATTCAAGAACCGTGTGCTGATTTTCAGTTGCGAGTGTGGCACTCTCTTTACAGATATCTATTTTCTCATACGCTATGCAGTATACATACATCTATTTCTCGATATTTTACTGCTACTACGCTTCCTTGTTGCCACATGCTTAATGTTTTCTTACTTTGTCTTTTTATTTTTATAATTTTTTTTTCTTTTATATTTCTCATTCTTGTTGGTAATTCAATAAGTACACTTTATTAACACATTTAAATATTATTATACTCCAACAGAGGCGAGTCCGCGATTTTTTCTCTGTGTAACATTCAATGTTTTTGTAGAAAAAAAATTTTTCATGATTTTAATCAATCTGGATAAATAAAAAAATATGTTTACAGCGAATGTAATGATTTTTAATGTTCCTTAATACTACTTATTTCAAGCATTTTAAGACTTTTTTTAACTCTTTTCGTACTTAGTAATTAAAAAACAGTGTCAAGCAAAAATAATGTGCGCTATTAAAAAAAAATGTAACACATAATATTTGAAAACCAATCACACCCCATCCCTGATTTAAATTTAACATGAATATATAACAATTTATTCCAAACAACAAGGTATTTGTCACTGGTTGTCTAATATTATAATATAACATTATAATATAATAATATAATATAACATTAGTGTCGGAAGAGCACTAATCTATGATAAATCGATTCATACATTTAAATCGAAACAGGGGCATATTTAATTCAAAATTTTCTAATTTTATGTATTTTTGTGCACCAATCTTATGCAAGAACCAATATTTCAAAGTAAAAACTTACTCATGATGATGGACGCACTGCACGACAAAACGTGTTAAGTACTTCGAAACACAAGTAAGTTTCAATGTATCCAATAACTCGAATAGAAATTCAAAAAGGCCTCACTTCGAGACGTGTATAAACTTTAAAATCTCTAGTTCACTGAGAAATCACTCGTACACGTGAAATACACAAGAAGTGCAAAAGCAAACTGTCCATCCAAGAGAGCTTGCGGCTGCGTTATATAGCGGGCTCGCTAAGAGAGAAAGAAAATAGTCTCGCCAAGCGTTACCGATTCCCTGTTACGCCGGTGAGATAAGAAAACGTACTCTCTTTCTGTGATTTTTTTTTTTTTTTTTTTTTTTTTTTTTCATTAGTAATCTTGGCACGCGCTTCTTCGACACTTTCGCCACGCGATTGGCTCGTTTCTCGGGTTAAAGGCTCTCCTATACGTACACGCACACGCTATTGAGTTTTGTTGCAAGTTACTTCAGCGTATACTGAAGATAGAAGATAAATTATATTACTTATCTACGTGTACCTACGATGTATACACATTGGAAATGACATTAAAAGTGCACATGAATTATTGTTGTGTGGAATCGCCCACACATTTGTTGGAGCGAGACTATTTTACGGTGTTTTGCGATGCAACGGTTTTTACGTTGACTCATCGTTCAAAAGTGGGACGTATGGGTTATAAATGAGGATTATTTATTGTTACATGAGGGTACATGCAAAGTGGAAAATGAGGTGGATGGTTTGATCTTTGACTTCCAACGGTCGAGTTCCAAAGTAGTAATTGCATTTTTATTCAAACTTAAGGCACTTTATGATCTAACATTTTTTGTGATTCAAAATATGTAGTACTAGACAGTTTTTATGTTAAATTATTTATTGTCTGTTCCAATAATAATGTTTTCAACATTTAATTCATAAACGCCCTAGCTGTTTTTAAATATCTCCACATATCTGAGCACTTTATAAAAAATTTTTCTTACTAATTAACGGATAAAACTAGTTAGAAGTTAATTAATAAATGAAAAAACTAAAAACGAATTTTGATTCAAATTTCTTTTTTGTCCTATTTTTAATCTAATGCATGACTGTAGATGCAGTACGAAAATTTTTTGTAATATTTAAAGCTTTTCGAAATTATATTTTTTTATTATAATATCATTCAATAATTTATAAAATAACATCGGACAAATATTTTCNCAAATCTTTATCGGCTAGAAGATTGACAATAAGCTCGCGCCGAACTCCAATGAAAGCCGTATTGCCAATCACGCCGAAAAGACAGAGTCCTAGAATCGTTATGAAATCGAATCATATAAGTAGACACTAAGTTTTTATGAATTTTTAATATTAAAACGTGTGATAGAAATTACTTGACTTAAGCACTAGGATAAATCTCTTGAATGTTTTTATAAAAACCGCCTTTTACACGAGTGTATATTTTGGAAAAACTTTTTTTATTCTTATTTTAACAATTAAAGTGGGCATGTAAACTAGAGTGCCATTGAGTTATTAAAAACGATAGCTTATCAAGTTTTTTTTTTTTTTCATTTATGTACAATGAGATTTTAGTCGTAAATTAATAATTATGTATTTTAGCGCGTTTGAATAATAAATAATAACGTTTTATTTATACTAAATTGCGTTATGTACTCTCTTTTTCTTCCTCTTCTGTTTCTATTTCCTCTTCTTTTCCTCTCTCGTAATATGAATTTTCACAATCGTTTTTTCCTTCGCAAATGCCACAAATGTCCTCCTCCTTAAACCTACGAAAATAAAAAGAAACAACCAATCTCATCAATAAATTCTCGTACCGATTTGATTGGTCAACGTTTAGGAATATACAAAGTAAATGCGTGTCTCACTGTCCAATAAAAAAAGATTTGACGTTAACAACACCCGAATGATAAACGTGCCGGCACCTCTGCCAGACCTTGTGCTCGGGCTTGGCGTGTCTCATGACAATTTCGCAGCAGAAGCGCGATACCGCGCCGCGATACTCGATACGCTGGAAAAGCTCCGAGCGCAACCGTTTCAAATCTGGAATCGAGCACTCGAGCCATTCTTCCAGCTCCAACATCAAGAACTCGCCCTCGTCCTCTTCCATGTTGTAGGCGAGCAACCTAAATGCAACGTTTTCACGCACATTTCATTTTTTTACATCTACGAGCGGTTGCCAACATGATAATATATATTCACGTTTGCTCACAGTGCCGCGAAAAAGTTGTCCCTTGTGTACTCGTCCGCTTCGAGCGAGCCTCGTAAAAAGTAAGTGAAAACCATGGCTACCAAGTAATTGTCGGCCAGTCGGCAGCATTTGTCTTTTGTGAAAAACGTTTCCAAAGTGTCTGTACGAAACGGCAAAATAAAAATTAAAATGTTAAAGAAATCAACAAGGGGTGACCGGTCGGTCATTTGTCTCTTGTTTGAATAATCTTTTCGTTGTTACTTACCCAACAGTTTGAAAAATACCCTTACGTTCCATCGGTGGATTTTAATGACCTTGTCCCTTTCCGACTTGTACGGCGACATCATGAAATCCTTTTTTTTTATCAATTCCATTTCCCGCACGCTCAAGGAGCGCGGCTCTGTGGGCATCTGCACGCAAATCAAATTATCCAAAATAGAACGTACGTATCGTTATGAAAAAAAAAAAAAAAAATCTCCTTAAATAAACAATTGTTCGCAAGACATTCAGTAAAGTCATTATAAAATCACTTTGATATTGTTAAAAATTGTCTGCAATACAAAGTTATTTGAAAACATCTCGATGTCCGTGCTGTATGGTATATGTATTTTTTAACTTTGAAATATATTTCCGGGTCGCAAAAAAAAAAAAAGTAAATTAAAACGAGTTACAATCGCTTGTGAATTGTTGCTGAATCGACCTTTTGCGTACAACATACGGGTGTACACTTTGTTATTCAAAAAGGGGGTGATTGGCACGAAGTCTGACGGGATGTTGTTTTTAAAAAGATCAATAACAAATATAAAGACGTATCGCTAACAGACACACTGAACTAGTGAATGTATACGTATATACAAGTATTATGTATAGGGCTTTGATTCTTCGGCTGGAGAGACGCAGCGGAGATAACAATTATGATACACTTTATGAAATAAATAACTAACTTTTTTTTTCTTTACTGTTAAGTGATTTATTTGAGTCCGTACGATACTTTTACAAGTATGCAACGTTTTTATCGTGGGTTTTCTCGAATAGTACAGTAACGAGTTAACTCCGGTACGCACGTGCCACTAGCACTACACTAGCTGAATATTATTATTTTTCCTACCTTGAGCGTTTTTGAGAGGCTGGTGTGCTCTCGGTAGGAAAAATAGCATTCGCCACATAAGCGCCATCGGCACTTATCCGACGAAAACTACTATTTTTTTGTAAGTTTACCGAAAAGTGATTGTTTTAAAAAATTCTTCGATTCAATTGGAATCTACGAGTTGTTTATTGATTTTTATTCGTAAAAAATAAAATAAAATTCAGCTTATTCTCGTGTTATTAAAAGGATGATGATGAACAAAAAACGAAAACGATATATATGTGAACTAACAGATTTTCTTAAGCGTCAAAGTGTCAGAAAAAAATGCGAGTAAATTTCACACGAATCAGCAATGACGCTGATGTAATATTAAAAATTGCGAGATTTACGTAATAATAGTCATGGATTTCATTAAATTGATAATTTTTCACACAACTTAAAAATTGTAATACTCTAAACTATTAAAGAGTATTCTTCAAATAATAAATGTGACTTGATTTATAATGTAGACTTATTTTTTATAATTAAAAAAAATATACTTAAATATAATTTTAAAATGTTACATCTAAATAAGTTTTTCAAAGATAAAAATTATGTAAAATGCAATTTCGTTAATTCTTTTACCCACACTTTTTTTGTTATTTATTTGAATATGCATGTATATGTATTTAATAAACTAATAGAAGTATATATTATCACTTGCTATTCATGAAAAGTCAGCGATTTTCTTGAAGTCATTTTTTCTTCAACATAGTACTCACACTTATTTCCAATATAAAAAGGAGTTAATTTTAACGTTGATAACCAGATTATTTCTTGTCATCTAACGCCATAGTACGTAATTGCGACTTACTTCCTCGGAACGTTTTTATAAAAATTATTTTTTGCTTCGCAATGAAAAACAATAATTTTATTCTGTAGAACTTGGTCATTTAACTCGATTTTTTTCATCGATTGAGAGTTGTGAAATATCTTAAAATGGAAATTAAAATTTTTGTATGAATCAAAAACCTGTATCAGTACATAAAAAAAATATTGATTTGATGAGATCCATCATAGCTGAGGTGGTATTTAAAACGTAGTTAAATGTTCTTTCTACACTCATTTAATAAAAAATAATTTTTAAAAAAAGAGAGAAAAGAAAGACAATTTTTTAAAAGTATATAATACCGTAACAAAAATATAAGACATAAAAATAAATACCTAATCATAATTCAGTACAATATGACACTGGTTATTTAAAAATTAAGAGACCATCCCTGAAACATGATTTTTTTTTCAAAATAATTTTTTAGAAAGGTCAAATTATATTTTGCCAATACGGTAGGTGACAGTTATCTGTAAAATTTACTTAAAATAACAAACTGCCGATATGGCAATTGACAGCTTTCTATTATTGTTATTTAGAAGAAAAAAAAAACTGGTCAGAAACAAAATAAAATAGCATACATTATGTATAAGAACTGAACAAAAAAAAAGGGGTAAGACAAGCCGTGCCACGCGCTCGATTCATTGGCCTGTGGTGCACTTTATCTTAGAAGCTTACTACAGTAAGTATATACCCATCCCCTATTATCTGTCGTGGAAAAATAAAATGACGATCGCTTCGGATCGTCGATCGAGCGATGTTCAACTCGAGCTCGAATATTCGATCGAAAAATTGTACATTGTGCAAGTATTGCCATCCAATTACTATAAAGATCAGACGTCAACCAGTACGTACTGGACTTATAACGTAGTTTTGGCATAATTTACGAATCCCTCTCTTTTGTTCTTCATATTCATTTTCAAATGGAAGAGTCGATGCTATTCTGGCTGGCTGATGCAGGCGTCTATACAGCAAAAACGATGACTTGACACTAGGCTTGATTCATCTTTGCCATGTCTCATTTTTTTCTGGGCTCTTTGGCTAAATACTTTTTCTTTTTTTTTTTTATAATCTAATGGTTTTTTTAATTATTACCTGTTTATTAGATTATGTCACGAGTATTGTTCCGATTTTTAGTATTTTCATGTATCTAATCATTTCGGGAGGCTTTTTTAAATATTAAATTTATGTACATTTCGTACAAGCGGTTTCATGGACTGACGAACTCCTTGATTTATGCAATTACTCTTAATGGCATTGCGAGTTCGCGGTGATGATTCAGTCGGTAATTTTTATAATTAAACTATCGAGGTTGCGATGATAAAATTGATGAAAATTAATGCCACTGTTTGTAAGTATTTATGTATATGTGTATATCAGTTTTTTTATATTTAAACTGAAAACAACGATTTAATTTAAAAGAATAGAACAATGTTTTATATTTATAGATATGCCGTTGAATATTGGGATAGTTTCGTAGCGATAAAAAATAGTGATTTTCGTCGGTAGCAAAAATTAAATATTTCGATGGTTTAAAAAATATTTAAGATAAGACTTACGTTAAATAAAAGAACAAAAATTAAATAGCATCCAATAATAGTAGAAAACTTCTTTGTGCCAACGAATTGAAAGCTTTTTTTCTTGAAAATAATTACTTTTTGGGCAACGTATTTCCCCCACCTGTTTGCAGACTTGGCCATGAACACTTTCAAAATTTTTTTGAGATACAATTTTTTTCTAGACGTGTAAGTGCATTATTTATGCTAAAAAATTTTTTAATTACTACTTGTAACGTAGTGTGCTTAGTAAAAATGTCTTTAGCAAAAGCAATCCATTATACAAAAAAAAAAAAAAAAAAAAAAGTGGAGTATTTAGAAATTACTTAAATGTTTTATTTCAAATAATTTTCGATGAACTTTAATACTGAAAATTTACCACATAAATCTGTCAGAAATTTTTTTTTATTACCGCATTGTGAACATTTATCGAAAAAAAAGTTTTTTCATAAAAAAATGTTCTTTGAAATGTCTAAAAATTCATAAAATGTTTTTGCCAAAGTCCACATATTTTTGGATAAATAACCATTATTTTTGTCATTTGTATGAAGGCAACAATCCATGAAAATGAAATACCAAGTGAATAAGCGTGCAAAAGCAGTGGATTGTTCAAAACGAGATGTCTGCCTTTCTGATGATAAATGAAAAGTTAAGCATTTTATTTTATTTTTTTCCCACATGTTCGAAGCCAACGATTTCGATTGT
The DNA here is from genome assembly GCF_000648655.2 of Copidosoma floridanum. Next base: position 276,710 of record NW_019379487.1, on the reverse strand, counting down.
TGTTTTGACGAGCCGAGAAATTTCGCTGTCCAATTCCCGAAACACATCTCGCGCTATTACAGAGGAGAGAGGCTGAAATCATCACATTAAATTCAATAAATTAATCTCTTGCAACCATAAAAACTCCGGGGGCGATTTAAATCCGAAAAATACACATGTAGCATATACATTCGGCAAATCGTACACAATTCTCTCTAGCACGCACACGCGATATATGAGAACTGAGTGCACAATGGATAATGAGCAGCGTTTGGCAACGAATTTCGCATTTTAACTATAGCGAGCTTGACAATGACATAATCCATCGTGGACTTCCGCCTTTTATTAATACGTACACGTATAGATGATTGCAATTACACAGTTAACGGAACAATTATTCGGCTCTGCTGCGAGTTGCCAAACAACGAGCCGTAGCGAGACAAACTTATGTAAAAACGTATATGTACAGTTAATTTTTGACCATCTTGAGCGATATAATTGAACTGGACCGAACCGAACAATGACGAAAGTACGAAGAAAACCTGCTATGCTGTTTTATACATATACTCCTGATTTTACTCGAGACCGTTCTCCAACAGCTCGTTAAACATTAAAAATTACAATATATTTTTGCGTCCTTTTACGGGTGAGTTTTCCATGGTAATGATGTTTCGATTTGTTTTTACCATCCAAGTATACTTAAATGGCAATGCCTCGAATGGAAAAGCCAAGCCATTCTAGTTTGGTATTTTATCAGTTTACAGACGTGTTCGTCATACTTGCCACCTACATCATTTTGTTTATTAAAATAATAGTCAAAATGTACGCAACATGTGAATTAGCTTCCTGCAGCTTCAAATATTGTCACCCAGCAAATGCAATATCCGTTTGACAAAGCAACGTTTTAAAAACGTTTTTACAACGTTACGTGCTGCTGGGGCATCGTTCATTGGCTCAATATTTCACATTTCTACGTCGATGCGCGAAGTAAAGAAAAATAAAAGAAATTAAACGATTCCATCAATCGGTCGATCTCGTCAATCACGCGTTTGCTGACTGTTTCGTCAAAGCTTGGAGGAGAAAAAAAAATTTATTCGTCGTACGCCGGTATCGCATCCACATGACTTACATACGTAGGTATAATATACACATGTTTCGATCGCCTTCGCTCGTTATCTCCTCAGTCCTCACTAACATAAATATAATATACTACGCGTATCATGAAGGGGTCATGTACTCGCGTTACCATCCACATGTAAATTTTTATATGCACCGTATTATCATCGGTAGGGCGATTAAACTTTTTCTATTATACAATTCGTACGAGTCCTTTTTTGCCAATTTTATGCATAACGTACCTAAAACTCGTCGTTCCTGTATGGAAGAAACGGTGGCAAATTAAATCGCGTGCCTCAAAGAGCTTTTGTTGTTAATGACGGTAGAGAGCCGATGTCGAGTCGAGTTGAGAGGCCAGCTGAGATAAACCAGTTTATAAGGAGCTTTTTTGTTCTGAAAAAATATAGAGTTATTTAAATTTTTCTACGCATCGTTTTATAGAAAATCATATCAATTGTGTGAAGGTTGTGATAAATAATAAAAACACTTTGTCAAATATTATTTCTTGTATTATTTAGCTTTGGAAATCACAATGTATGCGCTGTACAAATTGAGGGGAAAAAAAAAAAAAAAAAAAAAATTAGGAGAAAAAAATCACATTAGTATGTAATAAAATACATTTAATTATACGACTGTCAGATGACTGTGCACATATCGTAGGGTTTCGTGGTGTGGAGAAAGACAAAAAAAAAAGGAGATCATAAATTGATAAAATGGCCGATGGTTTCGAAAAATTATTTCCAATAACGTTGCACACGTTTATTTTTATTTTTTTTTTGGTTCTTTAACATAAGCCTCGGGCTTATTTTGTTCAAATTCATTTGCTTTCCAGCTGAACGTTACATTATTGTACCTCAACTAAATAATTCCTAATTTTACAATGACGCGTTACACACATGGGGACTCTTTTTCCAAGAGCCATACAAAAATAACAGTCATAAACGAACGTCATTTTACGATTTTTTTTTTTTTCGGCTTCTTGCTAATTTTTGTTTTGTTTCCCATACTGCGATCATGCATTCATCATTTGAATATTACATTACACTTTTACCTATTTTATTGTGTTACATATCGAGTATCATGAGTTTCCAAGCGTACACAGAAGTTCAATGTCTTGCAAATCTATAATCCTATAATTATTTGTACAAAGAGTCCGTGACATCACTAAGCGATGAGTTATAATTTTTATAAGGCTCGAAATACTACTCATGATACTTGAATTTTTACATTCTGCTTAGAGCACACACTGACACGTTTTTTTCCAACTCTCGATTCACAAAAATCAAAAAAAATGGCTTGATGCGTCCGTCCTAATGAAAAAACCCCAAACCGTCCTATTAAGCTTATAAAAGTAAAACGACTCGACTATTTATCTCTTTTTTTTCCATGTTATAAAGATAATCGTATTATCTATTTTTCATCCTCAAAAATGGAAAGCGCTTTTTTTCACAACTCATCCGACCCCACAATATTTATTAAATTTTTATTTTTTCTTTAATTTTAGTGGGAATAAAAAAAAAGGAGAAAATACATTGACCAAGATCGCCGCACGCGCCTTGATACTCGTCCGGAACGTAACACCTTCGGTTTTGTTTCGTTTTTTTTATTTACGGAGTAACCTGCAAAGACGTGATATTTCTATGAATTAAGCAACACCGATCGCACGTTCTTTCCACCTTTACTCTAGTTTGGGGCAAAAAATTGTTAATTTTTTGTTATTGTGTAAGCGAGAAGATACAAAGAACGTGCATCCGCGTCATACTTTTTTTTAGTGTTATTTCGTTTGCTTCTTTTTTCAACTTCGTAAGAAAAGTTGTACCAGGCTCTGGTAATCTGAATAATAATAAAATGCTCTCCTTGAAATAGAAAAGCTAATCGATTTTTTTTTCATTATAGTTATTTTAATTTTTGTTCCGCGCAACGACGTATCAAAGCAGGTTACTATAATTATTTATTACAACTATAGGTCGAGATAATGATTAATTATTCCTTTTACACAGTTTTCCATCTTTGCATTCTTTTGTTTATTATACAATATTTGCGACACCACGGCACCGTGAGAGAGAAAGAGAGATCATACGCTTCGATTCTTAAAATTTTTTTTTTTTTTGTTCATTCGCTTGGACTCGAAACTTCAAGATTCAATACTACTCAAGATTATACACCTCGTTTTTTAATTTATTCATTTTTTTTTTTATTACGTCTTTGTAAAAAACTATCAGTAGTAAACACCGTAAGGACTAAACACAAGTTTTCACTAAAGAGAAATCGTAATCGAGTCTTGCTCGGAATTCCATTCGAAAGACGATGCTATTTTTTCAATATCCCTTCAATAATCATTCGGTCAATAAAGGGAGCTGCAAAGATTGAACGCGCGAAATATCTTTGCTTTTTTTTAAGATCAAAACATGTCTTTTTCCATTCACTTCCGACATTGCGGATACAATCCAACTATACCATGGGTCGCCTGTCTTTACGATGCCACTCCTTCATCTTAATTTTATTACTAAAAAATTTTGAACGTATATTTTCCGCCTTCAGCGCCTCGTTCTTTACATTATTAATTCATGTTCCTTCCTTTGCTCAGGAACTAATCCTATACGCACAATTCACGATTCTCTTTGTAAAAAAAAAAAAAAAAAAAAAAAAAAAAAGATTAACGACGGTGTGTACGCACATGTATATACGATATATAATAATGCATCATTGTCGTAGTGGACGATATATTTTGTATTATTCGAGTGTCGCGTGCCGTGGTCGCATGAGCTTATAAAATTTTTTATTTTTCGACCTTCAATTTCTCTTGTGCAAAGGAAACTCCTTTGATAATCCTCCTAACTCGAAATGCATCCGGCGCACTTCGTTTTTCACCACCTCCACCTTTTTACCTTTATACACAAATAAATTATATACCGGTTATAAGGCATACAATTACGAAGATACATTTTTTTCACTCATTACTTGTTTCTCTCTTTCTCTCTTAAATTCGTCCACTACGTTTATACTTTTTTATCTTTAATCTGGTGCTTGCATTATAACAATAATTCTAAGCGTTTAAAATCCACTTCATTTACTTCCCTCAAAAATCGGCCGTTGACGCAATCACAAAGAAAAGGGTCATCATTGTACGCGCTTTTTATTCGTTTCGTTCTCAGTTCTAACGTTTCTCCTACAACTTCTCGATTCTCAATCACGCGCCAAACCTTATTCAAAGTCTTACTTGCTTAATTAATACTTATGAATAAACTAACCCGTTGTTTTTCGTCCATTCATTGCAACATACGTTGTTTGCGAACACTCAAGAACTTTCTGTTATTCTCACGCATCGTCGTGGAATCACCAACAGCTAGTAAATTAATCCAACGAGTGAGGCGCGCCAACATAATATAAAAAAAACCAATCTGTTTGTCTTGTGTTATCATCTTCATGGAGTACAAGTGTCAGAGCAAGAGCGCGAGGATTTTGTGAGAATGAGAGTCGAGAAACGCGGTTCGACGAGACGTGAGATTGATTACGCGGTACCAGTGACGAGGCGGCTGGTTTGCTGCGCCGGTGCGGTCGCTGACGTCGTTGCGCTCGTGTTGATGTTGCTTTGCTCACTCGGATGACTCGTACTGTTACTCGTTACGTTGCGATTGCTTTGGTTGCCCGATGATGATCCCTAATCGAAGCGAGAAGATCAGAATAGTGTTCAAAATAAAATTAAAAAAACAACGCGACAATAATCCGACGTACCATTGCATTCCCGAGTTGATTGTTAAGGTTTCTGTGCTGGCCGCCCCGCTGATTTCTGTAGCCACCGCGATTGTAGTTCTGGTTGCCACCACCGAGTTGATTGCGGTACATGTTACCACCACCCATGGGATTGCGGTTGTTGTAGCCGTAACCACGGCCACGGAAGCCTCCACGTCGCATCGACGCTACGCCAAAAGTCTCGGAATTAAGTTTACGCTCTGTTCGCCAGTCCGTGCGTTGAGATCGGCTATGAACGAAAAATGGATATTTTATTATTAAGATAAAAGAAGATTCGCAATTGACGAGTTTGAACAAACGAGGACTCCTTACCCCTTACTCCTCTCAACGGCTTCGCAGCTAATATTGTCAAAGAACGACTTGGCTCTGTCATAGTGTATAATTTCGGACTGCTCCTCCTCAGGTTCGTTATCGCCCGCTGCGGTCTCGTTGCCACTATCGTCCTTCTTTTCGCTCTCTCCACCGTCGATTTTCGTCTTAGCCAGCTGCGATCTACAGAAAAATGGATATTAGTTCGTTTGAATTCGTCATATTTTTATTTTAAGAAAAAATAAATTTAAAAAGTAAATTTAAGATTGTATCGTGACTACACAAAGATCACAAGATCCAATATACAAATGGATCATCCATGACATGCAGACACGATTTTAATTTTGCATGGCTACCACTTCGATGTTACAAAGAATTACTTGCAACACAACCGGCACTTGCCATGCACGGGACACGAGTGCACAGAAAAAAAACAAAATAAATGACGATAAGTGTCAAACTGATAAACGGAGCGTATTACTCTCTTTGGTTAAAGTAATCTTACAAATAAATCAGTAAAAAGTTCTTAAGGAAAATTTTTAATTAAACAAGTTGTGATATTGCAATAAAAATCATCAAATAAAATAAACCTGCTCGTACCTAAGTTCCTCAAACTCCGTGTTTGCCTGCTCGAAGTCGTAATCATTCTCGAACTTGAGCCTATTCTTTGGCTTGGGTCCACCGGGTTGCTGATTACGGAAGTTGGGTCGTGGTCCGCGGTTGTTACCGCCACCGCCACCGGCACCAATACCAATGATAACACCACCACCACCGCCACTTCCAGCACCGCCACCACCACCGCCGCCGCTACCACCGCCAATACCAACACCGACACCTCGTCCACCACGCATCTGACCACCTCGTGGTTGATTCATCTGCCAGCCACCTTGATTGCCACGGTTCTGGTTGCGCATGTTTGGATTGGATCCGTGCATCTGGTTATCTTTGTACTGTTGTGACGGCTGCTGCTGCTGCTGCTGCTGCTGCTGCTGTTGAGGATGGGGCTTGCCCTCGCTGTACTGAGACATGTTGCTCGTCCTACCGCTCCCGTGGCTACGTGGTTCAAACCTATTTAGAACGTTGTACAGGTCAATGTTTGAACCTTGGCTAGGGAATGCTTAAACTGAAATATAGGAACCAAGTATGTGCACCTGTCCTGTCGGTGGATCTGATTATTGCGCATATTCGTCTTGTCACCGATTTTGCCAATGTTGTTGGGCTGTTGCTGCTGCTGGTTCGTCTGCACGCTCTGGTCTATCGACGGGCTCTTCCTTGCCAGGAGAGATGGTGGCGTCGTCGAACGCGAACCTCCGCTAATTATGTCTAACACACCTACGTTGTCAACAGAGAATTTTTTCGTGATGAAAATTAAGGGGACGAAGGTAGAATGGTTAAACCATACATAGAGTATGCAAATAGCAAACATTGACAAACGTTCTTCATGGGATGAATGTCCAATCTTGGCATGATGTATGAGCATCACTACACGCACGTTAACAGATACGTGATTGTAATTTTTTTCAAGGGATATGATGTTCCATAAAGAATTGTTAATTTAATATTGACTTGGTAAAATACCATGAGAGTAATAAATTGCGTGCATTGAGTAGCAAATTATAATAAAATAATCCATGATAATACTTTTAGCTGTTTTTGCTACAATTTCTCATAGTCATCTACTGCGGTTTACTAATGGCAGCTTTCTGTGTCGAAAAACAAGCGAAATTATATTCAAAGTGTATGTACATTATATTATATACATATACAAATATTGTACTTTAATACTTAATCTCTTTCTCTGTGTATACCCGAGAGTGGCTCGTGCTCTTTTGTTGTTGCTGCTGTTGGTATATACATGTATATATTATGTATGCAATGGGTGTACCGTAGGTGCACTTGTTCAGTTGTGAAAACGAGGAAGTGTGCGGTACACGAGCGCCAGTAAGGGAGAGATTTCGCGATGTTTGGCGTGAAAAATTGGTAATACTGCCTGCCAGCTACAGTGTTCAATCCAATCGAGCGGAGGCTTGTATGGGGAATAATAGTGTTTTACGACCCGATGCATTGTACGTGTTATCTATATATGCGCCGGCTGCATTGAAACTTATTTGTACCTATGTACGGATGTTTTATCGGGTGTACCCCCAACAAATTTTCATCGTTTTATGCGCCATTGGTTTATTGTAACGAGACACGCAAATCTTACACGGCACGTCTTTAGTTTTAAAATGAGCTTTAAGGATCCGTGAAATAATAATCTCTACGTATTATACGTAAATGGCCCAACGGTGTCATCAGATGGGAAACAAAACAAAATGAGATGGAAGTTTACAATACTCTGCAAACATAGTTTTCTCTTTCTCGATAAATATTATTCATCTCGTATTTTTTGTTGTAGGTCCTGGTACTGCTGCAATGTCTTTTTTCTTCTGGTAACGCACAATCACGTTAAATAAATTTCTGCACATACTGTACAGGAGTTTTCACCATTTCCTAATAGTATTTTTGTATGATTACGTTTTAACTACACTACCGAAGTTAATCATTTTTTCATAAAAGTCACCCAAGTCCTCTTGTTTTGCAGGTTCAAGCTTAAAGCAAGTAAGTATTTCAAATTAAAAAAAAAAAAAAAAAAAGACAACAATTTCAACAATAAGTAGCCGTGGTAGCCATACTGCTGATTGTTGAAGTTTTTGCCTTTTTCTCACCATAAATGTNATTAAATAAAAATAGCATAATGCTCTAAAAATGAAGATATCAATACTACTAGATAATATAAAAAGTGGTTAAAAATGTCAAATAAAACAAGTCTACTGTCACCAGCTCTATAAAAACTCACTTAGTGCTATAATGTATTTTTTTTCTGCCACGACTTAAAGTAATACTCCTGATGCTACTATGCAAGAACAGGATTCTTGTTACAAGTTAAGGTAGGCAAAAAAACAGAATCAACACCACGTAAAGAAAGCCTTAGATCGCATGCCTTTAGTTCGGTCGATAATATACTTACATGTTTTTCAACAATTTTCCTTTGTTCCCTAAGAGTGTAATCTACTATTTTTATTTTCAAAGCTAGAGGGTTAGAAAAAAGCAAAATTTTAGTTTTCAAATCTCTACTAAAAAAAAAAAAAAAAAAAAAGACAAATAAATAAAAGAAGTTAACAAAAAAAGCAAAATAAATTTTTCAAAGCAAGTTACTATCTCAAAAAAACATCCAAAAAACGTGTGCTGAGTTAAATGTGCAATTTTACGAAAAAAGTACATATTTTGCAATAGAAAAAGCGTTGAAACAGATTTACAGAGAATTGTTATCAAGCAACAGTAAATGGAAAAAAAAAAAATACATACTCTCACACAAAAGGCAATGGTGCAAAAGCCCAGGAAACCTCAGCAGCAGTAGCAGTAGCAGGGTAGCAGTAAAGCATGCCATTGGCAAATCATTAGAATCATATAAGTATATAGCAAAAACAGTTTACCATCCTCTATAGATTGATCTTTGGGCACGGGTTCGACATTTGGCGCTGCCGCCTGTACGTTTGGTATTTGAATCGAACTGGGCTCGCTAGAACCGAGACCCAACTCACTTGTTGGTTTTCCCATTGGCTGTCGGTTCTGATTAGGCATTCCCATCATCATGCCCATACCACCTACTGGCATGTAAGGTCCAAATTGAGCATTGATTGGATTCATTTGGCCCATCATTGGATGGCCATAGCCTGGTTGTGGCTGAAAGGGCTGTTGTCCCATCGATTGTTGCACCGTCATCTGCAAGAATTGGATATGTGTTTTAAGAAAAAATTATGATAATTCTATGACAAGTGAAAAATGCATGATAAAGAGTCAAATCATAATTTTTTGTGCTCTGGGAAATACGTAAAAAGCTTCAAAAAAACAATGCTCGATTTTTTGAAACTTTTTTTTATNACATATGTTTAATTGCAATTGTTTTTCCTAAACAGGTAATATTAAGCACCACAAATTAATTAAAAAATGTTTTTTCATTATAGTTTAAAAAATGTTAAGCAATTAATAAGAGAAAATATTTTGCGGTAATGTAACATCCGATCTACAGTAAAAATAAAAGATTTTTCTTTTCAAGTAAATATACCGAGATAAAAAGAAATAAAAGTAAATGAAGTAAAATAAAAATTCTGATGAAAAAAAATTGTATATTTTCATACAATAAACTTTACTTTTCCAATTCACTGTGCTGTAAGCCTTTAAAATATTATCTCAATAATTATTTCAAGCATCAAATGGAATTTAGATTTTGAATGTATAAAAGTTACATGTACTGTTTCGATTCAATTTTAAAATAAACAACATTTTCAAGTTATTCAAATACCGATGAGCTATAGATAAAAGTTGAATCACGATAAAATTTTCCATTCAAAACAATGATCAAAAGTCACTTCACAAACAAAGCCCTGCAAGGTCTTTAAACTGCTGAACTACAAATCCATCAAAATCATAATCATAGTGCTGGTTGGAAACAAGAAAACGAAAATAAATTTTACCTGCATGATAGCTGGATCGTTAGGGATCGAGCTGACATTGTTGACAACTTTGATGTCCTTGATATCGGACCCTCTAAAGAGAATGTACTCATACACTTGATTTTGAGCAGCCACAGGGAACTGCGTCTCCCGGTCTTCTGTTCCGAAGGATTTGACTGTAAACAGAAATCACACGATTGATCAGATTGTAAGTTACAATAATAGTTTTATTTACGTTTAACATTACTGTTTAATGTGAAAATCTATCTCTTTCAGTGATAAGGATTATAATGTAGAAAAATGAAATGTATAATTTTCGAGAACTGTTGGATGAAAATATAAAAACGCGAATTAACAGGAATTTCGGAGCAAGCGAAACTTTAGCGTCGATCAAAATATATATCAGCGTTTGTGTACGCAATCGACATAATACATATTAAGTAAGTGTACTGTCTAAAGGGGAAATCATTACCTCGAAGCACAAAAGGAGAGACAGTAAAAGTATTGTACCATAAATGTAAACAATAGTAACCGCAACGCACGAGCTAACTGGTAATCTTTCATCGAAAGTTACGAGTGTAAGTATAGTCGTACACACAAGTCTAAGGTGTTGTTATGCTTATAAACGTTTCAAGATTTTCCCGATACCTAATATACATCGAAAAAAGGCCAATGCCCAGGCTGCTCCAAAATTTTCGGTGAGAGAAGGGTAAATAACTTTTAAGTACATTCAAGGTATGAACGAAAGGCGGAAGACGAAAGTACAGGTACTCGAACGGCGTTGGCATGACAAAAAAAAGGAAGCTGAGGAAGTGAAAGAGAGAGGGAGAGAAAGGCACACGAGGAGCGTCCCCTTTGATAAAAAGCATCGTCATGGGTGTGCATACTTTAACGAGAGAATGAAAAAGAAAAACTAGGTGAAATTTTTGCGATGTAAGTAGGTTTTCTCATTTTGGTCCTCTAAACTTTCTTCCTCTCCAATGACCGCATCGAAAGGAAAAGTCATCACCCTGACTATTTCCTCATCTGAATTTTATATGTATGCAAGTACCGTTTCTACACTATATGTACACAAACACATACATACAGATGAAAGGAAAGAGAGAGAGAGAGACGACGAAAATCGGAGTCACGTAGGACTTCTCCGCGAAGCGGAGGCGTAAATGATACATGGTAGGGTACAACCAGCGGTAGGTGGGCCGCGTTGTTGCGATATTAAATAACGTGCAAGTGTATATTTATATAATTATTGTGGGCGCAGGCAAAAGAGCGAGAAAACACAGGCGCGTCCATCTTGAACTTTGTCCGCGCGTTAGTTTCGCCTCTCCCTCTCTCTCGGCTCGTTTTCCCGGCGTGTTGTCTTCCTCTCTTTCTCCTCTCGCGGTGCATTGCTCCAAAGCGAAAGAAAAAAAAAAAAAAAAAAAAAAAAAAAAAAAAAAAAAAGAA
>NW_019379487.1:239913-262157 GCF_000648655.2 Copidosoma floridanum | reverse complement strand
TTTTTATATAATTATTGTCATTAATCTGTTATTTCTGCAAATGTTAAGACCTAGACTATTATCAGTTTATGACATCAAACTAAGATTTCTTTATTCATTTTCACATTGAAATGTGAGACAAAAGCAATTATGAATGCAAAACCATCAATAGATTATTAAAAACTTTGAATACTAAATATTAGTATGATTACAAATAATGAAAAATTTTTTTATCTCGCGAAAATCACAAATTATTTTATAGTCTATCTTCATGTATGTGGCATTACCAAAGTTAAGTCTCAATAAAGATAACTTATCTAATGGAAGGTGAATAGTATAAAAACTCACCGCTCCTGTAGTACTGTTAATGCAATTCATGTTAATTCTGCTTAAGAATCTGACACAAGGAGCATCATCTGGATATCTTGCCCCGCAATCAATTTTAAGACTGTACATTCTATTTTCATAAGGAGTCTAAAAAAAAAAAAAAAAAAAATTGATTAATACAGTATTATACATGTAAAGAAATTGTTTAATGAATATTTCAATTTTATTATACATACCCTAGGTGGCCCAATGATCATCCCAGTCCAATGAGTTAACGTCATGTCATCATCGCTTTCTAATCCCCAACTGATTGTGCCATCGCCGACACCTTTCTGTCCTTGTTCAAGTTCTTCTAATAACCGAAAATTCCTAGGTACAACTGTAAATAATTCATACAAGCTTCATTTGACTGTTCAAGTTTAACTATTAAAATTTGTCAAAGGAACCCTTAAGTATGTGCGCCCGCAATTTAAAGCAGTAAGTAAAAAGTAAAAATTAATGCAGTTAGACATACAAAATAAGTCAAACAACTTCTCAAGTACAGTCCACTAAGAGCTAAGAATACGATTGTGTGAAAAGTTAAACTAAACAACCAGTACTTATTGAGTTTAAGTTGTGCATGTTCTATAATTTCATCCCACAAACTCGGAAACTTTTAGCTTTCAGAGAAATAAAGAAGCAACGAGGAAAAGGTAGAAAAGAACTATGTCACTGCCTGGGACTTTTAAAAGCCACCCCACAGAGGACCTGCTCCAAAACAGTCCAGCAGAGCACAGGTTAGCTCTGATCCCGGGTACCCACCGACTTTACACCCAATCTGAATACCTTTTCCAAACTTTTATCTCGAGAGACCCAAATCTGTTTCAAAATCCGAAAACGAGTATTTCTTCGTTCCCAGCGTTCAAAAGCTCAAGACGGTGTGTCAAGGTTAAGACGTCCTGCGGCATCGGCCGTGAGAGATAGAGGGAGAGAAAGAGGCACGTTATTGCACCCACGTTACAAGTTGCGGGGGTCAAAAGTAAGCGAGTAAACAAAAGCACACCAAAGACGGCATTGAAATTAGTCATTCACCTTCATAAAAATCATCACCAGGACATTATGATCATAATAATTATGGTATATACGCACCTACACCGGTGGTCTGCATCGCCTGCTGCATGATCACTCTCTCTCTCTCGGTACGCACTCTCACACACCGTCCACAAGACCTCGCCTCTCTTTTCTGGCAAACAACAATATGTGTTAGGTATCACCACTTCAGTCCGCGGATGTAATAACAACAACAACGATAATTACACTATTAACAACAATTATGATTAATGGTATATGGGGGGGGGGAGAAATGTTCCTCAGAGGTACTCTCTCTCGGGGGAGCCTCTTAGCGCGGTACAGTGGGGGCACATCGGCACATTCGGCATTTCGGCAGTATAGTTCGGCACATACCTACAATAAAAGGAACACTTTGTGTGAGTATGTTGGAACACAACGAGAAGTCGGCGGCAAGTGCTCGGCAGTCTATCGGTCTTGGGTCTTGCCGTCTTGGCACCTTGCACCAGTCAATTTCGTAAAAGAGAATAATCTCTCTCTTACACACTCTTTTTTTTTTTGTTTTAGGAGAAAATAATACCAATAACCTGGTCACTGTGACGTACGTTTTTGCTGGACGACTTTATAGGCTCTTTCTCAGTTTGTTTATTTATTTATTTTTTTAAGCGATTAATTGATTCTGAGAACAGGAGAGAAGAAAAACAAAAATTTTACAGTCTTTCACTCCCTGCACATTCACTAGTAAATAAAAACTTGTTAAATATTAAATAAAACTTTTTCAATCGTTAAGTATTATTACTTGTGAATTGTGAAACTAAGTAGGCATTATACCTAAAAAACGTTTTTTTTTTTTGTTTTTTTTTGTTCACAGAACACATACGACGATTATATTATTCATAGGTAAATAATTAGTTTAAAAATTATATTTTTAACATACTTGAGTTCTCGTGCAAAAAATGTTTTCAGATTGAGAATAACTTAAGTATGTATATTGTATGTTTTAAATTTTGGACGAGAAAAACATATTGTACACATATTTACGTGGTTTTTGATACTTTTACGACGAGCGTTATAAAAAATTTATGAACCAAAACTTATGAAATGTCAGAAAATTGTTATGAAGTACTATTATATCCTTATTAAATTTTTCGACCGATAATATAGTGCTTCAGATCATTGCGTCAAAAATCAACTCGATGCATAGCTCAACAAAAATTGTCTTTAAATTTACATCAATAAATAATGAAAAAGCACGACCTGAATTACACACATTAATACAATGATATACACACAACATTTTTTTTTTTTTTTTACAAAGACACATAATAAAAACCTTTAAAATCGATGGTATTAATTGATAGTTAGGTACGTATTTCATATAGTGCTTTTATTTCTTTTTTTTTTTACTAAATTTACACGATATACATATTTCTTCTTTTAATTTTTTGACTGATACATTTCAAATAATAAATTTCAATAGAACTTTTTGTTTCAAATGATTTTCATTATTTTCTGTAAATGTTTATATTGTACGATTGCAGTTAAAATTATGATTTTAGAAACGATAAATTTCAATAAAAAAAAGCGAGAGGAGATAGGATACAGGATATATATTAATGAAAAATTCCAAGAAAAATAGTCTATTACATATATATATTTTTGAAATATATACGTACATACACAGTAATATTTGTAGAGCTCTGCAAATAAGTAATGAGATCAAAATCGATTAATCATAGGAGTAACGAATGTAATTAAATTCGAATAGATTAATTATATATACAATAAGATATCCTCTTATCTCATAAAAAATAATCGCGTATCTTTGTTACGTAATAAAATTACGTCATATAATATTACGTGAATCGTGTAACAAATTGAATTAACAAATTAATCGACATAACTTTTTTTTCTCACTCATCTCAACAACATTTGCTACAAAAAAATCAATTTCAGTTTTAGTGATTCGATTGTTGTAGAATTATTCATATATAACTATAGCTCTTACGTAATCTCTTTTTCATTTCATGTGCAACTGTGCAAGTGCAACTAACACTGCGACGACTCGCTGCAGTACAAGTTCAAAGTTGAAAGGAGAATCACGTGTGCGCGTTTGTCGAGAGACAGTCTGTCTGCTTCTCTCCCTGTTGTTGATATATATGTACACTTAAATACCTACTTATTTACGTTTTTCGTATGTATTTTGGATCTTCCTCTCGAGAAAGTACCTATATTAATAATTTTGGCACAGTCCACGGCTGTTGTTGTTTCATGTCGTTTGACAGTCTTCATTGCAAGATCAAGGTAACTTGTGCAATTATTCTTAACTCTTTCGGTGCGATAATCAGTTGTTGTCTCAATTGTTGCAACCTCCGTTTTTTCAGCGAATCTCAAACAAGTATATTTACTAGCTGGTCCTTTTGAATTTTTTATTAAAAGACGAGACTGTTGTTGATGTCAATAATGTATTCCAGGGAAAATGTCAGGACGCAAGGTATCGGACGCCGTGGCAGTAGTGCGTGGAATGAAGATCGTGGTGGACGCGTTGTTGCGCGAACAGGAGAGACGTTTTCCTCAAGTTACCAAGTCAGCATCTGTTAACATTCAGAACCTCGCTGACGAGGGTTTCCAAGGTTTGGAGAAATTAGTGGGCAATTTAGATGCAAGTAAGGTTCCTGTAAGTTTCGTATAGACTAAGGAAATTTTAACTAATGGCCGAATATTTTGTGTATACGTATCTACCGTGAGGTTTCTTTGTTTATGTCTTGTAATCATATTCAGGGTTTATTACTATTATTTTTGTTATTAGAGATCCGTTTTATTTTTTTCTACAGGAGAACTTGACGAAAGATTTGAAGGAATTCGCAGAACGATTATACGTTATTGAGAAAGGATTATCCGAATACTCAAAAGTCAGGCTTGAGGAGATTCTTAAAGTTAATAACATTTCGGACATATTGACTAAAGATTTGAGTGATTTTAGTAAGAGGTTGCACGTTTACAATCCAGCCAAGGATCCAAAAGAAGTGCCTCGAGAAACAGAGCCAAGTACAAAAAATACAGAAACTGTGACATCGGAAACCATTCAGAGCGCAAAAACCTCAGCTCAAAACGAAACTACCACAAAGGGATCACCATTGAAGTATTCGAGCATCAAGGAAAAAATCCATGTCATTTCTCAAGCACCAAAAATCGAGTTGTCTGAAAAAGATAAGGCGGTCCTAAGAAAACTTGAACGAGAGCACGAAGAAAAAATCAAGAAACAACAAGTTACAGAGTCTCAAAATTCAGACAAGCCATCAACTAATGAACGTGAGAAAAAGCACAAAGACTTGGCTGAAAAGAGCTCGAATGAACGTTATTCTACGCAATCTGTAAATATTGAAAATAAAGAAAATGTAAAAAAACTAACTCCTAGTCCGAATCCAAACATTAAACCAAAAGGCACGGTTAGTATCTAGTTGCAATGATACGTTTTGAGTGATGTTAAAGTTTTCATACAATCGTGAAATAGTGTTAACATCACCAAGAACATTATAACTAGCCGAATATTGGCAATACATTTGATATTTTTTTAGTTATCAGAAACAGCGAAGGCTAGAAAAGTTCCGTCATCCAGGATCGGCAGAATGGTCAGTTTTGGCACTCTCGGAGTCGGTCTGGGTGTCGGCACGCTAGCCGAGTACACTAGACGAACCTTAGGATTTAAAGAACAGAGCATCAGCCAGACACTTGATAGTATGTTTCTTACAAAAGCGAACGCCGAACGAATCGTATCAACACTGTGCAAAGTACGTGGTGCAGCATTAAAAATCGGACAAATTCTCAGTATACAAGATAACAATGTTATCAGTCCAGAACTACAAAAAGCTTTTGAAAGAGTCAGACAGAGCGCAGATTTCATGCCGGCTTGGCAAGTTGAAGTAAGCATCTTTTTTTTTTGATTTATTAATTTATAGGTCAAGTTCATCATGCAACACTGCCTGGTGGTAGAGCTGTTGCAATTAAAATTCAGTATCCAGGAGTGGCTGCTAGTATTCAAAGTGACATAGAAAATTTAGTTGGGGTATTGAAGGTATGTACAGTTCAAATAAATTTTTTGATCATCGTGTATATATTATCTAGCGTTTTTATTGTGTACGTGTAGGTATGGAATGTCTTTCCAGAAGGTATGTTTATCGATAATCTTGTTGAAGTTGCTAAACGTGAATTAGCATGGGAAGTAGATTATGTAAGAGAAGCCGAATGCACTAGATTATACAGAAAATTTGTGGAACCTTATCCAGAGTATTATGTGCCTGAAGTTATTGGTAGGTGGGGGTTGCAATAATTTACTTTTCATTAACACAATATTATCAACAAGTTTCACTGCTTTACAGATGAATTGTGTACTTCGGAAGTATTTACTTCAGAACTAATTGAGGGTGTACCGGTAGATAAGTGTGCTGAAATGAGTATGGAAACTAGAGAACATATTTGCAAGCTTGTAATGAAATTGTGCTTAAAAGAATTGTTTGTATTTCGTTACATGCAAACTGATCCTAACTGGTCAAACTTTTTTTACAATGAAAAAACAAAACAGGTATTTACGATTTTAATTGAATACAATCGATATTCATTAACTCATAAATTAAAATTTTACGATTTACTTCAGCTAATACTATTAGATTTTGGAGCATGTAGAGATTACAGTAAGGAATTTATGGATAAATATATTGAAGTAATAAATGGTGCTAGTGAAGGAGATAGAAACAAAGTATTAACATTGTCCAGAGAAATGGGATTCTTAACTGGATATGAATCGAAGGTAAATTAATTTTGCTCTTGACGCACGTAAAACAAATTTTATAATGTCGTATTTAACTAAAATAGATAATGGAAGAGTCGCACGTTGACGCGGTGATGATTTTGGGTCAAGTATTTGACAGAGATCATGAATATTTTGATTTCGGAGGTCAAAATGTAACCAAAAGGTGAGTAGTTCATTGAAAACAATTTTTTTCAATCACGGAAAAAAGATTACGAAATACTAGTTTTATTTTTCAATACAGGATACAAGCCTTAGTACCGACTATCATACACCATCGTTTGTGCCCGCCTCCAGAAGAAATATATAGTTTACACAGAAAGTTGTCCGGCGTATTTTTATTGTGTGCAAAAATGAACGTCAAAATCAACTGCCGGGACATGTTCCGCGAAGTATATAGAAATTACAAATTTAAATGATTTGTAACTTTTGATAATTGTATTGTTAGTGTATGATAATATTGATAAGTACCTTAAATAAATTACTTTTTATGGTATCGACTTTGTCTCGTTATATATTAATTTTTCTTCTTGCACAAATAATTCTTGACTGTCGTACTAGGTTGTCTGTAAATACGTGTATCTTCAAAAGACATGGGCACTATGCCATAATTATCGGAACCAGGGCCATTTTTCATCGATTTTCGAAAGTTTGTTCTTTCTTCGGGTATATACTTTTTGTACATCTTCCAACGCCAATATCTGTTGGGTCGAAATTGAATAATATAATGCAAATTCACTTTTCGTCCCTGACAAATTAAAGCTCACTTTTCCAATGGACGAGGAACAATTTCATCTTTAGATTCGGGTAGATTGTTTAGAAAATTATTCCAGTCGTCGTATACTTTTTTATTTTTTAATGAATAACAGTTCACTTCTTCTTGATGTAACTCTTTCAAAGATTGCAACGTAAAGAAGTCACCTGTTTCGTTTTCTTTATCATTTGGAAGATACAGATCCAATATTCGTTTTAAAAATTCGTCCTCTTCTAAAAAACCAATTTAATAATTTCTAACATTTAACTTTAATTATTAATTCCGTAATCAAACCTTTTTCCATGCTTTTAGTGAATGTATTAATTTTATTATCCAAACGCTTCCAATTTTCCAATTTTTGGTTATGAGTTGAGTTGTCAAATTTAAATAATTATTATTTTCTTGTGACGTTGTGACGTATATGTCTCTGTAACAGTGTAACGTGTACTACAACTCAGTCACGAAACAATACGTATACGTTTTCGAAGAGTGTGATGGGAAAAAAATATGCTCATTTGTTATTTTAAAAAATTTGTATATTAAAAGTAAAAAAATACATTTACGTAATTATATACATTTCACTTGAATGTAATAAATTAACATTGAGTTCTTTAAAACAACGGCTTATAAACGTTTTGCTTATTAATTATGAAAGAGGATTTTTAATCAAGCATGATCAAACAGAAATAAGATGCTTTTGTGAACTGTAGTGTTAACATTTAAATACTTTCTATTTTAAATTTTTTTTTAACATAACATTTCAAAGAAAAAGTTAAGATTTTGTTTTACAATACTTAAATGTGCTCGGAAATACTATTTTCAATTATCTTCTGTAACGAGCAAGAAATCTGCAACACTTATTATCTTTATATCAAAAAGTTATGACTAAAAAAAGTATATCACGTAAAAATTTCTTTAGGTTAACTAAATATTATACTTTTTACATTTGTACAATGTACAACCGTGAAACGCTACCATAGTAAGTTTCGCGTTTTTAAAGTCTTTTAGGAACACAGCTAGTGCAGCACTTTAGCAATGAAAAATATTACTGTACAGAATTAACGATAACTTTGACTAGTATGAATTTTATGAGAAAATATATCTGTCAGACATCCATCAATCTCTTAGTTCTTCAATTCAGTACACAAATTCACATTTTTGCTGTTTCGACTTGGTGGCACGGGTGGGGCGTTGAAGCGTTTCCTTTTTAGGCTTAACGGCTACAAGAAAAAATAATGTTAACCGTCGGCACGACTACCGTCAAAAAGCCCCGCTTCTAAGTTAAACAAAATTTACCTGGCTTCGTCCCCTTTTTCAACGCCGGACAGTTCCCGCCTTCGTCATCGTCAGCCAGTACCACCGGCGCTTTTCTCTTTTTGCTCTTCTTCTTTTGGTCATCAGAGATCTCCTCATAGATTATCTCTAGCTTTGTACACGTCCATTTAGCCACTTCAAACTCTCCATCTCTAAATCGCATTGTCAGATCATCTTCGCGGTAGTTTTTTCTGCGCCTTCTTCTAGCCGTCGATTCATCGAATTTCATGTATATTTCCTTTTTGGCGTTATTAGAATCACCCAGCACACCACTACCGAAACTTTTAACCGAATCTTCGTCATCTGACTTCTCGCAGCTCTTGGGCTCAGGGTTGAGCGGGTTCTCGACACTGCTACCCACGGTTTTGTGATTGGCTTCTTGATAATCGTTATAGTTGTCGTCGACGACGAGCATGAGATCGTTGTCACTGCTACTGCTGCTGATGTCGTTATTAGCGAGTGCTTCGATACTGTCGTTGCCGCTAACCTTGGTGAT
Source organism: Copidosoma floridanum (assembly GCF_000648655.2). Next base: position 253,433 of record NW_019379487.1, on the reverse strand, counting down.
ACTTTCGATGGCCTGAACGAGCTCCTGTTTCGCGCCGGATGAATCCAAAAGATCAGCTGAGCTACCTGTAGAAGTTTTAATAGGCGTCTCTGGGGTAATCTCGTTCAGCTCTTCTGTCTGTACACCTATTATGCTATCGACCGCTTGTTTAATCTCCTGCTCGTTTTTCTCGATCTTTATCCTCAATTTCTGTCTGTAGGGCTTTGGCTCTTTCGTGTTTTGTTGGTGTGTCGAGGGTAACGCTGTATTCTGCATGGACAAAGATGGTACAGTGACAACTTTGGTCATTATATGCTCGATTTTTATTATTTTCGGCTTTGCTTTATCCTTCGAGAGTGTCACCGTTTCGTTGCACTCCTTTTGAACCATCATCTGCGAGAACTTGGCGCTTAAATTTGTTGGATTGTCCATTGGTTTAGCTACATTTGGCGTTTCATGTATCTCAATTTCGGCGTTTTCGTCCCTTGCTGGGGTCTCTTTCATCGAGTCTGCTAGTTCCAGATCGGTTTTGTGAATCGGCATCACCTTCGCCGGCGAGGTTTCGCTTTTTGATCCAGCAGCGACTGCTTTCATTTCATCTTCTTCGTGGACTTTTGTTTCTTCTGTCCTCTTTTCTATTTTGTTCTCGCTGCGACGTGATTCATCATCTGAATCTGAAATTAAAATAATTAAATTGTTTCATGAAATTTACTGAAATTTACTTAATTACTCCTCTGATCTACGAATCGTTTCTCTTTTACTATACCTGATTCTTCTTCCGAGGAAGAGGAAGATGATGATGATCTACAAGTAGAACAATTAGACGACGACGAGCTCGACGAAAGCGTAGTGTGATTCGTCAAGTCATGCTCCACCTCAACTTTTTCTTTTGTTTTTAAATTCAAAGTATCCGTTTTTTCAACTCCTTCCGACTGAGATTTTGAAGTCAAATTCTTGAGTAGATTCTCCTTAACGACCTCGAATTGCGTGACGTCAGATTTCTCAATTGTAACCGTCTGTTCATACAATCATAATGTAATTAGTACAGGTACTTATAATAATTATATTTTGTTATTTTACAAATATACCTGTGGTGATACCGCTGGTGGTGGTGGTGATGGTGGTGGTGGTGGTGTCAGTGGCGGTGATGATGGTAGCGGTGGTGCCGATGATGGATGATTAGCTTTATCTTTGGAATTCTCAGGAGTGAGAAGGATTTTCGGAGTTGGCGGGCAGACGTTTGGCACAGGCGCGGATATCGTGTGGGAGTCTTCACTGTTGACCTTTAAAATGGCAGTATTTAAGCTGATGTTACTACCTGGGCTAAGTACACACGGAGTTCTTGGTTTCTGTGTCATGGTCATGCTGCTCGAATCCTCTATACACGGCGATACGGGTTTTGAATGAGTGGCAACCAATTTTTTGGGCTCTTGGGGGTTTTCCTTCTGAATTGCCTCTTCCAGAGAAACACTCTTCTTTTCTACGCCATTCTGAGTCTTGGATATTTTTAACTCTCTAGGAGTCAACGATTTGTCAATCACAGCCGTGTCCTGAGCTCGTAACTTTTCCGACTTTCTGTACGCGCTGTTCATCGTTGATTCATCCACGGACAAAGGTGGCTCGTCGAAGTCCTTGGTGATACTACTGGACTGAAAGTGACGACTCTCATCAGACAGATCGCTCGTATCGAGAGTCTTGATCCGCGCGTACTTCTTCTGAACGATCCTGCCACATTCTATTTTGCTCACCTCGTCGTAGATGACTTCAGCTTTAGGGGTCGTGGCTTTTGGTGTGTTTAGGCCTAACTGTCTTTCTATTGTGTGGCAGTCTACCGAGGTGTTGGGGGATTTGTTCACCTGTTATGAATAATATCAAGTATGAGTTTTTTTGAAAATTTAATTTTATGACATACACGTATGCTTACCTTGCTGGTGTTCTCATTACTTTGCAATTGGCTTACCGAGAAATTTTTTAGATTTGCATTTTTTGCACTGTCCGAGAACATAGCCGTCATGTTTGCCTCGTCGACTTGCATTTTTTGAATGATGCTTTTGTTTTTTGAGACTTCATCGTACAGTTTTACAAGCTCTTGGTTGTTTTCTAAAGTGTTATACATTTTCATTTCTTCCGAGGCGAGTCTTATCACGTCACTTTCATTGTGGACTTCAATCTTATCAGATAGTAAAACTTCCAGTGGATCCTCTGGATCTTCTAAATCGCCGGCTTGTAAATTTTCAGGTATCGAAGTTACCTTTTCCGCATTTTCGTTTTGTGAGATTTCGGGTAGGGAAATCCCTAGTACCTTTTCCGCGTTTTCGTTGTGTGAGATTTCAGGTAGGGAAATCCCTAGTGTATCTTTGCTTTTTGACATTTTCGATTCGACGTTAATTTTTGTAATTTCTTCATTGTTCAAAGTTTTAACCTTAGAATCAGCCGTTTTAGAACTACCGTTTTCCAGAACGTCATCTTCAGCATGGTTATCTGACGTCGCTGATTTTTCTACGCTATTTGATATTTTTTTATCTATTTTCGGTTTTGATTTGTCTCTAATCTTCGGCTTTGGCGGGCCTTTTTTCACGGAAGAAGGGTTATCCATGTCTGTTGAATTTATGGACGAAGAAGCATTATGGTTTTTCGAGTTTGCACATAAAACACTATCACTTTCGGTTTCTTTCGATTTTTCAGGCAAAGTCTCATTATTTTCCTTTATTGTTTTAGACGTGGATGCTTTGCACTTGGTCTTCTTATATCTCATGCTTGGATCCTCTACTTTTCGATGTTTTCGTCTCGGCGGCCCTTCAATTTTTTTTTCGACACTCAAGCTCGCGTATTTTCTCAATTCTTCGTCCCAATTTGTTTTTGACGTAACTTTAGTTTTCTTCAAATCCGTCTCACCTTTCTCATCCCTTTTTTTCGATGGAAACTGTTCTGTTGATTTCTCATCGTTGCTTTTATTTTCCTTTTTTTCCTTATTTTCTTGACTTTTTCCTGTAGGTATAAATGTCAAGTTAAACTATTGCTTTTTTTTCTCAATAAATTAAACTAAAAAAAAATGTGTTTCCAGCAATTTCATTTTACCACTTTCCAGCGCTTTTGTTTCAGCAGTTTTTTTATTATCATCCTTGGATTCAGGTGGTGATTTGAACAAGAAAGATTTGCACGACGAACTCTTGAGCGGACGTAGGAGTGTTTCCAACGATACTTGGCGATTGTTGCATTTGCTATCCGATCGCGAACGCCCGTACGGGTCGTCAAAGTCCAGGGCACGTATGTGATTATTTGGTTTTTTAGGAGTAGATGAACTACAGCGTCTATCTCTAGTTTGATTTTGAGCGAAGGCTTTCGGTGTATTTTTTGTGAATGCTTCAAGTTGTCTGAAAATGAAATTTTTTATTAAAAAAAAATGATGGTTACACGTGATATATTTATATATGTACCTAGCAAAAGTTGAATTGTTTTCTGATCCTCCCTCGATGCTTTCTTCAGGTATCGCAGGCAGCCTGACAGTCTTTTTGCTACTCATTACAATCTTGTTGTTTTCAACGACTGCAGTATCCTTCTCTTCGGTCTTCTTTTGTGTCTTTAAAAAAGAATGTAGACCAGAGTCGTCCAACGATTGCTGATTATTCGTCTCTGTTTCTGGGGCGATAACCGGATCTTCCACTGCAGCCTGATGGCCATACAAAGCCGTTGGTTCCAAGTCGTTGTAGTTGAACCCGTTGATGTCTTTAAGTAGCGGTGATATGCTTTCAACAGTGCCACCGGGTTTGAGCAGCTCGTCGAGCATTAGCGAGCTTTTTTCGGATATTACTGGTGTCTTAGGCTGCGGAGAGCTTGCTTTGGTGGCAACAGAGGTGACTGCGTTGTTTGGAACTTTACTGATTTGTTGGATAACCAAGTCTGGCGTATGGAGAGTTTTATCTAGAAGAAAATTTTTAACGTGAGATCGTAACATACTGGTTGTGTATAATAATACACTGTTGTAGGTATGTGCAAAATTACCTTTTACTGTGTTGGTATAGGAACAGCTCACAGTGACTTTTTCTGCAATGATACATATGTGGTGTATGAAAAAAAAACGAGTAGAAAGAAATCATTGCAATATTATTCAATATCGACTACCTTTCATGACGACAGAAGACGCTAAATTCTTTGAGGCAGTGGCTACTGTTTCGATGGCTGTGAACGTTTCTGGACAAATAATAAGCAAAAATACAACCAAAGGTTGTTAATGAAAAAATACATAATAATCTATGAATGTTCGTACGAATTACCCATTTTTGAAGGACGACTGTTTTTTACAATATCCAAGTTTGGTGAAAAACTTTCAAGCGAGAACCAGTCGTCAATAGAATAATTACTGGTAGCTGTCATCGTTTTAATTGGTGTCGAAGTTAGGGTATTACTGTGATGAAACAACGCGTTTGACTTGGATGCTGATTTTACGTGAACATTAGGTGACTGTAGAAGACTTATTGTATCATTAGTTTTGTTTTCCAAGTTACAAGTTGGAGTTTTCGCAATTTTTTCCTTGAAATATGTATCCACTTGTTTAGGCACAATGGCACTTTGCTCTTTTAACAAGCCATCATGTTCCATAGGTGCTTCTGTAAAATTGTTAGGCTTTTCCAAAATATCTGGTTGATTGCTACTTTTTCCATCCAACGTACTACTTGGAGTACTAGGCAAGTTTGTTTGAATAGATTCTGCAATAATATTTTCCTGATCTACTTGTGCTTTTTCAACTCTCACATTCCTTTCAATTCCCACATGATTTTGAGTTGAATCTCTTGCTTCCTCTGTTTTTTCAAGCGAAGTACTTCCGTTGCCAGCTATTTTTTTTCCAAGCTCTAATGCAGCGTTCTGTAATTAAAGCAAAATCATTTAAATAATGTTTATTTTGTAGAGTCAAGCAGTACAAAAATATCTTTACCTTATTTGATAAATTAAAACCGTGCTGAGGTTCTTTTGGATTAGGTAATTCTTCATCAAACGTTTTTGCTTCAGTATTTTCACAATGTTGATCAGTCTCCTTATTCTGGATTATCTTACTACGTGTCTCAGTTTCAGGAACTTGAACTAATGAATTTTTTACTACCCTTGAACTTTCGTCATTACTTTCGAGAGCATTATTTGTCATTGGAACTGTGCATCTGTCATTTGGTACATTTTTATTTTGACGTTCTGTAGTCTTATCAATAATACTGTTTTTAGGAATTTTTGGTGGCAAGCTATAGTTAGCATTTAAATTGGTTATTTCCCACAAAGACTTGGATTTACCAATACTGCGCTTTTGGGTATTAGAATTTTCGGTACGATTATGCAAATTCCTTAAAAAAGATTCTATGGTGCTACTGTTTTGTACTGTAATTAAAATAAATCAAATTAATGAAATATAATATAATACAGCTTACTGCATCAAACTAGTATGATTACAAAATCCATTACTTTGACTGAGCTCCCCATCAGTTTGTGATTCTGCATCGGACATCCTTTTTTGAGTAGTTGCTTTTTCATTTTCACCAGAATCACTTGGCTTGTTGAAAAAATCAAAAGGGCCATTGCTGCTGTTATGCAATTGTTGAATTTTAGATTCTTCAAACAGCAATTTAATGAGTACCACAATATCATTATACTTTTTAACCCCATTCAATTTGTTTGATTTTTCAACTTGTTTTTGGACTATAATAATAACGTTATTTTAAAAACTTGATTTTTAATCTGTCATAAAAAAAATCCGGCGTATCATAAAATACTGCGTCAATTACTTACCAATTTCGTTGATCTGACAAAACTTTTCTAAAATTTCAGTCAAAGCCAAAGTATGATGCGTACTGACAAAGTGTTTTCCTTGAGACACGACATAACGACATTCTTCTAAATTTGGACATTCGCTTAAATAAATTGCAGCTGTTTTCTTGCAATTCTCTTCAAGTAGAAATCCTAAATAATAGTTAAGTAATTAATTAGAGGTTATCAGATGTCCTGCTATGCAACCTACGTTCTATGAGAACTATACGCGACCTCGTGTCAATTAAATTTAACTTTAAACTGTTCAGCAAATATTTACAGTCCTGGTTTGATCTGGTACATCTACATTAATATTGATATCATTCCACTTATAAAAACAAATAAATGCTGATGAATTGATTATAGTGTTTCATTGTTTAGTACACCTGAAGTCTATTCAACTAAAATAAAATGCTAAACTAATAGCTTTGAATGCATGTGTTCAAGGACATTCCAAAATTACAGGTAAGCATACAATGTTTATCTGCTTAAAAAATGTATTAAAAAGTGAAAACAAGACACAATACATCATAACCACCAGATACTTAAGAACGTACATCTTTCAAAGAAGCTTTAATAAAATACGAAAAGAGAAAAACATTCCAAAAATGATCCTAACTGACGGATAGTCTCAACTAAAAAAAAAAAAAAGTACTCAACAAAGTAGATACAATAAAAATAATCGTACCGTAAACAAGACGCGATATTTCGGAGGGTAAAAGTGCCCACTCCACTGCCATGTCCCTCTCGAGTCCCTGTCACCTCCTGGGCAGCTTCGGACGAAACTGACTTTTTTCACACCTAGCACTTAATTTTTTGTTAAAAAAAAAATATCAAAGAGCCTTACATCGTAAGAAATCTCTTTGCTACACATAACACGTTTGCAGTAGCCATGTTCTTGCAACTGTCTCTGAGCTTGGAGATAAACAAATACTTTTTTTTCGCGGGTATTTCTTTTACGGAAATCAAACGCGATTTCCATTGGTCGATGAACAGCTGTTCAAAACTGCGCGCGTTTATATGATTTTTCCGCCCTCGGGTGGTTTTGGGAGGCTGGTACTTCCTCGGGCAAAAAAGCAGTTTTCCGATACTCGTTCGAAAAGTCTCCTTTTCCGCCCTCGGGTGGTTTTGGGAGGCTGGTACTTCCTCGGGCAAAAAAGCAGTTTTCCGATACTCGTTCGAAAAGTCTCCTTTACGAACCTCGTTACGTCCCTCGCCTTCGGCTCGGGCCGCAAACCTCTTGGTTCGCAAACGAAGACTTTTCAAACTCGTAGGAAAACTACCATTTTTTAAAGCATCGTTTTACAAGGAAGTCAGTAAAATAAAAAAAAGCAAGAAATTATCATTAAGTACTGTATCTCAAAATTCTTAAGAATCTTTTTTCTATAAGGCCCATACTTTTAACAGATTTATCTTTCTACGAGAAGATCAAGAAAAGGTTGACAAGCACATAAATAAGGGACGACACATCTTGTGCTTACATGAGTTAATGGTAAAAAGTCAAGAGTATTGTAATTTTGTAAATATTGTCGATTTTGTGAGCCATATAAGATAAGTAGAATATTAATGGTTTTGGAGGTCGATTTTAAGGTAAAAGATAAATTGTAAACTTGCCGCAAGTAGCACAAAAAATGTTAACTTTTTATTATCTATCTATAACATTTGTTGCGGCTGGTTTATAACTAATAAAGTGACTTTACTGTAAGTAACAATAATTATTTGGATCAGCGCCATCTAGCGGTCTTTATTTTTTGGCCAAAAGTGGCTCCTAAAATTCTAAATCAGAGCATTCTGGATTAGAGCCATTTAACTAATTATAAACCAGCCGCAACTTATGACGAAGCTATAAAATAAAAAAAATAATGATACGTATGTTTTTGGCGGCAGGCTAACAATTTATCTTATGCTCGAAAATTCATCTTCAAAAGTATAAACACATAGGAGGTCAATTTTTTGGTAGAAAATAAATTGTTAACTTGCCGCCAAAAACACATATATCGTTTTTTTTTATTTTATAGCTTTAATATGAGTTGCGGCTGGTTTATAACTGATTAAATGGCTCTACGCGCTGAAGCTTTGGTTTAAAAGTTTAGGGCCACTTTTTAGTTCAGAAATCCGCAACGCTAGATGGCGCTGATCCAAATAATTATTACTTTCAAACTTAGAGCCGTTTAATCATTTATAAACCAGCCGCAACTAATCTTATAAATAGATAATAAAAAGTTGACGTGGTTTGTCTTGTTTGCGGCAAGTTTACAATCAACTTTTACCCTAAAGTCTACCTCCAAAAATATAGATATTCATATGGTTTAATAAAATCGACCATATGGCATTACTTAGTAGTAATTACTTTAATTACTACACATAACTTCACGTACATCTTACACTGTGCTCTCTTTATTAGAATGATAAAATCAGAGGCTGTAAAGTTACGTAGGTCGTGGTTGATTATGGTTAATTCAAGGTAGTTGACTTACCTACCTGACGGTAACGTAGAGCGCAACCTTACGGCTGCGTAATGCGTATACACGCTGCGGGATTAACGCGTCGGAATTTTGGTTGGCCAATGAGAGTAAAGCTCCCCGTGTATATAGTTATATGGAAAGACTGCAGTCTTGCCAAAGTTCTGCGGCGTAAATTTCCGCAGCGTGTATACGCAGCCTAAATTACTTGCTGGTGACTATTGCGGAAAACACCCCATGTCGATTTTATTGAACCACATAAGTAGAATATCTATTATTGGATGTCGATTTTCGGGTAAAAGATGAATTGTACACTTGCCGTAAAAAAACTTTTTATTTTCCATGTATGACATTAGGTGCGGCTGGTTTATAGTTGATTAAATTACTCGTAGCTCCTAGGCTTCCGGGGTGACCGGGCTTCCGTAAGATAGCGCTGGTCGAACAACTTCGAAAATCGAAATGCCGGTGAAATTGATTGGAAAACTTTATAAGTACGCACAAACGCAAATATTCAACAACGAAATAAAACACTTTTGCTTTTCAACGAAACAAATGTAGTACATTTTGTAAAAAAAACCATACGTCTGATGACAAGCTGAATTCTCCGAATGTAATCGGTGTGTACTTTTGAAATACGAAATAAAAACGCAAAAAAACTTAACCTCTCAGCTTAAAAACTGTTGTGTGTATGTGTATGTTGGTTATTTAAATTTAGAACTGATTAATCGAGCAACGAGTACTTAAAATGTCCAAAGATATAAGATCGTACTTCCTTGGCGGTGCAAGTAAAAAGCCAAAGAGCGACGACAAGAAGCATAAAGCTACTGTCATTACTTCCGACGAGGAGGACGAGCCCAGCACGAAGAGAAACAAAAAGGCCAAGGAAAAGGTGGACTTGAAGAAGGCTTCCAAGAGCCATGAAAAAGCAAAGACGAAGAAGCGCACCATCATATCCTCGGACGAGGAAGAGAAGGAGTCCGAGGCCAAACGCCTAAAGAACAAGAAGGCCAAGGTTGCCGCCGAGAAGAGCAATCAAGTGAAGTTGTTGCGGGAAGTCGACGTGAGGGATGTCTTTCAAAAGAAGCCCATCAGCCGAGTCAACGCCCCCAAGATAAAGAAGAACTCCGGCAAGCCTAACATGAATTTCGATGATGATGACAACTTTGATGAGACCCTCAATCAGCTGGATTTTTCCAAGATTGAGAACGAGTATTTGTCTGCTATGAGCAGTGACAAGCCACCCTTCTTTGAGGATGAGTCAAAAGAGAGGGACATGAAGGCTGTAGAAAGCAATGATTCCAAAAAAGATACTGATAAAGTAAAAAAACACGGCAGTGAAAAGGATAAAAAACATGATAGTGTTAAGAAAAAGAAAGATCAGCCCCATCCCAAGCTGGAGATTAACAGAGAATCTAAGCCACAGAAAGCTGATACCCCTAAGGAGAAGAAAAAAGACGTTGTGGATTTCAATGAAATTATTGAAGAAAAGATCGACAAAAAGAAGCAGCACGCTGCACTTTACCAGAATTATCTCAACAGAGGGGGAGCCAGGAATCCTGGCTCCAAAGAAGTCCCAGAAGGAGCAGACAACTGCTTTGCCAATCAGACATTCTTGATAACAGGTGTTCTAGATTCTTTGGAGCGCGAAGAAGTCGAAGGATTAATTAAAAAGTACGGTGGTAAAGTGATTCAGAGCGTGTCTAAAAAGTTAAATTACATGATTGTGGGAGATCAACCTGGTCCATCAAAAATGTCTAAAGGGCAAAGTCTTGGTATCAAAATGATTAGCGAAGATGACTTTTTGAATCTATTGAGAACTAGTCCTGGCAAAGTGTCTGACACAACTGACGATTCCAGAAAGCGTAAATCAGAAGACTCCATCGATGCTGGTAAAATCAAACCAGATAAAAGGAGCAAACATCAATCACCGGAACAGAATGCAAGTAGGAGTTTAAAACAAGTTGAAATCAATAAAAAAGATAAAACGCCACCAAATGACAAGATTTTTGGCAAAAAGTCACCAGTGAAAAAAGAAGAAAAGAAAACAGAAAGCAAGCAAAAATCAACGCCACCAAAAGCCAACGCCATGTCCAACGGCACGGCTTCTTACAGCAATGCGTCAAACAAACTTGATGATGGACTAGACCACATAACGGCCCTATCAGAAAAGTACAGGCCAAAAGAAATGAAACAGATCATCGGTCAAGGCGGTGACAAGAGTAATGCAAAGAAGTTGCACTATTGGCTGAAAAATTGGCACAACAACCATGGAAAAAACGCCCCGGCGAAACCAAAATTCAACCAAAGGGACGACACGGGAATGATATTCAAAGCCGTTCTGCTTTCTGGACCACCGGGTATCGGCAAAACAACCACGGCCTACGTGGTGTGCGCCGACCTTGGCTTCGAAGTGATCGAGTTCAATGCATCGGACACGCGGAGTAAGAAACTCCTGCAGGAAGAAATATCCGGCATCCTGAAGAATAAGACCGTCAAGTCGTGCCTTAACGCTACAGAAGCGAAAAGTACTCCACCAAAGCACGTGTTACTCATGGACGAGGTGGACGGTATGGCAGGCAACGAAGACCGCGGTGGCATGAAGGAGCTGATATCCTTGATCAAAAGCTCGGACATCCCCGTAATCTGCATTTGTAACGACCGCCAGAGTCAAAAGATCAAGTCACTGGTCAACTACACGTTCGACCTGCGTTTCCAGAAACCTCGACTCGAACAAATCCGAGCTGCCATGATGTCTATCTGCTTCAAGGAGGGCATCAAAGTCAGCCCTGACGAGATTACCAGGATCATTCAGTCCACGAACCAGGACATCAGGCAAGTCATAAACCATGTAGCAGTATTATCCGCCAAGTCCCAGTCTGGTGTTCCGGAAAACAAGAGCATCGAGAAGTACAAGAACCTGAGACTAGGTCCTTGGGACGTGATACGCAAAGTCTTCAGCGCTGAGGAGCACAAGCACATGAGCATTCATGACAAGAGCGACCTGTTCTTCCACGATTACAGCATAGCTCCGCTATTCGTTGAGGAGAACTACCTCATAGTCAACCCTAACGGCCCGAAGAATTTGATTTACGACAAGCTAGCCAAGTGCAGCGAAAGCCTGGCCATTGGCGACGTTGTCGACAAGACGATAAGAAACGGACAGAACTGGAGCCTCCTGCCGGTGCAGGCCTGTTTCTCCTCGGTCATGCCCGGCTCGGTAATGTCGGGCTTTATTGGAGGACAAATCAATTTTCCCAGCTGGCTGGGTAAGAATTCCAGGACTAATAAGTGCGACCGACTGCTCCAGGACATAACGGTACACGCGAGAATTATCACAGGCGCGAGCAAGGAAGCGGTGAACCTCGATTACCTCAAGATGCTTGCCCACTCGATCATTCGTCCCCTGGCAGTTGAAGGAAGCGAGGGCGTTGAGAAATCTGTCGAGATCATGAACAAGTACCACCTGTCGCGCGATGATCTGGACTCGCTTCTTGAGCTCACCAAGTGGCCTCATACCAGGGACCTCATGCAAGCTGTGGACACCAAGACCAAGGCTGCGTTTACCAGAGCTTACAACAAAAGCGCATCCTACAACTCTGCTGGTACAATGAAGAAAAAGTCTGCCAAAGGTGACGCTAACGACGATTTGCTAGGTGAGGAGGATGAGGAGCTGGCTTCCGACGACGAGGAGGAGGACAAAATCGAAAACGACAAGTTGATTAAGGCTAAAACGTCGAAGGCTGCAGCCAAGAACAACAATGCCTCAGCCGAGTCTACGTCGAAAGGTCGAGGCAAAAAACCCGCTAGTAAGACTACAAAGAAGAAAAAGTAATCTTATGTTGTTGTTGAATAAAATTATTACCAAGCGCGATATTTTTTGCACCAATTATGCGAATGTTACGTAGATTGCATATTATATATTTTTGTATATGGAAATACCTGGCGATGATTCAATTTTCCATGTGAAATTTTTTTTTTTTTTTCTTTTCCTTAGTGTTTCATAGCATTGATATCATATGTCAGTTACAGCTACAGTGATGTCGTCTGAATTATTGTGTGATAAATTAAAGAATGACAATTACAAAAAATCAATTATCTATTTGTACATGCTTGTTACGTTTTTTTTTTTTTACGTGAACGCTAGCATCGTTAATAAACATGAAATAGTAATTACAGCGTGTTACACGCATGTAAAAAAACTCATTTGCACTGTAATTACCACATGAGTTTATTGAATGTTTTTTAAAATTATTTTTCGGATCATTGTACGTACATGTAGCAAAAAAAAGGTGTAAATAAACTTTTTGATACTTAAACATATTTATTTTATCAAAAATTAATTTTCTACACATTTATAACTAAATTTTAATAAACTAAAAAAAACAGTTTAATGAAATGTAAGGCACGACGATCTTAACAAATCAAAAAACCTCGTGATTGAATTTGGTCGATAACAATTTCAAGCTATTTTTTTACGAAACAATTTAATTTTTTGTACATTAAAATTACAATAAAATATTTTTCTACCCATTGATTCGTCAGGCTCGCAATGGTAAGATTTGGAATAAATTTTAGTCTCATGGTTAATCAGAGGGCAAAAATGGAAAACGCGGCTCATCGTTTCATTTTCTGCTGTCACACAACAAACGTAATTTAAGAATAAAAATTGTATGATTGCTACCATACATCTAAAACATTTAAGCTAAAGGTAACAATCAGCTTAACAATCAATAAATGATGTCTACGTGATATAGAAATCACCCTAACTAACACGTTTATTATTTAACGTATTAAAAAATATCTTTTTTTTCATGGTACTTACAGTCGTAAACACTTGAACATAGTGTGGCTTGCCACCATAAAGATTGTATTTTGGTTGATACATTCATAAAGGTAAATTCTAAAAAATACACGTTTATAACTTTAAAATCCATTGTGATAGATCCTCAATTTTATATTTACATTATACAGAAATAAGTAGGTACACACACTTTCTCGGGCTTAAAAGAAAACAGTGGACTCATACTCATTAAAATCTCGAGGTAAAAGGTAACGTAAGTTACAGGTGAAAGATTTATAATCTAACTACCATTTGGTTAATGCCACGAGGTTTTAAACGCATTAGCGCTTTCTACTTGTTACTATAGTTAACTAGTGACGCTGATACTACCTTAAAAATTAAGAAAGTGAGTTGTGAATGGTGTTTATTAATGCCTCAAAACGGTTGATTAACCCTTCAATATCTGACTTCTCATACTGCGAAATGCAATTTAAATTTATTTATCTATT
>NW_019379487.1:196558-209568 GCF_000648655.2 Copidosoma floridanum | reverse complement strand
TTTTTTTTTTTTTTTTTTTTTTTTTTTTTTTTTTTTTTTTTTTTTTTTTTTTTTTTTCTGAATAAAAAATTAAAACAAGAAAAATATACAGTGCGTCGTGTGCCGTTATGGCACTTTTTTCAACGATGGACGCTCGAGCCGAGACAGTGTGAATGGGTACAGGTTGCGATTGAAGTGTGCGCATTTTTTCAGGATCGTGAAGAAGCTTTTTTTTCATTGTTCGCGGAAATAATGATCGCACGCGTAAAAAACACCTGGGATGTGGCATCTGAGTTACGCTGTAACTATAAATAGAACGAATTTTATTTTACTCTATGTGTTTGTTTCAATGATTGTTTGCTCAATGTTGTTGATGCTCTTTGCGTTGGTGATGTTGTTTTTTTTAATTAATTAATTTTTTTTTTTTTAGTACACGTTTGCAGTAAAATAATATCGGAACAATGTTTTTGGCTGAACTTTCGACTGCACGAAAATATACGAATCTGGCATTAAAAATTAGAACAAAGAATGGCCGATTTGTTCGAGACCCTTGACTAAAAAAAAAAAGATAGACACAGTAGCGAATTAACCCACGGAAATCGATACCCTTGGAATGTTAAAAAAAGGGGGTCCGGCAAAATCGTCAACGTCAAAGTGAATGAAACCTTTCATTAAAATCCTCTTTTGTTCCTTGGTCGTCGTGACCAGAGCAGCCTACGAATACCTGGAGTGAAAAAATAAAAAATAAAACAAAACAGGAGATAAGAGTGGCGTAATCGTTCGCTGCTTGGACGCGAGTGTACATTTATGCGGGCAATACATCCTAAAAATTAAGACGCGAGTCGATGACGCAGGTAACGCAGCTGTTTGGTATTTAAGGCGCACCTGGACGGGCCCGTGGAATAAAAGAGGAAAATTTAATTATTGTTACGTTGCGGGAATCGCTTGCGTTTGGAATTTGATAATTCTTTTTCTTCCAGACGACGATGGCCGTGAAATTTTTTGGTGGATTGATTTAGCTGAGATTTTCACTGCTCCGTCGCATTGATGCGATTACACTTGATGCGGTGAAATAATTTTTTTAAATAATTAAAAATTACGAGGTTCCCAAAATAAATCAATTACGACATTCCGTACTATCAAACTACAAAATTTCGTGGGCCCCTTTTTTTACATTATCCAAGGAATTGATCATCATTATTTTTTATCCAACTTCGCTCTCAAACAGTGTAATGCACTTAAAATAATTAATTAATGGTTTCGAAAGCTCTATGTTGTCTCTAATTAAAGCCACTGTAAAGCTTTCCTGTGGTCTAAAGGTGGTAATAGATTTTTCTTTTTCTTTTTTTTCGAACAAGTCACTCGTTTTATTATCACTAAGCGCTCGATTTTTTTGAAACAGAAAAAAAAAAAAAGTTTCTTTGCCCCAATCCCCTTCAATACTTATTTCAACTAAAACAATTTTAATGAACTGGAAAAATATATTATCTCGCGAAATCAATATTTCTCCAATAAAGCGAAAAACAGTAATTTCAGAAAATAATTACTTGTTGAGACGAAATATTTTTTTGTTTTTGTTTTTATAATTGAAAAAAAAGAAATAAAAAATATGTTGAACCAAACGGGTTTTTTTTGTTTTGTTTTGTTTTTATTTTTTTTTGTTTCAAATAAATTGGACGCACAGTGGCGATTGCAATCGTGTAATAATTCTTCTACACGCCAATCACATTGAAATACAATTTTTAATCTTCATGTAGTAACGAAGAATAATCAATCGTACGAGTTCTGCACAAGCCCGTGTTTTCAAAGCGAAAGCATTGTCATCGCTTTTCCTCGGCGAGCCTATCAATATTTTTCCTCCTCTACCTCTCGCTTCTCACTGTTTAATGTTATCCGATCGATAATCTTTCGATCGCACAATCCGACTACGCTTACACTCGAAGGAGCAACCTACGCTTCTCGTGACAATTAGATCGGATGGACGTGCAGTACCTTTTATCGTGAAGATTCATTGATTTATAAATGGTTCGATAAAAGTACGGGGTGATAAAAATTAAGTATAATCTGGATGAATCGGATATAAGAGGTACTTTGGACGAATTCGTATCTCTTAAAATATCCATCTAAAAATCAAAGAGGCACTCAGCCACGAATGTCGATTTCGATCCATACCGATACGTGCACCAACACACAATAGTTCCAATTTAATTTATTGAAAAGGCTTTAAAAAATACAATCACGATCAAATCATTTTTTTTTTTTTTTACAGTTCAAAAATAGGTTGTTATCAAATCGTACCCAAAGTTGAAAAATGAAATTAGCACAATGGATATGAGAAAGCTCACAAGATTCTAAATAAATTAACGCGCTTATTGTTGAATATTATAAAAAAATGTGTAAATTAAGAAAAAAACAAGCAATTTCAGGCGATGTATTTTAAAATCACAACTTTTGAGTTAATAATTTTTTAGCATAAAGATAATGCTGTGTTTTAATATTTGAGAAATTTGTGGAAAAATTAAAAGACATTATACTCCTGCTCTCTTTGTTCCTCTTCCATTGTATTTACGCAAAAAGCTTTGTCTTTGTCATACCTAAGTGTACACCGACTGTAGACTAATATTTACTACGTTTCACGGACAAGGAGGGTTTTTACATCCAAAGGAAATGTACTTTCGTAATCATTAGAAGATCTCTTTCATGGATAACTTTGTTTTTTTTTTTCGTACATATATTTTAATTATTATAAATAATTAATCATTAAACGGTACTTTACGGGCTGGAAAAATTTTACTCTGTCAGTGTAGTGCCATTTAAAAACATTTTGAAAGATTGTTGGAGTTAAGTTTTTTATAACATTAAAATGTTAATTTTTTTATTGATGATATGATAAATCTATGTAAGGAAAAAAAAGTAAAATAAATACTTTTGACAATGTCTATCGTACTTTAGATATTTTTAAAAAATGAACAAATGAGTGAAGCTTGAATTTTTTTTTATTTCTACGTGAAGAAAATAATCAGCTGTACTTTATTTTTTTCAAGACACAATTATTAGGGATATTGTATGAAATGTATCAGCAGATTTTTTTAACAATAAATAGGAAACATAATAATAAAACAAATTGTTTAATTAGATTTAATTTGTCCAACGGATATTAGAAAACCAAACAACCTTTATAATCCACGTATCTGATACCGGAATGTGAAAAAAAAAAAATTATTTTTTCCACTATTAAAAAAAAATCCAATCGTATCCCATTAAAGTTTTCAAAACTATTTTTATTGTTAAATCGTAATTGAGAAATCAATTTATTAAAAGTAAAAAAATCACAAAATCCATCGTATTTGTAGAACCTCAACTTGACGGATAAGAACACGATGCAATCTGTAAAAGCTCTCAAAGCTCGAAAGCTTCGACAAAAGTGGTACACGAGTAACTATATTATATACTTTCGAGATGTACCATGAAAAAAAGCTCTTAAGCGTATGTGACTTCTCGAGAAAGCGTAATCATCTTCACACCCGGTAATTGCACTTCTGTGTCGTATTTTAAGAGCGCACGTGTGGCTCGAAGCTTCCGGTTTTCTCTTTTTCGCGCTTTCAACCCTGCCAGCACGTGCATATACGTATACACGAACGGTAAAGCTGCAGTGGGCCATTAAAGACGGGAAGAAAAGCGCCGCGGAGCAGAAAAAAAAAGTTCTTTTTCGAGTCGACGGGCGATTAGCTTCTCGGGAATAAAGGATCCCCATGTGCGCGTGAGCGGTTGCGACAACAATGGAATTCTGTTGCGAATCGTTTATCGAAAATCTTTTTTTTTTTTTCTCTCTTTGGAGATACGATTGTTGTGTTTAAGCGCCGTGTGTACTTTTATGGTATATATAGCAGTGGATAGACGTGATTTTTTTGAGAGTTATAGGTTTTCTGTGTCCTCGAGATTAAAATTCTAGCTAAAATAATATTTGTGGATTTGGAAAATTTTAAAAGCACACATTCATATTTTCAGAATTTTGGAGAAGAAAAAAAAAAAAAAAAAACATACGTGATTTTAGGAGCAAACTATAGTGTTACGTAGGGAAGATATTGGTAAGGAGGTGCTTCGCGAGAATGATCAACGATTATTACTTCAAGGACCTTTATTCAACATACCGTAGTCATAGGCAAGATAGCGCGTGTGTTCCCTTCGAAGGCTCGTCGTGTACTTCCCGAATATAGACTCTCTCCTTGCTCGCACTTCCCTTCCCTTGACCCTAGGGCCCCTCGTTATGAGGTTTGAGGAGAGGGAGCGTAGAGTCTCACCTATACTATCGTACGTTACAATAGGTTTTGTTTAGAGTAAAAATAGACTTAAGAAAAAAACAAAACAAAAAGTTTTTCTTCCATAGAAGCCTGCGTTGATATATTTGTTGAATTCTTTTTGCGGGCCAAAAAATCAGAAAAAATACATTTGTTTTATATTGTAAAAAATAAAATTTATTGCACCATATGGTTAAAAAAATACGTCTTGTTTCGGCGCATGACTATATTTATGACTAATTAAAATTTTAATGTACCAAAATTATTATTATTATTTTTTATATATACCTCTGAAATAGCACTGTTGGCTTGATAGTGTTACAATATTCAAGTGCTTGTTGTATGTACATAATTATACTTCGATGCAAAAACATATTGAAAAATAAATTAAAAGCTCCGTTCCCGAGGCGTACGACATAATAAAATGTTATTACTTCCGAAAGCCCGGAATAGCACCGGTTCCCCTATCGGGATTCTTGTTTACGACACATGACTCTTTTTAAAATTTGTACCACTTGCAAAGCCACTTACGCCAAATAACCGTGAAAACACAAAAATAACTCCACGCGCGGTCAACGTTTCAAATACAGTTAGAAAATTACGCGCATTTCCCGAATCTCTAACTTTAGCCCGAGCACTCTTAACTTGCGTCAAGAATTTACGTATTCGCCATTGGTTAAGAGAAAAAAAAAAAAAAAAAAAAAAAAAAAAAAAAAAACACACATTGCACTTGTAAATAAACGTGAATCACTCCGAAGCTGATTCGATTTCTTGGAATCGATATCGTGAAAGAAAAAAAAAAAATGAATCAATATAAACTCAACCTTTGTTATACGAGTGTTGCCGGACGGCGAATTTTCTCCACAATTTCTCACTTCAGCACTTCAATTTCCAGTCTGGTTGCTTTTGGCTGCAGCGTAGGCGGAAGCGCAGCTGCAGAGGCCCCGTGAAAATGTCATCAGCCGGCGTGCCATTTCTGCTCATCACCGCCAACGTCGGCAGCATCTTCGAGGAGGTAATTATCGGCTCACGGTTTTTCTTTTTCGCCATGAGTTTTAATGTTGAAATTTAATACCGATTATCGAAATCGCATGGTGAATTGTGAAATTTTTCTCGTTTTTCTTCGTTTTTTAAATTTGGGAACGTGTAGGTCATACTTTGTCTTAAAAGCTTTTTCCAAGAATAAGTATATATTTGAATATTTGTAACACTTGAAGAAGTTTTAGTAAAAAAGATAAATCATGTATTTATTATAAGGAGTACAAAATTTAAAATAAAAAGTTAAGAAAAAAGAATTAAAATATTTCAAAATAAAATTATTTTTTTTAAAAATACATAATTCAATTTTTTACGGGAAAAAAATTTGCCAATTTTCTGTTGTGTAACATACGTTGCACGCTGTAGTGTAAAAAATATTTTTGTGCTTAAATAATACATTAAAATTTCAGAAAAGAACTTTTGTTTTAATGTGTTAACATAATATTGGGAATGGGGAATGCAATCAAGTACATAATGCTAGCTTGATGTACCTAATTGATTGTGCTCAAGACTAAAAAAGTATCATTTTATTGATTTCTTATTTCCATCATGCCAAAATAATTGAATACAAAAAACTAGATGAAAAAAAAACAAAAAATTTTAAATGAAGACGAAAATAAACAAACTTAACTTTTTTCACTTACTTGGGCTTCGTGATACTATTCAATTTAAGATGCACATAGTTTACAGTAAAAAATAGGTTTTAAAATTCTAAAATCTAATGTAATGTTTCACAGATCCATTATGGGATTCTATGAATATTTAAAATGCATTTGCTATGTGCAAAGACCTGCAAGCAGTTCTCTTTAGCCCATCTTCCTCAAATACGTTAGTGCATCTATTTCTCAACAGATTAAAACAGTAATTACGTTTGTGGTAAGCCGCGTATTTGTTGTTGCTTTTGAGTTGAATTGCGAAATTGGCGAGTCGAGCACGTAATTATTACTTCAAAGAAGAAGACTACATTAGTAACCCAAAAATTCATAACGTGTCGTAATGTAATAGAAAAGCTAGTTTTTGGAACTGTATTAAATTGGCAAAACAACGAGATATTTCTTCATTTATATCAGAGATATATACTATAGTTTCCCAAACGTTAATAATATTAAAAAATGTCTTTTCATCGGAAAGAAAAAAAAAAAAAAAAAATTAAATGTTGAGTAGATGAATTACTTTTTTCTCTTGGAGTATGATTAATTTTTTTTTACTTTTTTTTTGATTGATGAAAATTTAACGTGATTTTTATTACGTAAATAATTTAATAGGCTATGAATTGTCAAATTTAAAGCGTAGCTGGTAAGCAAGTTAAATTAAAATTGAATTATGTATTATAATCATAAAAAATCAAAGAAAGCTTGTTTCATCGTGCTAGAGAATTACTTTTATCAAGATATCTTATCAATTCCGTAACATAATACTTGGGCTCAATTAAATACTTAATGCGATTACGAACAGTTGCCATGATTTGTATTGAATAAAAAAAGGGTCTTTATTATTATCTTTTTTTTTTCTGTTCTAGCCGAGTTCTATGCTAAAGGTATGGACGGAGGAATTTTTATCGGTAAGTTGAATAAAGAAAAAAAAAAAAAAAAAGAAAAAAAAATCCTGACAGAGCAGCCAGCACATTGATTTTATTTAATCAATCGTTCATTTTTCTGTGTTTCATGCATCGTGGCAGACGATATCAAGACTCAATCCAAAGTTCGTTGCCCTACACTGCCAGGAAGTGGGAGGGAAGAACTACGAAGAGAGCATGAGGCACGTCAAGGATTTCGTGAGGTACGTGTATGAGATCCATTTGCATTTTTTTTTTTTTTTTTATCTTGAAGCCGTCATAAATCTGATTTACAAAATTAGACTTACGCAGCGAAACATTTTTATTAGAGATACTTAATTCGAAGTGTGAATGGCCACGACCAAGAATTTCATCTTTTTTTCATCTCGAAGTAAAAGCTTTGTTGCTTTAAAGAGAATTGGGGATGGATACTTTTTCAATTACTTCACGATGAAATTTTTTTCTAAGAATATAGTACATTGTCTCTGCTGTAAATATATTTTGTTTCATTACTCCATGTAATGAGTTGCTTGGAAAAATTATTTCAAACAAAACTAATGGACCGCATTTTGAAATAGAAAATGATTCATGATTTTTTATTGTTAAAAAAAAATATTTTTCTGTTTTTTATTTTAATAGATAATTAATGATAAAATAATTTTCTCCAGCAGAAATGATGCGTTGAATTTTTGGAAGAAAATTTATTTCAAAACGTTCAAAAATCTATTCAAAATAATAGTGCCCAAGTCTGAGCTCTTGTTTCCCGTTAAGAGTAATAGTGGTAGAAAAAAGAATCGGGGATGGTTTTTCTTCTCTCCCAGAAATACGAAAAATAGTAACGACAAAAATTTCTACGCGCCACTGATACGAATACATTTTATTTCCTTTACAAAATGTATGTCAACTGTAAAAAAAAAAAAAAATAATAATAATAATAAAAAAAACTCTCTCTTTGAAACTACCATATAAATTTCGATTAAAAAGCAAAAACTAACGTCAAATAGCTGCCAACCACCGATGTGGAAAAAAAAGACACCGCTTGATAATCAATGCCCACAGTAATCAAATTGCCATCCAAACCGTGGGAGGTGATTGTCTCCACCTCCTGCTTTACTTGAACTATAATATTAAACATGGCACTTCCGCGACAGGGGTCAAAATAATAATATTGGGGTCAATCTGCGTTTTCCTTATCTTTAGGCGTGGCGAGTACCCCCGTGGAGCCCACATTGGTTTAAAGTACCGCTCGCTGTCACATGATAAGGTGCGAGCTTTTTCTCTTCCTCTCTCCATCTATATGTGTATACGTTGATCTGTATCTCTTCGTAGAATCTAGGCTCGAGGTTAAACTGTCTGTCTGTCTGTCTGGTTGGTTATTAATGGTTTTGTGCGCGTCTTTTCGCTGCTGTTTCTCGTCGGGCACGCGATTTCATGCCAGTGCAAGTGAATTTGACACTTGATGGGTGTCTTTGTCAATGTGTATATACGGTGGGTTGACACGGGTTACTTCTTTTTTTTCGCGAAAAGAGTTTTATTAAACTGTTGGCCCAATGGGTTAATATTGTGTTAAGGTTTAATGCAATTTTTTTTTCTTTTTTCATACATTGACCAACACAAAGTTTTTTTTGTAAATTATTTTTACCGCAGAAATTTTTTTTTGTTTTTTTTTCATCTCTACCGAAAATAAAATATGCAACGAAACTGTTTCTAGCAAAAATGTTCTGGTAAATTTTTGTAGAGAATGGTATTTATTTTCAAGTATTTTAATACTTGAGAGCTTTTTTCTGCTAAGCCCTTTTTTTCTAAACGTACTATACTATTTTTGTTGGATTAAAAAAAAATTTCCACCGCAAATATGTTACTAAAAAAAAAAAAATTAAATTGAAATTAATTCCAAGTCTAAATGTTGTTAAAAATTCTTGTGCTCCATAATAGTTAGATTTGAAACGGATAGATAATGCAGTCGTTCACGACGTCATAACAATTTTTACATCTTTCATGGAAAAATTTTATTGATTTCTCATTCATTTGACACTCCACTTTGGAAAAGAAAACTTTAACAGAAACTTAATTACCACCCAGTAAAATAGAGCCGCACTGGACTCTGATTCGTTCAAACGTTATTATTAAGTTAACGTCAAGAGCTTCGGTAGCTACGAGCACTCGCGTAATACAATTATATCTCGTAATGACTAATTTTTCGCTCCAGTGCCAAGATAGCTTTTTCGCTCTCCATTAAATCCCCACGCCTCACCCGACCTGAAAAAATTCAATTATACACACATATCGTTCAAGAAAGTCTTGTACACGCATCTCAGCAGCCGCAACTTGAAATCGTGAGGCTCTCCAGAGAAAGAAAAAAATTCTCCTTATTTTTAAAAATTAAAATCCTCGTTAATATAGCAAAACTTTAAATCCAAGCGGGTCGCTCTTACGTAGTGTATAGTATGGGGGGGGGGNAAAGGTTGTAATTATTTTTCACCAATTCACGAATAACATCATAAAATCCATGTTAAATTCTAACGCCTACACTGGAATGTGTGGCGTCTAGTTATTTAACAATTTGTTGATTACACATTTCGTGTACGATGAAAATACGTGCAACAGCCTCCAAGACCTCGCCCTATTTCCATGCGCGAATACATGAGGAAAAAAAAAAAAAAAAAAAAAACAATAATGCTTGCAGAATCAGTTTTCGTGCCCGTGACTGATCAAGAAATACACTCGGGGAACATCGAGGCCGTGCCTGGTAAGGAGAAGGCCAAGTTTCCGCAGCACTTTTTCCCGGACGCCAAGTGGTCGAGGAAGGGCTTCCTGAGGACGCGGTGGAGCATCAGTGGCACCGTCTTCGATCTCATAAACATTCATCTCTTTCACGATGCCAGTAATTTCGTCGCCATGGAGACGGTCAGTGCCTCAGTTAATTTTATCCTTTTCCACTGCTAAGGGGGTGGCTTCCTCTCCACCGTGCGTGTGTGGCTGTATATAGAGTGGGTATTTCAAGGTAGATTGGGAGGAAATTTGAATAATGGATATGGCTTGGGTTTCCTTTTGAATATCGAGGCTGGTCGGTGAGTTGGAAATTTATTTGAAGGGAAGGAAAAGTCCTTTTGCAGCGGAAAATCAATTGTACCAATACTTTTTTTTTTTTTTTTTCTTTTTTTTAAATTGTTTTTTTGATATAATTTTGTTCTTTAGTCAATCCTTTGTTAAAACAGAGGACTCTCTTTATGACAGAGTGTATGAAATATTTATGTTTAGTATTTTCAATAATCATTTTTTTTTATTTTCATAGTAAAACTGACACGTTAGAATCTATCTCTGATTGGACTAAAAAATACTCAAAGCTTTATATATTACACATACACATATATATTTTATTTCAATTCAATCGTACGCCAAGATCTTGAAACTGTGCAAAAAAGTTTGTCTGATTATGATGCATGTTACTACAAAAGTAATAGCCAGTCTAGTCAATTTTTTTTAACTTTAAAACCTCGATGTACAACTAATATATATGTATGATATATAACAATAGACCTCGTTACTGAAGAAATGGTTATTTAGAAGAAGATTCCCCTACACCGAAACTTTGGCACGAATACTATAAAACTTTAAATCCAAGCGGGTCGCTCTTACGTAGTGTATAGTATGGGGGGGGGGAGTCAATGAATTAATTTTCGCGGCCGAGATTTTAATTTTAGCCGAGCGATAAAACTTGCGGTTCACCGGCTCACTGATCGAACGTTACTCGTACTCTTTTTCTTGGCCAACGTTGAATTATTGAATTTGCTCTCGTTTAAGGGGGTTGGCCCACTTACCTGGAAATTGTAACTATTTCGAGTTATAGGTGCACTTAATTATAATTTGAGAAATTTCGGTGGAATTAAGCGTGTTTTAAGGAATTATATTTTAATCGAACACTGTTTTATCGATACTTCCACGTTATACGAAAAAAAAAAAAGAAGCTTTTGACGATGTAATTTATCCAAGCCTTTCTTTTAAACCTTGATAACCGTTTTCAATCTTTTACGTTTTTTCCAACTATTTTCAGCTTGTAATCTTCGATCAAATAGACACACTATGCCCAGACCAGAGCACGGATACTCTTTCAAATTTTTCACTAATAATTTAACCCATCATGTGTACGGAAAAACAATTTTTGTAATCACTACTTAAAACACATTGCTTGAAAAAATGTTTTCCAACAATAACAATGCGTTACAATTAAAACAAAAATTAAATTAATAAAATTATTTGAGAAAGTATTAATAAATTTCAATGTCAATACTTGAACTAATTACACAGAATATACTGGACGTAAGAAGAAAGAAAAATTTATTTTAAAGCGTTAAAAAATCCATACGATGCAACTGCGCCCAAGCCTGAAAAATTTTAACTTCAATATAGGGATACGTTCCTACCATCCAAATAGTTCGATGGATGCACCTATAGAAATTTTCCCAATACATTCTCCAGACATTCTCTAAAAAAAAGTGCACCTACTTAGCTCGATGATGAAAAAAAAAGAAAAACCCTTAGTGCCGATTTCTCCCCACCTACATTTTATAACACATATTTATTGCCCCGATATAAAAATATACAAATATACGTGCGCACACCTTACGGGGTAGCGAGAAAGTACATTATAATACTTGAGCGAGGAGGGTTGAAAATAGGGCGTGTGTACAACACAGTTGAGCGAGCCGCTTCAAAAAGAAACCGCACGATTTGATAGAGATGAAGAGATAAAAAAAAAAAGCTCCACCTATACCACCGGGGGAGTATAGCAAGCGCGTCAAGATTAGCCGTGGAAGGAGCACAATGGTTGTATATATATATGTACAGAACCAAGCGCGCAAGCTTCGTGTACGAGGTGTGTAGCATATAGTGCGAGGTCGCGAGTCACCTGATGGTCGAGAGGTATTACCGTGTACGAGATTAATGAGGCTCCGCGGAGCTTTCAACCTCCCCCCCCCCCTCCTATCGATTTGCTTTTTTTTTCTTCTTTCTACCTCGTGTCCTCGATGCGATGATCCGCAAGTACGTAAAAGAAAAAAAAAGATGCGCGACGGGAGGGTTGCGGAAGGGTTGCGACGAGCTTTTTGAACAAATAATAAGCGGGAGCTTTCCCCGCAACTGTCATAATAATAATAACTTGGCTTTTTTTTTTTTTTTTTTTTTTTTTTCCAAGGCAATTCGATAAACGATGCAGTGGTGGTAGTGAGCTATTTCACGCGTCTACATTTGACATAACATCCGTATAATAATACGCGTACTACACAATTATACGTGTCGTGTATTTATTTACGTATTGATAAGCGCGAGGGATAATTATCTCTATGTTTTTATGCCGTCCTCTCTAATCTTATCTGTTTTTACGCGAATTACCGGCTTTCTCACGATGTGTGTTTTTTTTTTTTTCTTGCACGCGCGTGAGTTCCGGTGTGTGTAACCAATTTGAGAGTTAGACAGTAATTGTCGTTGCGCTCTTTCGTATATGTATAGGTAAACATATTTAGGACGACATACTTACTCATCACATATATGTATAATAATCGATGAAATGAAAATATTTGTTTGGTTTCAGGTTGTTGATGTCTTCGGAAGAGCTGCGGCTCTTCGACAAAGTCAGGGTTTTCTTGGACGAAGACTTTTCCTCGGCCGAACACTTCACGGTGAGCATTTTTATTGTACATTCGTTCACTCATGGTCAAATATGTATTTATACCGATTGTACTGACAAAAAATTTTTCAGAATCAAGAAACTTTTTTTATCATAACAATTTCATGCGTATGTATTTTAATAGATTGAGAAAGTGTTTATTTTACATAATTGTTTAACGAAAAAAAAAAAAAAAAAATACATCATTCTTGTCTCAAGAGAATATTTGGTAGTTTATTCGGTTAAATATTTTTTGGCTGTGATAAATTTTTTCTATCAACGTATCAAAAATTCTAATCGATCAAATGCGCGACACAATAACGAGTGTAAAAACATACTGTCGACCAGCATTATATATATTATACCGAATTACTAGCTTGATTGCTGGAAATGGAAATAATAATTTGATCCAATTGAATTACAGCGCTTGTGGCGTGTATTTTACATATATATTCATAACAATTTTTACATCTTT
>NW_019379487.1:138518-177213 GCF_000648655.2 Copidosoma floridanum | reverse complement strand
ATTAAATAATGGAGTTCAACTATTGTTTTCAGTTCAGTTTCACAATAAAAAAAAATTTTTTAAAAATCGATGGAAAAATTTACTAATAGCCATAATAACAGATCAATGATGGTTATTACCGTCGCTTAAATTTGGACTTTACTAATTATTATTATTAATTTGTACTGATTACCTTTTTTTTATCAATAATTAATAATAATTTAATGAAAGAGATTATTTCCGCTTGGTTATATTTAATGTAAAGGTGTGTATTGCAGTAAGCATGCTTATTGTACAAAATATATTTTTTTTTTCATATAGTCAAAAGTTAATGAATTTTCACGCAACAAATAATTTGTAAACGATACTAATTATTATATACGTGTAAGCATGCTCTAAAATATCTTGAAGATATATATGGGTGTTTATGTTAGTCAAACAAGTAAGTGTCATTGGTGTCTAAATATTGGAGTTATAAATTAATTATTTCGATTCGCAATACAAAAGCATAAAAATTAATAATTTGCACAGCATTACACAATTTCGTTCAATTCAATCAAAAACTATCAGTGTAATAAAACGAGTAAGCTAAAAAGTCATGTTTTACATGTTTATTGGGTTATTTGCTTTGTGGAAAAAAATACTTCGATAAATATTGGTCTCTCATTCACGCAAAACAATTATTAAATTTATGAGCTCAATGTACATGAAAGAATTTCTAAAAAAAAAAATTTTTTTAATGTATGTACACACACATAGTATTTAAATGTTGCTGTTGCTGTTGTTGTTGTTGAACCATATAAACATACAAAAAAAAGATACTCTGTTTCTAAAAAAAGCGTCTTTTTAAATCGTTAAACTCCATGGTTTAGAAAATTTTTTTTTTTTATTGAAATGTAAAACAATAGTTATAAAATTAAAATAGTAAAAACGTGTATGTACTTACGTGAAATAGCGTAACTATTCTATCTACTACAAAATCATAAGACTTGCGTCCGAAGGTAATAAAAAAATTTACATAATTTACACGTTCGGAGGAGATTCATTCAGATGCGATATTGTTGTTGTCGAACCATATAACTGTATGCCAATTGTTCATTGACGTATGGTTCAGAATAATATAAAAAGTCATTCCTGTGTGTTTTCGTAAAGTACACACGAGTACCTATAAAGATATTTATTAATGAATAAGGATTTCGTTTGTAATCTCGTTTTGGAAAACGTGCACTTCCAGAACTTACGTGTATTTTTCACTAAATTTCTACACATGACGTGCACGTATAAAAGAGAAAAAAAGGATCATCAAATCGTGAACTTACAATAATTGTTAAAAAGTCGTGCTAAACTTTGTAGGTGATGAAAAAAAAAAAAAAAAAAAAAAAAAATAGTATCAGTAAAAGTCGTTGTCTTAGGTATGTATATGTATAATAACGTGTGTTAGAAAAAGTTAATTTATTAAATCGAAGAAACTCCAGTCTGTTTCTCTTCCAAAGCTGTACTACAGTCGAATGGCATATCTTTCCACAGTACATAGATGAAATAAGTTGTGACAAAAATTTTTCCATCAATAAAAATTGCTATTCTATACTTACACATTTACATATTTTTATGCATCTACGAAAACAAAGAAAATGACGTATTTTGTACTTTGAGTATATTTGGTGAAAACTTTGAGTTGAAAATTGTCGATTTGTGACAGCTGTAAGAAAAAATATTGTGATGTTTAATTTTATTGTATTATTTCTTATACGTGTACTTATACTAGTCGATAGAAATAAAAGAAATAACGAAGGCGTGAAAAAAGAATTCTTCCTACGAAATAAATATATTTCAAACCGTATATCGATGATTTTCTTTAACCTTTCTATTGAAAAAAAAAAAAAAAAAAACTTCAAAGTCCTGATAAACTAAACATTTCTTTTCTTCAATAGCTTTTGCTAAGCTCAAGTCAAATGTATTAAAATTAATTAATGTTGCGAATGAAGAAAAAATAACAAATGTTGGTCTATCAAACTGTTCGATCACAAATTTATTTGAAGGAAATTTTTATTACGATGTATAATGAGCTTTGTGGTACATTGACGGATTATTTGGCAAAAGTAGTAAATGATGCACCAATCACATTCGATAAGTTGTGCCAGAACATTTTTCAGAACCACCAACTGAGAAAAAGACATTTTTTTTTTTCAACTCGGCACTACCAACGCCAAGGCGACAGTGTGGCAGATGCGGGGCTTCTCCTGATTGGCTCTGCCATTTTCCGGACCAACACGCACACAACCCTCATCAACCAATCACTGGGTCGGAATCTCACGGTCTGTGTCGTCTGTGAGCTTCATAAGAATCATAACATTCATAACCATAGAGTATAGAATTCTTATACCTCTCTATGACTGCCACACTGTCCCTAATAGGCGTAAGAGCCTCTTAGGTACTAAGAGGAGTTTGAAACCGGCACGAGCGTCGTCTGGTTTTTTTCGCGTCACAGTGCTTTTACCTTTCGAGAGGTGAATCTTTCGTTTTTTATACTAATTGCAAAGTCAAACAAATCACCAAAATGAGTAAAGCACATCCTCCAGAGCTGAAAAAGTGAGTAATTTTACATTTTCATCTATACAATCACAGGTACTTCCTTCTATACATAAAGGGACGTGTTTCTATATTCTTTGCCTCCAACAACAAAAACTAGGTTAAGTTTAACCTCCTTTTGCAAAATAATAACACGCTTTTTGTTATTCATAGGTATATGGACAAAAAACTGTCACGTGAGTATATTTTTTTATTTTCTAATCATTTGTAGATAAGTCCTTTAAAATACTCATTGATTATTAACCACTTTGTTGTTGTGCAGTAAAATTGAATGGTGGTCGGCACGTCATTGGTATTTTGCGAGGCTTCGACCCTTTCATGAATATGGTAGTGGATGAAAGCATAGAGGAATGCAAAGACGGCACTAAAAACAGCATCGGCATGGTGGTGAGTTTCTTTTACATAATCTGACTTAAATGTAAAATAACAGTAGTTTAGTCTATTGTACAGTCATGTCTAAAAAAACTGGTGGTTTTTCTTTTAGGTGATTCGGGGCAATAGTATTATCATGATAGAGGCACTAGATCGAATATGATTAGTTCCATCATTAATTATTGAAGCGTTTACGGGAGATTTAAGCTATGTGTACTATTTAATTTTAGTTAAACTTATTTTGGATCATTCCACTTGATTTGCTGCCAATCATAATATGATAATAAAACTCTATCTTTTTTTCAACTTAGAAAATTTCTTGTTCTTATTTATTACTTCGTTCGATTCTTGTTTCTGTGATTACAGTTACGTACTTATATTAGATTTTAGAAAAAATTATTCTTACTCTAATATTTGAGACTATTACCTCTTGTACAATGTTACTAGTCTGACATTTGAGTAATAGTAATCTTTCTTATTTTTATTGACAAAGATATATGAAAAATTATCTATTTATGTAAATAGATATATTTGCTCAATATATTATCACATTTGAATCTCCATTCATATATGTAGACATCGGAAAAACACTAGCTACAGAAAATATTTGTGCAATCAATGGTATTAATGGTGAATCAACTAAATGACCAGAAATCAATATCAACAATTCCAAAGAATGTCGATAACTTACAAGGCACTCATGTGTGTTCAAGCAATTTTTCTGATATAAATAAATAGTATTTTTTAAGTTAAAAACGGATATTTTAATTGAATGTTTCATCATACAATGAAGTGTTTTTTTATGTTTGTATAATGAAGGTGTTTTAGATTGTATTACATCATAGTATCACAAAATATTTAGTACAATATTAATCTTTTCAGGGGCAGTAACAACTAGTACTATTATCAAGGTGTAATCAGGTAAACCTCTCTAAAATGCCAAGGCTAAAAATATTTTTAAAAAAACAGTCTTATCCGAGGCTTCAAAGGCTCTAAAACTTGAGTACAAACATCATGAAATCATTTGAGATAAGGTATTTGTACTGAAGTTATGTTAAAATTTTTTATTTTTTTTTATTTTAATAAAATCAAATGTACGTTATTAGTATTATTTCATTGAATATTTAAACATCATGGAAAATAATATGCCCCTAAAAAAGGCTTGGAGCTATGAGGAGTTGTAGTATCCAAGTGTGTATTCTCGAATCAAAAGAAAACTACTTCACAAATCTTTTTCTTCTTTAGTCATCTTCATTGTTGATCCATTCAATCAGTTTTTTCCAAATTTAACACAATTCATTCCGCTTTCAACTTGTTTTTTCCGTCATTTTTGTAATAAAAACTTTTATAAATTATTTAAACTACATTCTAAACATTACCAGCAAATATCAACTCTATCACAGAGAATGTATATCAAATATTTTTTTTACATCTTTAAAATTGGATTCACGCAACACTTATAAAACGAAAAAAACTTTGTTTTATAAAACGTGTAACAACCAAGTTGGCATGCTTCCTCTCATTTATCCACGTCGATTATGTATTAGGTATATTAAAAAAGGATTATGACAGTTTCTTCTAAAAAAAAAACGTTAGCTGTTGCAAATACGATCAAATAGAAAAAGTAGAAAAAAATGTTCTTGTTATAGTCCTGCGATTTATTTTAATACTTGGTAATTGTGATCTTGAATGATGCTCGACAGTGCCGCCGATGCATTAAATGCTACTGTTTTGGCCGAACTCGTTTTCAATTGCTTATCATTCAACAGTGAAGCTCTTTCATCATTATTTTTAATTTGAACATAATGTTTCGCTTCAACAACGTCTAAAGTTTCCAAACAGTCACTAGAATTTCTCTCCAAACCGTTCACAATTTTCGTTTCGATAACAATCTTCGAGTCGCTTGCTTTATCTTCTACAAAATCTTCCGTGGCGTCATCATCGTCTTCCCTGACGGGCTCCACGTATTCTTCAAAACCTTCAAACTCGTTGCTCGTCTCAAGCTCTTCATCCTCAACTTTTTCATCATCTTCCTGTACAATAATTTCCTCTGTAACGTTTTCTTTTCCTTTAAATTTCTTACAATCACTAATTTCTGAAGATTCGTTTTGTTTTTGGTCAATACTGTTTCGAGATAAATTATCACTCGCCGAGACGATATCACCGCTTGGTAAATTCGATTTTCTCTTTTTACGCATAGACTCCGCTGTAAAATAAAAAAATAATCATTAAACATTCACAATATTATAGCAACAAACGGCTTAACGTACACTTGATCATACCTTTATTAAATTCCTTAAACCTAGACGGATTACAAGTTTTGCTGTGCTCAGTGTACTCGATCTTGCGATGAAACTTTTTACCACAGTCGAGACAGGGTGTAAACCTCATAGGGTAGTTGGCCACGTGTATCTGGTACTGTTTCTCGCTATCAAAGCGCCTCTCGCACACCTGGCACACAAAAAACTCTTTGGAACTTCGTCTTCGCGACGAGCTCCTCCTCGCCATCTCTTCTTGCTTGCCACTACTATTTTTATTATTATTATTACTCTCTGTCGCCGCTTCGTTCTTTGATAGGTCAAAATCTTTAATGGGATCATTTTCACCAGGTCGCAGAGTCATCTTTTCAAAGCCAGACTCGGAACGTCGTTTTGATATACCGTGTTCCAGCATCAGGTGCCTCATCATTTTCGATTTCGTTATCTGACGCTTGCACATCATACAAATCAGAAATCCGTGCTGTTTGCGCATGTGAAGGTCTAAACTACCGCAGGAATCAAAGTTTTCCTGGCAGTCGGTGCACTTTTGTCGTTCCTTGCTGTTGGGGCGCTTCAGGTGCTCTGCAAGCTTGCTCAAACTTGACAGTACTTTGTTACACATCTCGCATCTGACTTCGCCGGCTGTGTGCTCGGAGTTTTGGTGTTTCTTCATTGCGAACTTACTCACGAAGCCCCGACCGCACAGGCGACAGAAGAAATCGGGCTTGTTTTCGTGCTGCGCGATGTGCTGGCGACAGTACTCCAGTGACGTGAAGCATTTGGAACAGTGCGTGCAACGGAACCTAAGACGTTTCATTGGCTTCTTCGTGCCTTTTGCCTTTTTCAGCAGAGATACCTGTCTACGGTCGAAGTTGCTCGTACTGATGTCAATGGAGTTGTCGCTGTTGAGCAAAAGTTTTTTAGCTGGATGCTGGTTTGACTTCACCAGGCCAGAGAATTTGGGCGAAAGTGGTAGTGGTAGTAGTAAACTAGCTGTTGATCTTTCTTTCTCTCTTTCCATGCATGTTTCGTCTTTGGCGGGGGTTCCAAGCTCCTTATCCTCCTTGTTTCTTTTTTCGCTGTGAGCATTTTTCTCCTTTGGACTTTTCTCTTCCTCTGGGTTCTTCTTCGACTCGTTTTCATTGTTTTTACTCTCCTCGTTTTTCATTTTTATCTTCAAAACATTGGGTTTCTTTAACTCCGTTGCAACGGTTTTCTCTGGCGAATTATCTTCTGATCTATTTTCTGCACAGAACGTTGGTGAGTCCTGCTTTTCATGCAGTAAGGACGGTATGGATTTTAGCTGGAGTATCGGCACAACTTTATAAGTTTTGTCTGGTAGGCTCATGTCATTGATTTTCTTCAGCTCGGCTTTGACTTCATTCTCCGGATTCAATTCTAAAAGCCCAAAATATCAGTGTAACAAAGTTGTATGATCGACTTATTTAACAGTAATCACTTTATCGACAAATTGTGTGTCATCAATGTTACTTGAGTCGATTTCACCAAACTCCCAACACACACTCTAAATCACTTTCAGACCAACAACATTTCAGTTTGCTAACAAAAAATGTTCTCTAAACTTAAACTAAGGGTAAATTAAGTCTCTTTCTAGTACTTTTTAAAATATCAACTCAAATAACATTGATATTTAATCTAGGAGGTCAATTTCTGTCTCAAAAATAGATTATTATATATAATTGAAAAAAAAAGTTATGTTTGATATAAGAAGTTTATACCTGAAATATCTGTTGATTTAACATTGTTAACACTAGCCAGTTGTAACCCTGCATTAGCCATAAACTCCTCTTGAGCTGTGAAATTAGAGTTACGCAAATCAACGGACTTTTCCTTGATCGAAACGTTTGCAGATTTATGATTGATCGAGTTGCGATTCGACACATCGATCTGAGCTTGATCGACGCTCCGTGATCCTTCCACGCTGTTGTTACTATTAGTTTCGCTGTTGTGCTGCTTGCTCTCAAGTTCGATGCGCTGCTTGCAGGACTCTATGATATTACATATCTTTTCGCTGGTCATATCCTTATCGTCGGTTTTCTTCCTCCTCTTTCTCCTACGTCTCTTGATAATTTTCTGACTTTTGTGTTTGTTGGTGTTGTTGTTGTTGTTGTTACGATTAATGATGCTTTTATTGATGAAACCGTTGTTACCGATGTAAAAATCTTTGTGACTACTGCTGAGAGGCAACAAACACGGCTTGACAATCTTAGGCGGAAAAGGCGGCATCTTGGGTATGATGATCAGCTCGTCGTTTTTGGACAGAGCTTCCATGGTTTTTGTTAAACCCACCACTGGATCAAGATAGTCGCTGCTCCGCTTCGTCTTCGCCGCTTCGATCATTTGCAACTCCTTCTGGCGCATCCTATACTTGAACACCTCGGTAGGAGTGGCTGTGTTGTGTTGGTACACGTGTTTTCGCCGGCATTTTCTGTGGTCTAGTCTGATCTCATCGCCCAAAAAAGCGATACCACAGACGTCGCACAAGCTCGACTTCTCCCAACAATGCATCTCGACCGAAGTTACCTTGCCTTTATCGTGGTCTATGCTTAAAGCATCGCACTCGTTGTTCCCACAGTGCTTGTCCACCTTGGTATTGATATCCTCGCATTCGTCAATGTTGAAAGCCACTAACGGAGTAACCAGTCCATCCACATCTTTGAACTCTTCAACGTTTACAAGACATAACAAGCTCTCACAGGGCTCAAAGTGTCCGCATTCCTTTCGCTGGCGGACTACAGGCACGAGTAGGATCTCGGACTTGCCATTGTTCTTTGAGGGTAAAAGATTCTCCGTCTCGTTTGTCGACTCGATTACGCGAATGGACACCTCTGGCTTTGCTGATGATGCTGCTAGGCTGTCCTGCTGATGGTCTTTGTCGTGGGGTGCATTGCTGCTGCTACTGTTGGTCTTGTCGGCAGTGTAGGTTGAGCTGTTGCTGTTGTTGCAGTCGCTCGATCGGACCATTTTAAAGGCTGTAGGCGAATTCGTCCTTGGGATGGCATGGATGACGATGTTTGGCTGGTTGAAGAGTCGCCGCACCGACTCTGACTTTAGGACCTGTAAACAGTGGTCTTTTATATTGTTTGTTTAAGGAACGTGAGTATGTGACTTTGAGAACGGCAGTTGTTTCATCAGAGAATTATTTTATGTGTGACATTGGAAAAATACAGAAATCTAATATTTCATGTATTGTAATGGGTTGTTTACAATTTTTTTGTGCATAATTTTATCCTGTAAGTAATGATTGTGAAAAAAAGACAAACAATTGGCTAGTTTACAGAAACGATGCACGGATATTTAAAAAAAAAAAAACCAACCAACCGAGCAAAAAAGGAGATAGGTGATAAAATATATATAGTACGAGGCTGAGGCAAGTAACAGAAAAAATACAGGAAGTTTGTCTGAAAAAATCAATACTGTAACAGTGGATTTAGCTGGTAATTAAATTATGCTTTCTATTATTACTTCTCAAAAAGTGGCAACCTACATACTATACATGTTAGCTTTCATGCGAAACTTGTGTCTTAATAAATTTACGCAATCATTCGTTAAATAATCAATTTGTAAGAAACATAAAAAAAAAGAAAAAAAAAAAAAATTCGTCTCGATAAAAACAGACCGACACTGCCATCTATCACGCAATTACGCTGCATTGAATTATTAAAAAATTTGAGCATTTTTTTTTTATTTTTCTCTGTGCAAATTATTTAAAAACAAAATTTGACAAATAAACGCTATTATTTACAAGAGCTATAAATTAAATGGGAAAAAATTCAACCGTCACGACGTTGCGTATTTATGAAAAAAAGGGACACACGTTTCCGGAAAAAACATACGACCGAACAACAAAAAAAAAAGAGAGAAAAATTGCTCGATCTATACGCTTATTACATACATTATGCGTGATCTATACATCAAAATTGCGCGGATAAACCCGTTCGAACACTTCGAACAGTTCGAACAACCCGCTCGCGCACACACGCACACAACATAACAAAAATAACAAAACTCGTGTGCGCACTGCTCGAGTTCAACGGGCGAAAAAAATTAACAATCAAGCATTAAACACTAACATTGTGAGCATTTTACCAACCTGGTTGAGCTTGGGGCTTGCCGGAACAGTAGCAACAGCACCAGTTGGGCAGGCAATGGTCGGACTACTGTTACTGTTATTATGATTGTAAGAGGCCTGCTGGAGGCTATTCGCGACGGTGGCCATTATTAACATACCTAGCCGCCTTTCATTTGAAACACACTGCGCACTTGTACTTTGTATTTGAGCTACAATCTTTCGAACTCTCTGAAGCACCTACTCGTGCATGCAGAGTGACCGTAAAATATGTTCTTCGCGTGAATACTGACACTCGAGAAGGAACAAGTTTTGTTCACTAGCACCATAGTTATTACTACTTATACTGATGACGGTTCACCCGAGAAGAAATCGCCGACTTTAATGAACACTTAAGTACACACGTATATACACTTACTTATTTTAATTACATAAATATCTCTTTCTCTCTCACGTTCAGTCGAGCGAGTGTTAATTACTCAAGTAAAAATAAATATCACAAACAGTTCGATTGTGTAACAGGAAGTAAAGTAATTATACCCACTGTAGAACAGAAAAAGCACTGAATAATGAATGCACCTATCTACTTAGATATTCTGGCCACGAGGCCCCACTGATTAAAAAAAAAAAAAAAAAAAAAAAAAAGAAAGTTGACAGCCAACATAAAAAATGTACGTGTATTATTTTAAAGAGCTATAGGTTAGGTCATGACAGAAAGTTGAAGATAGATATTGTCTGCGAGATTATGGTTTACGGCTCGTCCCTTCCCCGGAGAAGAGGACGAGGAGGACTATAAGGTACTCTCGCGGCCTCGCCGAGCCCTGTCAAAGAGTGCCCCTGCCACCTGCCCTCCTCCCTTCTCTTCCCCCGCGATACATTTAATATATATTATATATACATTTTATCCCTTCTCTCTCTCCAACCCACCCTCTGCTCTCTCGCGCTCGCGCGCACGCTGCTTCCTATACCTATATACATTGTACACATAATATACTAGCTGTTGCATACGTATATTTAATTGGTGATAGTGTGTGTGTGTGTGTGTGAGCTGCCCAGGTAAAAATCATTGTCTCTGCATCCAGATTTCTGATAGTAAGTGTAGTAGTTTATTATCACCGCGTATGTAAACCCGCAGCTGAATCGACAAAAACCTAATCTATAAGTATACTATTCGTCGTGCTACATAGATTAGGGTCTCGCTACATAAAGAGAGAGAGAGAAAGAGTGAGAAAATATACAACCGCGAGAGTATGAAAATCGTAAGCCGGGGGCAGTCGTCCTCTCTCTCTCCCTGACTTGTCCCCTCTCCCCCTGGGAGTAAACTCAAAAAGAGGGGAGGGCAGTCTCTCTCTCTCTCTCTCTGCAAACTGTATATTATATGTAATAAATATTCGCAATTGTGTATACATACAATATGTTGTATATGTTTGATAAAAAGAGAAAGAGAGAAATATGAAAAGTGCGCGGTGCGCGCCTCTCTCTCTCTCTCTCTACCTGCGGATGCGGGAGAAGGGAGATTTTTAATTTATTTATATACATTCTACACATAAGTATACGTGTTACTCGATTCCAAAAGCTTCTCTTCAGCCACAGTATTCATGAGGGTAGGGCTGGAAGCAATAAATATATATAAATACTGTAATTGTCGACAATTGATTTTGCGCCTATTTAATATTGTTTATTTTTTTTATTTTTTTCAATTGACCGCTAGTGTAACGTCAGATATCTTTTTTTTTTAGATGACAGAGAGTTATGGATCAGAAACCGAAAATCGTAAACATTACGATAGCTGGATCAACAGTGTTGATGGCAGACTACATACGTGAGTATAAGTGATCGACTGTGTTTTTTTTTTTTTTTTTTTTTTTTTTTAAGTAGTGTAAAAATCTCGAGAGATGATTGGATTTTCGTCGATATTCATTACAGTTTTCGCAACAAATCAGATTTTGTACATTAATGGGGTTGATCGTTTGAACGATTTCAAAAACAGCTATTTTTACGGCTTGAAACCGTTGATATTGAAAGATAAATACGACACGGATTATTTTAATCGTCAGCGCGAAGAGTTGAAGAAATTTTTGACCGAAAAAGTAGTGGAAAAGGTCACTCTTATACTTTTGGATCAAGAGACTAGAAGAATCTACGAAGAGTGGCATTTTGAAATTGATTATGACAAAGCGGAAACGTCAAAGGAAGTCTGGAATAACGAGGGGAGAGGCATATTTGCGGATGCGGAAGACGAGAGGATTATACAGAGGAAAATTCTCTCACTTTATCGTCAAATTTTAGGTAAACTTTTTTTTCCCATATGCACAACTTATACGTGGTATAAATCGTTGCCTATAAAAGAAGGAAATTTAGCCCATGCACATAGAGGTTTATTTATAATAATTTATTGATTTGTCGTACGCAGAATCTGTTAACGTTTTACCAATATTGGATTGTGATAACTGTGCTTTTGACATCGAGGCCAAAATTAAGGTAAAATTTTCGTTGGATATATATAAACAATGGACACTGCTAAGGACCCTCAAATTATTGTAAATATTTATTCTCAAGAATCTTTCTGTTTGATTGAATCTGAGCACGTAGGTTGGATGAACTATGCTGATAACTTCAGGCAATAATATATTATATACATGCTGTACAATTTTTTAAACATGAGATTTTTTTGTACGCAATTTAGTACTTACGTTTTAAAGAAAAAAAAAAAAATCATCATGGCGCCATACAAACAATTGTGTGATTATTTGATTTGTGTTTACTTTTCTATAATTTTTTTTAATCCTCTATTTTCAATTAAAAATGACCAACTTATAATTAATTTTGTTATTCGTTATTACATTTGGATGCATTGACATCGTATCATACGATTCGTATAATGGGTTGTCTCCATGGCACAAATACTTGGACTATCCATGAGTTCCAGTAACATACGCCCAAGTACAGTACACTGCATAAACAAGCAGACAGCCGCTTTCGATGCTATTCGTTTTAAGGTCCATTTTCATAGACGTTAGTTTTCATGATGTTTTCAGCGTCTTTTGGCTTCGTGACACAAACAACACGAAACAACAGTTGTTTTACATATACCAACAGAGGTGTTTTTTCAAGGAAAGTCAAAAGCAAACTACTTTACCAACAGTTGTTTTTTGTTACTTGATGCCCCTGATGGCAGATGCGGAAAACTATAACGTTCATGGAAATGCACCTTTATTTACCGGCCTGCACCAGCATGTTTTGTACGATTTGCCTGATCAGACCAAAGTCTGCTGAAGTTTCGAAGTTTATCGATCATTATTGACCTATACTTATTGAGTTATCAACTGTCAATAAAATTGAAAAAGAAATATGAGCGGTATTGCGCCAAATTTTAGGCGAGCAATCGAGTTCAAAAATGTTATTCACATCCACATGTTACTTGAAACAAATTTTTTTCTGGAGCTTCAGCAGTTCTACCCATGTTAGAGAATAACTTAGGTTTCGAAGTGACTGCAGGAGCAAGATTTGGATGTGTACTGGAAGGATGTAGCTGCTCTAAAAATAAGACTAAAAAGAAAAGGCTTCAAAAGACAAATCAAAAGTTAGATCTTAGATCTTTCTTTACATCTGTACATAAAATAAATACATTAGTTAGTTATCAAGATAGTTAAAAATTCAAGTTTGGTCATGAAACAAGTAAGTAATTTAAAGTCATCAAACTTTGAATACTATTGTAATGAATATTGATTCTAGCTAGTACTTAATTTTTTTTTATTTTTGTGTTTGGGAACACCAAAAGTAATCTCTTTTCTCGTTAAATAAAAGCTTATTTTTGATAAAATTTTGTAACAATTATTTAAACAACGGTTATTTTAAACAAATTCAAAATACAAAACGACTATTACTTGTTGGACAAGTTTTTTTGTAAACAAAATAATTAGCAATGGTTTCAATGAATGCAGTGCTCTTTAAACAAGTACAC
This sequence comes from Copidosoma floridanum, assembly GCF_000648655.2. Next base: position 163,961 of record NW_019379487.1, on the reverse strand, counting down.
CATGGGGATTTCTCAGACTAAATGTAGAAATCAGCATCGCTTTTTGAACCTGTATTGGTATACATATATGCTCAAAAGGTTTAGTAAGAGTAGACGTAGAAAAAAATTTGAAAGATGAAAACTGAAAGAGAGCGCTACACTTTCAGAGCCCTTATTTTGAAAAAAAAAAAAAAAAAAAACTTGCACAAGAATCTGTTCTCTACTATGATTTGAGAGCTATACGAGTAGTCAAAGACAGAGTATGTTAAGTAGGTACAAATAAATTAAAGTATTTGTTCATTACTGCTGTCTAGTTCTGAAAGTATTTTGTAGATTTGTATTATTTACTGTAGGAAAATTTTTTTTGCGTGTTATTGTCTGTATAAAATTTGTATTTAAAATTCAATGCAACCCCACATTGAATAAGAAAGTTTTTTTTTACCATATTTCATTGGCACAAATAAATTAAATCTAGCATAGAAAATGATAGTTTTTAATGCAAACTGGGTTATGATATTTAGGAATACATAAAATAATACAAGTGGGAGGATGTATTAAATATAGAACACGAAATTTTATTGAAAAATCTTTTGATGTATAAATTTTTTTTTACATCAGCTGCAGAATATACTAGTATTCGCTTCATTTGCTAGTCATTTCTTTCATAGCGATACATAAGCAAAACTTGTTATCGTAAGCTGCCTTGAAATATATTTACAGTAGGTGACTCGTTTTGATGATTGTCGGTATGAATAACGTCGAATGCAACTACGAGACGAAAAAAGATAAGAAGAAACTTACAACGCTGACAGCTAACGCTAAATACGTACACGAGAAAAAAAAGTTTTGTCAAATGCAACAGTGATCCTTTTCACGTAGGAACTAGATTTATGTAAAATACCATGTGTTTAACTAAGATTTTCGATGGATCTTTATTTAGCAGTCATTGATTTCAAAATGTAAATGCTTTGAACTTATCGTAAACGTAGGTGACAAAACTTCTTTTCCTTTTCTCGGGTTTCCACGGAACGTCAAATTCATATCTACAACGAGAAAAATCGTGTCAAAAAAAAAGTTCAGTAAACGTTGCCCGCGCATTTTACAGTAAGTCGTGAAAAACAAACGTGAGTATATAAACATATGTACACAAATTTCACACATCAGTAAAAATAATGTTGCTAAGTCTTACATTGAAAGACCAGCATCGGAGAAGAAAAATAGCCTTAAAGTAAATTTACAGGACAATGGTTTTGCATGAACAGTAAATGGCGAATAAAATAAAATAATCGCACAATATGATTAATCAGATCTTTTTCTCGATCAGCTGAAATGCTACACTCAATCCTTTTACACATATATACTTGCACGCATATATCACAGAAACTTTAGTTTTTTCATTTATTAATTTTTATATTTTGCGCAGCATAAAAATATGTCCTTTTATAGTACAATTACTATACACGATTTCTTGTTTGAAAAAGCCTTATTATCTGTGACGCCCATTTTATTCCATAAAATTAACAATTATTGATTCACACAATTTGCTTTGCGGAAAAAAATGTATTGATTTCTATGTACAATTGGATGCACCTTTATGTTTTCATCTTTTTTTATCTATTTACATAGTTATCTCTTTGTGTATCGAACAACTGACAAAAATATATATTAGCGTCAGTCGAGCACCGAACGATTTGGTATTGCCTATAATCGTGAATTTCCAGCTTGGAAAATAAATTGTCTTAAATTAGTCGTTTCTCTTACATTTTAGTCAAAGACTAGAATTATTTTATATTCGACATTGACAGTGGTTCTAGCTCTTTTTTAATTACATCGTACGGCATATTATATTGTACGAAACGACGTATAGTTACGCTATTGTCTGTAAAATCAATATTTAATGATTACTGATTTTTTTTTTTAATATTTACTTATCGATTTATAACATTCAACATAAACTGGTTCTTAAGGAAAGATCGTTTCTTGTGCACAACGCAATACTGTACAAAAATACAAATATTTCCAGCTGCACAATTGTGACATTTAAAGAGGAAAAATTCCTGCACACTTAAAGTTAAAAATGATCTATCATTTAAGTAGTTTTTTTTTTTTTTATAATAGCTGCCTTTCAAACTCGCAACAAACGACTAATAAAATTAACTTACCTCTACGCTGTAAAAAAAAAGGACGAATGTATACAAAAAAAAAACAAAGCCGTTTGTTTGTTTTATGACTGTACGAAAAACATAAAAAGTGGTGTTCCAATTTATTTCTTCGCTCCAGAGTTCGTAGTTGTTTGCGGCTTCTTTTTCGTCAAAGTACCCGAGCCCGTACCAATAACCTCTGATTGCTCGAATTTCTGCTGCAATGACGCTACGTTCGACTTGCCGGCCGGCACTTTTTGCGGCAAACCGGCCGCCGTTTTGGTCTCCTTCGTGGTCGTTTTCGCTGTATCAATCCTCTGCTCGGCGAAGCTAGCTGCCTTGGTAAGTAGATTCGACGGTTTCGGTGGCATTTTCACGCTCTTCTGGCGCGGCGTTGTCGTTGTGCGTGGTTTGCTGCTCAAGACGTCCGGCGTCTTTTGGGCAGTTTGATTGCAACTCGACACAATATCAGGACTATTACTGCTGTTGCTGCTCGTTTTTCCATCCTTGGACGCGTCGCTTTTTGAGCTCTTCAGACTGGAGTCTGAATTTTGCCGGCTGGTCGGCCTACTACCGCCACTTGTCATAACAAGTTCGTTGCTGTTTTGCCTTGGCGATTTCTGCCTACTTATACTGGGCGGAGTTTTCGTACGACTAAACGTTGGTTTGGTTGGTGGTGTCGTTGCTGTAGTCGTTTGTTGCGAATCATCCTTTTTCTTATCTGACACTTTGTCAACAATCGCTGGTTTAACTACTACTGGTGCGCTTTCGTGCGTGGCAGGAGTTTTAGCTATTGTCTCGGGTCGCTTGTCGTGGACATTGATGGCAGATGGGTGTACGTATCCCAAGCTCGTGGTCGAGCACACACTGCTCGGGGATTTGTAGTGCGGCGTTGAAACATCGGTATTGCTGCTGCTCAGAGAAAAAGCCTCCTCCGGCTTCTGGTGCTTGGGGCTCAGTTTGTCAGTCGAGTAGATAGAGTCAAAGTTTCTGTTCGAAATTTCCGAGACGATCTCACTGAGCAGACCCATCGAATCTGAGCCGGACGATGTTCTATTATCAACCTCGTCTGCGCCCGTGTTTGCCACGAACACCGGCCTTACAACTCTGGGCGTTTTGTACTCATTGTCCGTAGTTACAGCTGTCGGTCTCTTAAGCTTCTTCTCGGGCACAGCCTCCTCTATGACAGCGTATATGTTGTCGTTAGAGGGTGACTCCTCGACTATCTTTCCCAGATTGGCCGTTTCTCCCGAGGAGGTTAGGTTCATGCAATCTTCGTAAGTTTCCTTAGGCTTCCCCGCAAGCTTGAGCGCGGCCGGGTTTTGGTACCCTGGGACTCCTGGTATCTCGGTTGGCGAAACATCAAGCTTCGCTGGCGGTGGTCCCGGTGGTGGAGAGGTTGGCCTTACCCTGGCTGGTATGCTGGTCGGCCTCTTGCCGTTCGGATGCCTCATCGACCCGAACGAGTGTATAGTCGGCCTGGAACGCTGCTCCTTGCTGGTGTCGCGCATCGACTGGGTGCGCGCAACTTTTCGCGATGGCAAAGTGGCCTCGGTGTCACCGTTGGGTTCGGGCTTGACCGGTATCGCTGGTACGGGTATCTCGATCTCGCGCTGCGGTATGGGAGCTGAGATCTTGAGGCTGCGTAAGATTTCTTTGTCCATAACCTTGCTCGCCTTCAGATGGTGGCTCCTAGGCAGCGAGTTGGCGCTGTAACGCGAGGGTCCAGTCGTCGTGTCGCTTTTGCCACCTGGGTAGAGCATCGAGGCAATCCTGGTAAGGGTACTGTTGCTGCCGGCCGGCATCTTTTCGGCTGAGCCGCGCCGACGATCGTTTTCCACCGGTGTTTCAGGACTCGCACTTACCGGCCGTTCTGCCTGAAACTTGCATGGGACTTCAGGAGCCGGCCTCGTGGGCAGCTTTAGGTCCAAGTTCGTGCAGGTGGTGGCAGCGAGTACGGGACTGCTGATCAACGGCCGGGCCGTACTGCCGGCGTTCGGTGGTGGCAACATGGGTGGGTTCTCCGATGCCGGTTGTGGCTCCTCGGGGGCCGGTCTCTGGGGTAGGCTGTTGACACGCTGCGAAGCTGGCATACAGTTCGTTTTAATTGGCACGATAGAGGGCTCGTTCCACGAGGGCGGTGGTGGAGCTGGCCGCGTGATTGGTGCTTGAAGGGGTGCAGCTAGTTGCGCGGGATCAGCTGCAGGCACCGACCGTGACAGTGGCGTGATGCTGAAGCCCTTGAATTGACCGAAAAAATTGTTGTTGAATCGCTCGTCGGTGTCGCACTTGGGCAGTAGAGGGTCTTGGGCAGCGATGCTGGAATCTATGCTGTCGATTCCAAGAGGGCGTTGCCCACGCTCGATCGTTTTGATCGGTAGGCTGCCGTTGCCGGTTCGTGGGTGGTGATTGGTTGATGAATGATGGTGGTAGCCAAAATTGCGAGTCAACCTGCAAAGAGATATAGAGGCGATCGGTTAAGCGGTTGGAGGATGGTTGGTGAAGGGTGAGGTGCAAGCCACATTTACACACTGACACGTTTTCTATTACATGTACGAACGGCACTATAATTTCTGAACCTATTTTATAAATTGTATAGAACCAAAAAATGCGAATTGATGCTTGAACATTTCTAATGAAATCTCCTTTACATTTAACTTTAACGAATTTTAAAAAGATTTTGGGCTGTTGTTTGTTTCTTAAGGTACGTAATAATTTTATTTATTGAAGTAAGTTTTTGAAATTCAAATGTATTTGTTACTTTTATTCAATACCATGCGAAGAAAACGTTCAATTTAGAAACGTATATAGTTTACTAAAATTGTAAGTTTTGGTCGTACAAGAATTAACAAATTCAACCCCAATTGACATGCAAAACACGCATAGCTAGCATTTCAATAAAATAGTGCAGGTTTGTTTGTTAATGGAAAAAAAGTTAGTAGCAAGCCACAACAAAAACGTGTAAAGATACGATAATTTTTTAAAATTAGAATCAGTAATAAAGGTACATTGGAAAGAAACGAGACCAACACGAAAATTCAATTTTATGAATTGTTTTTTCATCACATTTATTGGAAAATAAAAAGAGAATGGAAAAACAAATTATACAAGGTAAAACTCTTTTTTTAGACGTTTTGGCGAGATATGCGCTCTTCAAACGCTTTGCTGTTACTAAACAATAGTTTCCAAAATATTGCGTACTTAAATTTTTTTTATTGAAACCTATAGTTGAGCACAATACTATTTGTCTAGCCATTACTTGTTACATATCATTCGATTCATTTATAAAATATTATTCTCAATCAGTTCATGCACATGTTAAATTGATAAATACATAATACTGGTTCTCACAAAAAACCAGTTCAACAAGGCAATAATAAGTGTAATCATTAATATAAAAAAATATAAAAAAATAACAAAGACTAAAAAAGATAAAATAAAAAAAAGTAAAGATGAAGAGCAGTCCTTAAGAGTTAATAAATACACTACTGTAAATGATTCGAAGAGAAGAACACACGTGCATGCAAAGAGAATGCTCTCTTTGATACAACACAAATTTAGCACAAACTACTCATGCACTTATAAAACTAATGTCATGCTCGCTTGCATGTTATCCTCTTATTATATATATATATATATATGATTTAGTTATTGTTGCATAAAGTTGTGTTTATGCGAGTTGTGTCGCCATTAATAAACTAGATTGTTTCTTTGATGTTTTACGCTATTAAAATTAGTGATCTACGATTATATATTACAACAGTATCTAGTCCACTAACATAGTTGTTTAACTAAAAGAGAAGAACTAGAGTTTAACTAAAAGAACAAATTATATAGAATATATAATAATTATGTAATAATGACTTAAAGCTTTTTGTTTTTTTAATGTAAATTAAAATACGTGCGTATGTATAACGTAAGTAGTTTGATCAATTCTTAATAATATGCGTATAAGTTAAGTCAGATCACAGACTGTTAGCACATTTGGCAAAGTAATAGCTTAAAATTTATATTTGAACGGTTGAAGTACTAAAATAACTTTTTTTTTTTTTTTTTCTTAGAGCAAATTTTTCTGTGATTTTATTCTCGTCTAAAACATTCAAATTTGAGGTACTCTGTGCGTATACTATTTAGTTAGTCATCTTCTCGTCTCTTTTATTTTGTTCGTTTTGTATAATCTCTATGAACCCCGACAAGTATTAACAACAGTACAGTCTTATATGAAATGTCAATTTTTTCATTTATCAACTATTTGTATCATTTAATAATGACTTTGTCACACCCATCTGTCTCGGCTGCAACGATAGTACCGAAAAAACACGTCCTTCACGATCAGATGGATCAACCATCTGAGAATACTCCACACATTTTCTCTTTTTATGGAAATCTAAACGACGATGTCGTGTACTTAGCGATTATTTGGTTCAAAGCGTCAAGGTAACGGTGGCGGAGGTGGCGGCTTATGGTAAAACGGAGCCGGCGGCTTAATCGGCATCGGACCGGCACCTCGTTGTAGCTGGCCGAACTCGCGGTTCTGCTGCTTCGACGAGAGTCCCTTGAAGTCGGCGGGCAGGGTACCATCATTCTGCAGCTGTGCCACGTACTCGGCCAGTTTAATGCCCAATTCGGTCTTCAAGGGACTCCGTCGTTTTGTGGGATCACGCGCTACATTGACGGTAGCGGCGCTGGCAACACCGGTAGTAAAATTGTTCGAGTTATCGCCCGAGCGCCGCCTGTATTCGATTTCACTGCTCTGGTTGATCACGTCGGGATTCGTCGTAGAGACAAGGTCGCGTTTGACTATGTGGACTTTGTCGCGGGGCAAGGTCCCGCTAATAGAATACACTGGTTTGGCAGTAGTCGCGGTGGTGGTGGTGGATTTTTTTGCTTTTTTGCAGCCCGGCATTAAACTACGGGGTGAAGAGTAGGAGAAGAAGAAGAGACTCTTTTTTCTCGGCCATCGAGACCGCAAGCAGTCGGCTTTGCTGTCGCATACGTACGTCGAAATCGGATTGCCGGGTCCGGTCTTTGTCCAGTGCTTCATGCCCTTGCTCTTGTGACGCGCGAGCCAGATCGCCACCCAGATCAGGGAGCAGACGGGCACGATGCCCAGGAAGGTGATGTACAGGAACATGATGTACTCGCTTCTTGCTGCAATGGGACATCAAAAGTTGCATTATTATTATTATTATTATTATTATTATTATTATTATTATTATTTATGTATTTTTTGGTAAACAACATAAATTGGCATGAACCATCAACGACTTATTTTGCCGATAAAAATTACCATTTGGATCTCCGGCAGGTCCACTGTCGACGGAACCACCGACCCCAGCCTCGGTGCAATCTGGTGGCAAATAGCCTTGATTGCAGTGGCAGTGGCCCAAACTGTTGCAAACCCCGTTCCCGTTGCAGTCGCTAGAGCAGGCTCTGTCGCTCTGGGACGTGACTCGTTGTAACTCCGAGACCGGCATGCACTTCTGGTTCACGCACATCTAAGGATACAATGTAAATGGTTTTCATTTTTAACAAAATGTTTATTTTTATGCATCATATTTGGGACGAAAAACACATTGAATCTCGATACTTTTGAGATTAAAACTTTATTTCGAGATATACTGTGGTAAAAAACATCTCCCATTCACCAATGTTTTTGATACGAAAATATCGAAAACCAATGATTTTCATCGTCTTCCTAGGGGACTCCTAATTTGGTCTTCCTAACCTTGCCATGGCCGCACTTTGCGCCATCTGGCGCGAGACCTGGATCAATCTGATTGAGCCCCAGATCGACGATTGCCGATCGGCAGGCTATGATCTTCCCTTCGCTGTTCAAGAACGAGTGGCTCAACGTTGCGATCGAATCCATGCCGAACTCGAGTTTCTCGTTCAGATGTTTGCAGTGCAGCATACCGCAGAAGACGTTCCTACATCACAGTGACCGTAAGTTATACAATAGCACAAGATAATATACAAAAATGATTGAAAAAAAAAACTCACTGTTCCTGGCACCTGACGTAATCGTTGGCCGACTGATTGAATCCACAATTTCCATGCGCAGTGCCCTTGCTGTTCATCTTGTAGCACATATCATCGGAACTCGATCCCGTCGGTCCCCAGAGCAGCTTACACTGGTCGCTGTGGGTCCTACAATTGCCCTGGTAACAATACGCCTGTCCGTGCTTGCAAGGCTCACCGGCCATTTTGAACACGTCGGCAGGACAGTACTCGCTCTGTCCGGTGCAGTACTCGGGCAAGTCGCACTCTTGGTCGGCAACTCGGCACTCGGTGCCGGCTCTTTTGGGCTTGCAGGTGGTTAGGTCGCAGCATTCGCCCGTCGCACAGCTCGCATTAGCGTGGAGCATGCAACTGCTCGCGTCGCAGCACGGATTGTCGCACTTTTCCGACAGCCCGCAGTCGCATTGTTCCCCCGGTTCAACGAAACCGTTTCCGCATATTGGGCTGCCGAACAAGCGTTTTGGCTTGTTTCGCAAACAGTAGTCCATGCCGTGCTCGAAGGCCACTGCGAGGTATTCCACCGAACAGGAGGACCAGTGCTTCGGGCCTGAGGAGCCGCTCGACGGTGACATTATACATCTGGAACAAAGACGAGGATTTTCTTTTTTCTTTTTTTTTTTTTTATCGTGGATGGGAAAGGTGCAGGCTGAGCTTAACCAATTTTACTCCACTTAAATGCTCAAAACGAGGGCAGCACCTGATATTCTCGCAGTGATTACTCGTTTGGAATGACAAAGGATTTCCAATTAACGACGGTGAAAGGGAGGGCAACCGTCTCGTATAGGTATCATATTTTGACGGATGGGAGCCTTACAGCGACAGAGCGTGATTCAAATCGGCTGTAGGATCAGTTTGGTGAAATTTCATCCATTATCGATTTCCGGGCTCAAGTAATTAACTCGATGGAGTTCTATTGCCAATCGAATGCGCGCCGGAGGAAAAATAATACAATCAGAAATCCAAGCGCACCGACAATTGGTTTTAATCAAAGTAAGGCTCGAGGCAGTTCAAGTGCAAGCTAAAAGCCCAGCATTTGACTGTACAAATTTTCAGTGATAATTACCTATTGGCTCGAGAAAAGTGTTTAATCATCGCCGTTGTCGTGATGGAGGATGAAAAAAAAAAAAAAAAAAAAATAGTAACAAAAGACCCGTACCTTTCTTCCTGACACTTGCAGTCCAAGGTATCGTGTTCCATGCCAAAGTTGTGGCCCATTTCGTGGGCTACTGTCGCTGCCACCAGAGCGACGATGTTCGAGTGATCGACAGAGACGCCGCCCGAGAACTTGTTCGTGCAAATCGGACCCTTCAGCGCTTTACCGACGACTCCGTCGTCGAATTTCATCCTCCTGTTTTACGATAGAAGCAAAAAAATTATGCATGAATTTCACGAGAAATGATATTTTCATGGAGCTCTCGATTCGAATTCAATTTTTATGAGGCACGGAGTGAATACTCTCGTCGAGAAAAAATTTATCATCGACAACGTTAAGTATCCTTTTTACAAAAATTTGTCAAGTGATTTTTTTTTTTTTTTTTCATTTTTTTTTAATAGTACATTTTTGGCCATTTACCGATACAAAACGCATAATTGATTTAATACGAGGAAACAAAAAAAATATTAGTTGCGATAGGTGATACTGAATTAAATGAACAAGGCAAGACTCACGTGAGCAATTGAGCGTTATCGTTGGGAATATTTTTGACGAGTTTCTCTCGGCGATATTGCAGAAAATTACTGAGGGTCGCATCGCCGTTGCTTCCGAGGTGTATCTCGTCGACTTCTCTCCACACTTCGACTCCGACGAGGGCGATGAAAATGTTCAGTGGCGCGTACAGCTGGAAAATACGGGAATTTTAGGTTTTGAGCATAAAATATTTTTTGTTTTGTTTTGTATGGATTGAGACGAATTATATTAACATGTGGCGTTACGAAAAAAAAAGTTTTAATTCGGAAAAACAATTAGCTGCTCAACGGTTTAGGGCAAAAAAAAAGTTTGTTTCAAATGTTTTAGTGTAACAAATAGATTTATCCTGAGAGTAAAAATAATATGATTTGTTAAGTTAATTTCATTAATAAATAAAATTACAATACTACTGCTAATACCTAATCGGAAAAAAGTTTTTCCGAATCATCTACTTGTTAATTTTTTTTATAACTTTTGAATTTAGTCATTTGGTCACGTCATTAATAAAACAATTGTATCTAAAAAGCGAATGAGTCATACACTTTTTGGAGCGTTTTATAATTTTCTAAAACTGGTTAGTTTTTTCATTACAAAAATTTTTTGCTGTAGTTTACTTCAGTTCAAGATCTATTGGAAAGAAAATGTAACTTGCAAAAAAATTTCACCAAAGTGTTTGAAAATAAGAGAGTTGTCAGAAGAATTGAAAAATGTCAATGTCTGAAATTAATTAAATACTGCTCCAGTTGAAGTTTTTCAATTTCAACAGAAATCAAGTGATGTTTAATGACTTGCTTCCATGTAATCGTAAAATCCATTTAATATTGGTAGAAAAAATAATTAAAAAATTTTTTAAAATTGTTATTTAAATTTTTTACATTGACCGCAATTTTTTTCATCTCTAACGACATAAAGACCGGTTCTAAGAATGTATGCAAAATTAAATTCATTTTCAAACCGTAAACTGTAAATGATAGGTACATTTTTATAATACTGTTCGTGCACTAATTTGAGAGCAGTTAATTTGACGTCAAAAATTTGAAAAGTTACCATTATCACCGTAAAATGGAAAAATAATTGTATAAATACAAAATTAAAGTTAAAAAAAAAAAAATAATAATACTAACGAAACAAGCAAAATGTTTGGGCCAATGACCTTACAACGTACAATGTTACAGTCTCAACCAACTCATGCGCAAGCTTCGCTCTCGTCTGCAAGAACCGAAATCGGACAGAAGACACTGCACGCAAGTGCAAGTATACATACACGCAGAGCAAAAAACTAAGTCGACGAACTCGTCAAGCCAAGTGCGTCCTTATATGTATTTACACACTGTGTCGTCGCAAAAAAAAAAAAAAAAAATCTCGCTCTCGAGGAAAAGAAGTTACTTACAGCATTGATGATGTTGGCGATGTCTTTGCAATGGTGGTAGACTCGGGTGAGATTTTCTCCTAAGGCCACGTACTCATTTTTGTCGATCACCAGAGCCAGTTCGACGTATCGCGATTGCCAGTTTGCGTTGTAGGGGCCGCGTATCTCCTCGACTGCTCGTTTCTTGCGCTGTTGGGATTTTTCATGAATTTATAGAAACGGTGTTCTGAATGGGATGCTCTTTTTTTGTGGGTAAAGAAAATGAATGAGAAATTTTTTTAAGTTTATGTGAATCCAAATTTGTTTACCCATTTGAAAAATGCATCAGATCAATAAAGGTATTATTATGAAGCGTTTCACGAGTTTTGTTGAATATTAAATTTTTAATAAAAAATTAATGTAGGAAAGATGTAAGATACGGAAAGTGAAACATCTTGGCACGCTTGAAGTTGTCTTAAGTTAACATAAATATTTTTTTTTACGTTAATCGTTTCAGATAAAAATTGTTGAGTTTACCCAAGCTGTTGCGTACTTTCCAATAAATTTTTTAATATTTGGGTGTCTGTACTTCACAAATTTTATTTTTTAAACATACATTGACTGAATTCTCTTTATTGTTGCTTAAAATAAAAATTTCAATTATAAAACCTGAATAAAGATTAAATCAATACGTGCGATCAGATGCACTTTGATTTCTTGTTTAAATATCATGAGATTTTTAACGATTTTAAAAAACAATTAAAATTTGGAAAATAATAGGCACCTTGTTTGTTCATAACCATGAGTCTTTGGCATGGGTACATTTTTCNATACATACATTTTATGCCGATTGATAGATATTAATAATCAGGGAATTTAAATATTTGTTATTTCTAATTTATATTGACCTTTATGCTTTACGAAGATTTTTGGTCATTTATAGGCAATGGCTTTTGCTAACATTTGTAAAACGTAAATACAAATGAATACATTCAAAATTACTCATCGACGAAATCTTTTTAACAATTAATGTATTTGAAACGTATTTGAATAAAAATTTAAAAATGGTAGCCACAAATAAAAAATAAACCACAGATGCAATTCAAAGGTATGACCAGCAAAAACATGAGTTAACTTGCCTACTCGGCTATCCCACAGTATGGCAGAGCTAGTATAGATGTTAAACATAAGCTGTAAAGCGGGCTTGGGTAAACCATACATATACGTACATCACATGGAAAAAAAAGTAGGAATAGGAGAACTGGGGTAAGAACTCCTTTCGTGCTATACTTTATAGTTGCACTGGAATATATATATAGCTTGCGAGTCTTTATAGTACTAAACTCTTATTTGAAGGAAACACTATCCCATCTGGCATTATTGCTGCAGTGGCGAAACTTCGAGATAGGGAGAGCACTGTGTGCTTAATTTATATTTTAGCATCCTTTCACTAGCTCAAAGTTCCACCTCTGGAGTGCTAAACTCAAAGCTGTGGCATCCTCATTTTTGATATTGTCCAGTCCATCCATCACCGAACTGTAATATCACAAACTTGAAAGTGAGCGCTTTAAGGTGGTTCCTCACGTAACTTACTTTAACTTTCCTTAAAACTTGGACAGTTCGTTATTAAAGATGTCAGAAATTTCTTTTCTAAATACTACACCCCTTTATCATGCAAATTTTTGAATACAAGTCCATTAAAAAATACATATATAACATGACCTCTCATGAAGGTTATTTAATCGTTCTTTGATAAGGGGTCGTACCCATATGCTGTGGACGATTTTTCGATTATTCAACCCCCCCCTTTTCCCGTGTAAGCTGTGTGTAAAGCAGAATTAAACAACCCCTTCCCATAGTTACGTTGACTTACTTTTTTTTACATTTTCAAAAAAAAATTTCATTCTAAAGTAATTGCTTTTAAAAAAGTCTTCTTGGCGTGATAGCAACAGCAAAGTGCAATTTTTATACTAAGAAAAAAAAAAACGAAACAGAAACGACGTTAGTTCGATGTCGTCGATTGAAGTTTCTTTGCTCGTTCGAGCGACCATTGTCTCACTTACCCTCGAGAATCCGTCGAGTTTATTGCTACCATCCACGGCGGCAAACTTCTCCGTGACTTTGCGCGGCGTTCCTTTGTAACCTGCAATAAAATTTAATTTAAAATTCGTTATTTCGACGCTTTCGTTCTTTTTAACTTCTACATCCAGGACGTCACGTTTGCCACTAAACAATAAACAATTCCGTGAATGTTTATAGGTGCATATACCGAGGGAAATAAACATTACAGTGCTGTCACTGTAAACTGGTGACATTCGGTCATGCAGGGACATTTTGACGATTCTGTGATTTTTACTTTTTTTTAAAAGAAATTCAGTTATCCCTATAAGTACCAACACCCATCGATTTCCCGTTGAAATCAAATGTGAAAAGACCTATTTGACTGAAAAACAAAAACACTTGGTGTGCAATCAAATGTGTGCATATATATTATAAGGATGAATAAGACAAACAAAGGTTATAATTCTCGCATTTTTCTTTCATTGCTCGCGAGTCCCTCACTGCAGCGAAGGCACTTATTCGACATAAATGTTTTGCTTTTCACTCTCGCGAGAGACTCGATGGAGAGAAAAGAAGCTCAACGAAGGGGAAGAAGACAGTACAGAAGATCCCGCTCTATTGCCAAAAAACACACCCCGACAAAGAGGTTTAAAAGAAAAAAAAAAAAAAGAGACCAAATCCCTCCCCCCACTCCACCTGATAAAAGAAGATACAGGCGGGGGGGCCGTTCAAAGAAAAAAAGGGGGGCGTCCGAAACTCCTGGCCAGCGGAGTTTCTTTCTTCGCCTTCGGGCTGTGGGCGAGTGTATGGCCGGATAAGATTAGTTCCGCAAAAAAGTAGGGAAGAGATACTTGCAGGCTGGATGGTCTGTGTATCCTCCTCCCCCCTCCTTTCTTTATCCTATTTTTCGAAAGCTTCTTCTTCTTTGAACTGTCACGAGGCGATGTAGGGGGTTTCGGGGGGATTGAATTTTTTAATTCGCGGGGCGGATGAGATTTACTTCTTTTGGCGGTTTGTATACGTTCTGGCACGCGTGTGTGGTCGATTTACAACTATGTGGCTATACAAAGGATATGCATGGGCGTGCTGTTTGCGCTCCGTGGGCTCTTTTATCGGGGCAAATGCTCGGTATTGCAAAGTGATGTTACGCACAAAGTTATTGTACACATGATTTTCGTTTTTGTACATTTAAGTATATAATGTATTTTGAAATGGCTATGGTGTTTCAAAATTACGGGACACGAGTCTCTGAAATTTCAGTATTACGTTGATAAAATACGCCCAATGTGTAATGATACTGGTGTTATTTATATCGTTTTTACAAAAAATTTCTACGAAAAAATCACAAATTTGATATTTATAACAATAATTAAATTTTTAGGAGTTTATTGCCTTTACTAACATAAAAGGTTGACGACGTCAATTTAAAAAAAAGCACGGAAAGTATAATTGTTTTTTACAACTGTACTGAAAAATGGGAAATTAAGTTTCGAAATATCCGTATTGATACCATAGCACTATTGATTGAATTTTAATGAAAAGAATGTATGCACAAGCATACTGCATGATGGATTAGTTATTAATTGAATCGCGAAACATCAGCTTGCTCCTTACAATACCGTCGGTGGAATCAGGTTGAATGGAAAACCCAATTATGCCACTGCTGAATTTGAAAAATGTCTCATCTCAAAACAAAATTAATTTTGCACATGAACAATATCATTTTTAATTTCATTTCTACAAAGCATACTATTTCGTGCCCAAGTCATTGTTATTTTTGACTTATAATTATAATATTTTATGACAAAAAATATGTAAAATCATAAAGAACAGGGAAAAACTATAAGGAGTCTTAACTTGATTAGTTTTTAATATGGTGCAACGCGCCCTGTAAGAACTAGCCCCTCAACATAGTGTTCATACTTAACATAAATTCCATAAAATAATATCGATAAACTTGATTGAAAAAGGAAAAAAAAAAAAAAAAAATTTAAACTAAATCTATACCGCAACTATATACAAAACTAAAATTTGTAAAGTAACAAATCATTTACATGAAATCAAAAATTTTACAAAGTCAATTTTTTACGTAATTTAACAATAATAAATTTAAATACATATATCTAGCCGCTGCATTGTCTGTCAGGAAATGTACTGTGATGAGCTTGTGCGGCACAATGTATAAATTGAATCAAGCGAAAAATATTTATCATAAAGCTTACTTTTTACACTAGTACAAACTTGTTCGAAAACTTGTTTGTTAATGTTTACCCCTGTTAAAACTAGCCCTTAGCTCCCCTACTTGTCACTTTATGAAATCCCATAACACCTAAAATTAGCACCCAATTGAGAAAAAAAAAAAAAAAAAAATTCCAAACAGCCCATTTCGAATAGCAGGTACAGTAAAAGGTCAAAGTTTCAATACCCAGAGTCGAGAGTACAGCAATGTGCTGCCGAGTAAACTTTCGCCATTATAACAAAGTCAATTGCCGCCCGACGATTTCCACGCTCGAGGTGCTGAGAAGAGAGAAAATAAGGGAACCCAGTTCGGCTGAATTCGTGTACCTACATGTATAAACGGCAGTACTCCAATTTGAAACGTCACATATTCATCGATCTTTCGTGAATGCGCCAACTTGAAACTACCCATTTCTATACGAATTGGAATTTCTCGTAAAAAAATCTATTAGGTTCGGCAAGTGGGTAATCAGAAAATGTGTATTGGATTGCAGTGGATGTAAAAAATTGATCAAAAATAAAGCTTATCACTTCCGAAATTCAACCTGCTCTATCTTGGTCATTTTTTGGTTTGAATGAAAAAAGAAAAATACGTTTACAAAAAAAAAAAAAAAATAATAATACTAACGAAACAAGCAAAANATAATAATTATAAATGCTTATAATTATAATATTTAAAAAATAAGCTTGAGCGACTATCAAACGGTACTTGGGCCGCACTTGGGTGACAATTGTGCAGCGGTATTTCGGCGGCATTTGGACAGCATGTTAGCAGCTATACTTGTAACAGCACTTGGGTGGTTGTTAAGCAGTACTTAAGTAGTGGTTCTTCGGCGGTACTTGGGTGGCACTCAGCAGCGGTACTTGGGCAGTAGTTTGGGGATATTTTAGTGGGACTTTAGCAGGACTTTGGCAGCACTTTAGAGTTACTTGGGCAGCATTTAAGCGGCGCTATTTCAGCAGCACTTACACATTAGTATTTGGGTGGCGAAACATGGGTGGCACTACAGCGGTACGTAGACGGCACTTACGCAACGGTACTTCGGCGGCACTTAGGCGGTACTTAGAAGGCACTTAAACAGTGGTACTTGGGTAGTATTTTGGTGGGACTTTGGTGGCACTAATGCAGTACTTGGGCGGCACTTAAGCAGTGGTACTTTATTGAAACTTAGGTGGCATTTGGGCAGCACTCTGGCGATACTTGGGTGGTACTTTGGTAGCATTAAGACAGTGGCACTTGGGTAGTACTTAATCAGCGCTTTGATGGCACTTGGGCGGTACTTGGGCAGCGGTACTTGGGAGGTACTTAGGTAGCACTTTAGCGGTACTTGAGCAGTACTTTGGCAGAATTTGAGCAGTGGCACTTGGGCAGCACTTCTTGGGTGGTACTTAATCGTACTTAAGCAGTGTTACTTGGGCGGTCCTTAGGTGACGCTTAAGCAGCGGTACTTTTGTGACACTTAAGCAGCGGTACTTTGGTGGCACTTGGACGGCACTTGGGCGGAACTTGGGTGGCACTTCTGTGGTACTTGGGTGGCACTTGGGCTGTACTTAAGTGGGACTTTGCCGTTACTCAGGCAGTACTCGGGTGGCATTAAAGCAGTGATACTTGGGCAGGACTTGGGTGGTTTTTGGGTGTCAATTAAGCAATGACACTAAGGTGATATGCCGACATTCTACTAAAGTACCGCTGCTTGAATGCCACCCAAGTACCGATCAAGTGTCGACAAAGTACCACCCAAGTGCCGTTGATCAAGTGCCTCGAAAATACTTCCCAAGTACCGCCTTCGTGGCGCCCAAGTACCACCGTAATACTGCTAAAATACCACCACGTATCTCGCAAAAGCCACTGCTTAAGTAGCGCCAAAGTACCGCCAAAGTACAGCCCAAGTGCCGCTGCTTAAGTGCCACCCAAGTACTGCTTCAGTACCGCCGAAGTACCGCCACCTAAATACTGCTGCATAAGTGCCACTACAATAGTGCTGCTTAAGAGCTTCACAAATAACCCTTAAGTCCTGCCAAATTTCCGCAAAAGTATCACCAAAGTATCGCCAAAGCACTGCCTAAGTACCACTGCTAAGTGCCATCCAAGTACCGGCGAAGTACCACTACTTAAGAACTGCCAAAGAACCACCCAAATGCGTTAAAGTCCTGCCTTCCAAGTACAGCTGCTTACATGCTGCCCAAATGCCACCGATGTATCGCTGCACAATTGTCACCCAAGTGCAGCAAAAGTACTCCCTGATACACGCAAAAAAAAATCAAGCAAGTATAGCATGAACACCATTTATACTATGAATTTCAAATGTTTACACTATAAGATAGGTCGAAGCGAGTACACTACGTAATGCTAGCTTACACAGTATGAGCATTATAAGCGTAGCGCGTGGAGCCCATGCGCAAAGTGCTTCGTGTGTACTCACACTGATTTTCGGTTAAAGCTATGCATGACAGAACTGACTCTTAAGAAACTCTACATGACTCATCACGTTGTTGGAAATCGTAAACAGTTGTAGCATGATTGAAAATTTATTATATACATCTAGAATCTATTCTTAAATTATTTTACGACAGCACAACTTTAAGAAAATGAAAACTACTATATCTAGAGAGGGAAGCAAGATGGATCAAAAATAATAATTTGTTAATTGATGAAATTTTTTGAAAACATATATATATATATNAGTGCCTTACGCCAGCCCGTTTTGTTGGGTTGTCTGCGCGGTCTCGGGACTGTACGCCTGCCGCTCGTCTCGCTGGGATGACCGTTGTGTATCAACAAATACATACATTACACACGAACATTATTCTTAAACTTGTTACTCAACGCCAGGGCAGTCTCCGTGGGTGGGACTGAGGGAGAGTGGCGACTCCCGGCCGGCCCGAGCAAGTAGCGGTCTTCTCTGGTGACAGAGAGGGCTGCTGCCCTGGTTTTAACCCTTTCCAAATACTTATTTCTAGAAAAAAAGGGTAGTGCTGGCCTTCGCGGGTCAGTACGACACTAAAAAGATGCTAAAATGAAAAACGTCGATGTAAAACAAATAATATTGTATTGTATTGTTAAGAGTAATTTTCATTTATTTGATTTAAAATATAATTGTTATAAGTCAAATCGCATTGCAAGATATCGAATGAGTATCAGATATACGGCATTTTTTTTTTA
Organism: Copidosoma floridanum; assembly: GCF_000648655.2. Next base: position 145,323 of record NW_019379487.1, on the reverse strand, counting down.
TAAATAAGTGAAATCAATAAAGAAAGTAAAGGCGGAAAACATTTTTTTAAATCCTTTACAAGCATCTTATCGCTCTAACGCATATCTGATACTCATTGGATAGCTCATGAAAAGGAGAAGTTTTTGTAATTAAATCGAGCAACTGGAATATCTCAACAAATTTTATAGTTGTGATTAAACTTATTGTGTGAATTCAAACTTTGTCCCCAAGCCCTCACCATTTTCACCAGTTCACACATAGTACATTTAACTTTTACAGAAAATTAGCGTGAGTACAAACGAACTACTTTGCGCATGGGCTCTACGCGCTAGTTCTGTGTGTATCCTAGTGTGGGAGCTACAGCAGACCATACTATATTCGTCTCGGTGCTTCTCCATGCAATATACACTTGAAATCCAATCGTTGTACGCATAATTCGAGAGTCATACTAGCGTAGTATAGATTCTTGCTTGAACTGTTAAATTTTTTTTTTCGTGTTGCAACTTAAGTTTATTATTTAAATATTTTAATTATGAGCATTTATTATTATTATTATCATTAATATTATGTACAATTGTATTTTTATCACTTTGATGATTTTAATCATCATGTTTACTATCGTTATCATCATCATCATTAACAGTTTCATTTAATGTGATGCTTATAATTAGAATGATCGGATAAAAATATCTTGGGTAAACTAAGAAACCTTTTCGTTCGCTTATTTATCTGTTTTACATTTCTGATACCCAGCCCTTTTTCTCCTTCTACTAACTTTATAGCTCTACGTTTATACTAATTTAATCACATTTTAGCGCTTTCTCCTGCCCACTAGGGTATCTCTTTAGATTTTGTTTACCGATCTACAGGTTCGTTGCTATGTTTTCGCAGTCGATGACTCCGTACTTTATGGTAGCCCGTGCCATTGAAATTTGCATTCTGCACATGCTGAAATTAAGCACTTTTTAAAATTCATTTATTTAAAGAATAATTGTCAAAAAATTGATCTGTAAATGGATTTTGACTCAGAAAAATATGCTCTACACGCCGGTTTCCGTTTATCAAGTACTTATGAGTACATCATTTTCAGTACCTTGCGCAGAAAAAATTTTTTTTTCAAGTCATTCATTAAGGATTAGTATGATTATTTGTATATGTGTAACATGCTATTATCGTGAAGTGCATGTCTGACTCATTTTACATTTATCAGAAATCCACAAAGCCTCACACCACTTTGATACAGCATTATCGTGAAGAACCACTTTAACTGTCTACCTTGTGTATGCTTTTGTTGTTGGTTTCAATTTCTATAGCATGTAATTAGAGGTAAGATAAGTTAAAATCAGTAGTCTAAAAGCTTGCCATTTCAGGACTTCAAAACGCCTTGGACGGTTTTTGGATTATTTGACCCCCCTCTTCCCTGGTGTTAACTTTGCGTAAATTAAAATATTAAAATTGAACATCCCCTTGTTAAAGTTACGTTGACTTACTTTTTTTTTACATTTTCGAAAAAAAAGTTTTAAATAATGTACCTTTTAATTAATGAGAAATAAATATCAAAATATTATAAGTTTTATTATATTATAACGAGAATTTTTTAAAACAAAGCATAACAGCATACAAAGCAACGTTAGTTATCGTAAGTATGAATATAAATATAAGCAAATTTAGCAATTATCTCGAAGAATGCCGTAATCAACAAAGATCCTAGCAACAAGGGTTCTCAGAGAAGTGACTTTAGATAAAATACAAAATTTTTGTATATTAATCATTAGGTAAATATAATTTGAAAACTAATATTTTAAAATAGAAAAGAATGTTTTATTACATATGAATTGCATGGTCCTCTTTTCCCCAGCGTAAATACCCGTATGGTTCCACCAAACGCCCCTCCCCCTAAAACTGACCACGGCATTTTGGTACGACACTTTACATAAAAACTGGGTTACGTGACATTTTTGTCGAAAATACATTGTATGTATTGTGACGTGGTGAACCGATGTCACGGTAAGAAGGTATGTCATAGTAGCAGACAAGAGGAGAGGCGGCACTATGCACACCAACACTACCCCACACATAAGTGGTGGCCTAAGTGGGGTTTTCGCTAGTTTCTCCATACCGGGCGCTTCCCCGGGTGGCGGATAGGGGCATCCTCTTAAAATATGAGGTGACGATGGGCAGCTGGGGTTGCTCTCTGTGGTGGTGGTCGGGGGCGTGGATCGGGAGGCATACATGGCGTTGGCATATGTATCTGCAGCGATGTGGACGGGGGACTAGTGCCCCATGCCTCCATCGGTGTGGATGCATGGGCCGGCTCTGCTTGTGCTCCTTGTTCTTCGCTTTTTGCTGCTTCCGTGGGTGGCACTCCATTGCTTGATGCGGGCCAACAAGAACTAGCACCCGTCCTGTATAGAAGTAAGCGGCGGTTAAAACGTTCTTCTCAGATACATGCATCACACACTCTCAGTAAACAAACACAGGGACACTTATGGATTGTTCTGGGTTGCGTGTGGCGGGTCCTTTTCCGGGCTTGCGTTGGAGGCCTGGCGGTGGGTGAAGCCGAATGATGAGGCCCGGGTAAGTCTGGGTAACCACATCTGATATGGCTGTACGCCTCATAAACAAAAAAGACGTGGTGGGCTGACTAATCTAGGCTTACTTCCACTGAGGAGGCTATATGGCGGCACCTTAGTGCCTTACGCCAGCCCGTTTTGTTGGGTTGTCTGCGCAGTCTCGGAACTGTACACCTGCCGCTCGTCTCGCTGGGATGACCGTGATGTACCAATAAATACATACATTACACACGAACACCATTCCTACTCTTGTTACTCAACGCCAGGGCAGTCTCCGCGGGTTTGACTGAGGGAGAGTGGCGACTCCCGGCTGGCCCGAGCAAGTAGCGGTTTTCTCTGGTAACAGAAAGGGCTGCTGCCGTGGTTTTAACCCTTTTAAAATACTTATTTCTAGAAAAAAAGGGTAGTGCTGGCCTTCGCGGGTCAGTACGACACTAAAAAGATGCTAAAATGAAAAACGTCGATGTAAAACAAATACCCCATGCGATAACCTCTCTAAGGTAATCCGCCGGCAGTTCTGATCCGGTGAAAGCCCGGGTGACTGACGCAGGCCCCACGGATTCTGGGGAGGGGGGGCCACAAAGACGTGTCTCATGGCCAACAGGGACTGCTAAATGTTCCATGGCCCTTTCTAACGGACAAAGGACGAAGAGGAAGCCTGTCGAGCATAGGCACTAACGACACCGAGGACAGCAACGTGTCAGTATTTAGCAGCCAGACAAGGAAGGAGCTTGCCTCTTTAGAAAAAAGTGTTACTAGGCTTGGAGTAAAGCGACAGCAAGTTGCTGATAAAGTCCAATCAGCAACGAATGACATTACGGAGACGCTACAACTGATTAACGATAAGTACGGCAACACAGCAAATGCTGTTAAAAATGGGCTCAAAGCGGCGCTTAAGCATCTTCAAGATGCAGAGGTGCTAAGAAAAGGCTGTCTTACTGAAGAAGATTTGTATACCAACGCTTAGAAGTCGTCATTTGAATCCCTGCAGTGGAGGGAAAAAAGGCGAGATAATGTCCGACGGCATGTACAGAAACGAACCCTGAACACTGCCTTAAAGGAAATAGAACGAAGTAAAAGAAACAGGAGCCCATCGGACAGCCCTGAGAAACGCCAGCAAATCATGCCTCCGAAGAAAAAGAAAACAGGCAGTGGCAAACAAGAAGAAATTCTCCTGAACGAAAAAACAAGCCAGAAGAAAAAAGTGGATGCGACAACAACAGTAGTAGTGAAGATGGCCGAAGGGCAGACCTTTGCATAGGTGCTAAGGACGATGAAGGCGAACTTTGACCCTGATAAGGCTAATGTGGCAGTCCAAAGTGTTGTCACTACAAGAAAAGGAGACATACTTATTAAGGCCAAAGAGGTGGAGAATGCTTCTACATTCTCACAGCAAATTAAAAAGTCGGTAGCCAGACAGGGTACTGTCAAAATTAGCAACAGAAAAGTTACATTAGAGGTCCGAGACCTGGATGCCATTGTAGAGCAAGATGAGGTCAAAGAGGCCTTCGCTAGGACTTTTGGACATCAGAGCCAGGAGCCAGAAGTAGCTCTCTTAAAGCCAAATGCCAGAGGACAGAGGCTGGCTTTAATAAAGGTGGACGAAGCATCTGCCAGACACGTAGAAAAGGAAGGCAGGTTACGAGTTGGCTTTGTGAGCTGCCGAATTCGAAGAAGAATCGAAGTAACAAGATGTTACAAATGCCTGGGATATGGACACGTCTCAGGCAACTGAAGGGAAGAAAACAGATCCAAGCTTTGCTTCCGGTGTGGAAGCTCAAACCACCGGAAGAAAGAGTGTCCAGGCCCAGCTTGGTGCTTCCTTTGCCCAACAACTGACAACAAGCACGAAGCAGGCAGTGGGAGCTGTCCTTTATTTAGAAGAGCTCTAGAAGAGGCCAGAAGGAAGACCGAAGCGGTCAGCTAGGTCAGCGGCCTACTATGAAGCACTAGACAGGGTGCTGGTCTTCAGGGACCCCGAGTATTTTTCAGGACTCGAGAGGATCAGCATCTCTAGGAAATGGTGGCGAGTTAGCTCGTTAATGCTGTGAGACGCGATGGTCTCCCTGGTGGCTCCACCCTGAAGTATAATGCTAACGCGGTTTCCGGGGTGGATCAAAAGCCACGCGGTATGGGGGAATGGGTTTAGTGGGTATGGGTGGTCTAATAAAAAAAATCCACCGAGTTCCACACTACCGCTGTCCCTGCGGTGTGCCTCAATGTATTTCCCCTCCCTCCACAAAAAAAAAAAAAACCCCACACATGGCCCTTGTATCGACCTATCCCTTCACTTATCCCTAATATAGGCAGCACTGCCAGCCTTTCACTGTGTGCAGCGGCGGGTGTGTGTGTGCTACCCGGACTGCCACTACGACCTTCACACACACGCTGTCAAGGACTGCTGGGTTTGAGTGCCAACCCCTGCTCGTCGGACCTTCCGGTGCCCGAGGATAGTGCTACAGAGAGAACCCTGCTGTAGCAAAAGAACGCTAGGCCTATTTCCTATTTATCCCGTCTCTACCGTAGACAAGCATTGTGCCGAGCAGCAACTGCCGAACCTGCACCTGCAGGGCTGAGGTTATATAGAGTCAGGCCAAGTCGGATAGTCGGGCAGAGTAAACGTTGTATAGAAATACTAATAAGTTCTGATTTATTAATAAACTCAAATAAATGCTTAGATGTATACTGATTGCCAGCTACCTCTCTTATCCGCTTAGCCCTATAGTAAGTCATAAAAAAAAATAATTTTATATGTGCCGTGTCTTGCTGCTGACTGCAAGGTGAGCAAGGAACGACACATCACAGTATATACACTAGTAGGGCTCCGCACCCGGAGCGCTCTGCGCACCAACCCTCCCCCCCCTTGTTGTGTTATAAGTCTAATTTTTTTTAAACAAGCTTTGAATTGATATCTTGTAAAGCCTTAAAAAATGATAAAATTATTTGTTAGTCTAAAACAAATAATTTAACAAAATATGTTAAAGTATAATTGACAGAATTCGGAAGACTACGGCATTTTTCAAAAATACTCGGGAATACATGTTCTACGCTGGGGAATGATTACTGGGCTGCTTTTGAGAAAATATGAAGAACAAGCTGCTAATTTCGAATAAAAGTGGTAAAGTTTATATAGAAAAAGAGATATGCCCTTGACTTTCTTTTTTGGTGGGCTTTATTATTCGTTCTAGTGGCCCTTTTTTTTAAATGAGTTGTCTATCCTGCATGTGTCAATATATATTTTTAAAACCCCGTTCTAAGCTCTTATAACTATTTCTGCCCCCTGCGCGCTCTGCGCATCAACTCCCGTAATTGCAAATAAAGATTTATGAAGTAGGGAAAAATCACGAATTATATTGATTGTTACTTAAAATTGATGTATGTAATAAATGTATATTCATCATAATTAATAACATGAATTTTTAACAACTTTCTTTTATTTTCCCTGACTAATGCCTAATTTTTATATATTTAAAACGACAGCGTTTGAAAGATTTCAAATATCGGCAAAATATAAAAATTTACGATATTGTCAGAGTTACAAATTAATTTTGTTTTAACGGTATCGTAAGTTGATTGGTTTTTTTCTTTCAATTTTTTATAACTAAAATTTTGGCCCATTTTTATTTTTTTTTTCGTTTACTTTTACTTCGTTAGGTTCGTTTTAAAAAGTTACAAAATGTCTAAGCAAAAATGTGACAGTGAATTAGACTCCCAAATTGCAACAAAAAAAAATTCTTCCTTTTACATTTACAGATAACTTTCTTACAATGGCTTGGACAGGGATGGCTTCTATTCTGTTTCCAAAGGGAATTACCACTCACAGAACTTTCAGACTTCCTTTAGACTTCAGCACTATAGAAAGTGCGTTCTTCCAGTTTGAGCCAAATAAACAAAAATTACGCAATGTATAAGTAATGATTCGGGATAAAGCTTCTATAACACCGGAAGAAGCGTTGGATATCATTGGTAGGACCTTGAAAGATGTATCTAGTAGTAATAAACCTTTTGGAAAAAGAATAATAATTTTAGGTGGAGACTTTCGTCAAATTCTTTGAGTAGTAAAAAAAGGAAGCTAAATTACCATTATTCAAGAAACCATAAAACTTTTAAATTTTCGGCCTTTGCTTAATATTTTTAATTTGAAAAATAATATACTTTCAATTGATACAAAAATTTTTTTCATGGCTACTGGATATAGGAGAAGGCAAAATTGAAACTTTTAGAATTCCTCAGACATGGAAAACAAATGATA
>NW_019379487.1:123718-133775 GCF_000648655.2 Copidosoma floridanum | reverse complement strand
TATCCTGTTATATTTCATTCCCAATGATAAAATTTTAAGACTCTTTACAGAGTCATACTCAACGAGAGTCGTCGCCTAACAAAGCTGACTGTGAACTTCGTGGCTCTTGGAAGTGTCAAGTGACAACCGAAGCGAGCCATGAAGCCTAAACACATGAAGTCAGCAAGTACCGGCCCCATAGCAAGTAAGACGAAGAAGTTTTAACGAAAACTTCGTGCAAGGTGCATTTCTTTGCGCGGCGTTTTAGTTAGAAGCCCACTGCCGCTCATCAAGTGCAGACGTTAATAACTAATGTTAAAAGATTGACCAGACGTTCCGTCTTTTCTCTGTTTCTTTTTATATGTATACAAGTAACATAAAACAAAGCGATACAAGAGTTATTAGAAAAAGAATTTAAGTTATTATAAAATAAATAATTATAAATCCAACAAAAAGAAGATGTACAAGTCATCCGAATTAATAATGAAAGCAGAGTTGCTAGTATTAGTTTCTAGCGGAAAGAAAGGTAAGTTAACCTGAATATTATATTCAACTCTCTACTTCTTCCTTCCTTTTTTTAAACAAACAAATAGTTGGACTATCTGCTGTCCCGCAGCCTGCGAAAGAGCGTGAGACTGTAGTCCACAGTTTTTGGTTTGAAGCTGAAAACAAACTTAAATGACATTAATCGTTATTTAACATAGAGACATTTGAAAAGTCATAAAAAAAACGTTCAAAAAAATATTTGTCAAAATTGTCGGAAAGATTGTGTAAGAGCAGAGCACCTTAAGAGACATTTTAAAGTATTTGATCGAAATAAACATCGTAAGTAAGTTCATTGTAAAAAAATTGTTTGTTTCGGTGAAATAAAATTTTATGTGAAAATTAGACTATTTGTAACAGTTAATATATAAGGCTTTACAAATTTATTCACATGATATATGGAAAAGCTGGGGAAAGCCAGGGGGAGTATGAGGGGAGCTAAAGGGGAGCAGAGGGATAGTGAAGGGGAGCGAGGGGAGATAAAAAAGTAGGATTGCTCGAAAAATGCAAGAAAATAAAAGAAAAACTACCTTATTTGGTGGGAGCTAAGAAGTAGAAAGAATTTTTTATTTTCAGTTTCAATGACACGTATAAAAATAATTTTTTTACAGTGTTTCACACGGTAAATTAAGAAAATCGTTTGTACTTTGTGCTGTTAAAATTTAATTAAAAATTAGAAATATTTTTTAAACTTTTAAAAATGTCATGAATAATAATGTTAATGAATGGTGACATTATTATAAATTTNGTAAAGCACAACTGACTTGATACAGTTTACAGACTTACTACTGACAAAACGGACAAAGACAATAAAGAGATCTGACGAGAAATTTAGAAGGCATGGTAGCTTACACTGCACTAACTATAGGGCGCGCAAGTATCACCTTGCCTGCTATTAAAATTTAATTAAAAATCAAACTAAATATTAAAAAAATTTTTTTAAATAAACAATATATAAGTGAACGTGAAAGGAAACGAAAATTGTTTATTCAGAACTTATTTTCTGAATAGTGACAGAAATTTTCATATAAGAGCTCGTTCTTAAGTAATCAATAATGTTGTAAATAAATGGCGAAATTATTATAAATTTATAGTAGGAAACGATTATTATCAAAATTTAAAAGGTAGTGATAAATGTATTAACATAATGTCAAAAAAGGGGAGTAATGGCTTAAGTATTGAACTTAAAAGCTTCTCAAATTTATTACATGTTCACGTTATAGTCAATTTCTCGAACAACGATATGAAACCATAGGGAAATTTAAATAGTAATCTTAAACTAAAAATTAATCTTACAGAAAAAATATAATAAAAAATATTGCAATTGGTCGATTAAACATTTTATCTTCAAAAGATCATGAAATACTTTTTTTTTTAACTTGTATTAAATAAAGGAATTTGTTCGACATCGTTTGAAGACGTTAGGACATATAAAGAAATAGCTTATAAAACTTTTAAAGATACTGCAATTGCACTGGGTTTAATAGACAATGATAAAAAAATGTTATTCTTCCATCGCATAACGAGAGCATCTCTTATTTGAGTAATAAAATTGTTAAAAAATTAACTGGAAAATTGAAAACTTACCATAGTATAGATAATGCAACTTACAAAGGGGTTGATAAATTAGACGATAATATTTATTTAAATTTTCCGGTGGAAATGTTTGACAATATTCGTTAAGGATTACCACCTCAAGAACTAAATCTAAAAATTGATACAATAGTAATGTTACTGAGAAATTAAAGTAAATCAGGTGGCCTCTGTAATGGAACACGTATACAAATCACAAAATTATCACAGTAGAATATAGAAGGAGGAATAATAACTAGAGAGAAAATCGTAAATAGAGTCTTTATTCCAAGAATAACTTTAGACACAGGAAACTCCTCAACATTGCCGTTTATTTTGTATCGTAAACAATTTCCAATCGTTGTGGCATTGGCTATGACAATAAACAAATCCCAAGGGCAAAGTTTCGATGATGTAGGTTTGTCTTTTAAAAAACCCTTATTTTCTCATTTTCCATAATATGTGGCTTTATTAAGATGCCAAGATAAAAATAATTTAATTATTCAAGTAGAAAGGCAAATAATACAGAAATAGAAAATATTATTTGGAAAGAGATTTTGACATAACTTATTGACTTTACTTGATGATTTTTATAGATAAATCGGCAATATTCATGGTAATAAATTGAAAGTCACTTATTACTATTTTATCATTTAACAAGTATACATTACATGATGTAAGAAAAATGGTGTGGGAGGCCTGTGAGGGGCCGTTGGGAATCTTTGAAGGGACGGGAAAAATTGTGTGGGGGGCTGAGGGATGAGTGTGGGAAGGGGATCTGTAGTGGGTTTAAGGAAAAAGTTAGAAAATGTCAAATAAGCGATGACAATGGTCGAATTTCAGCTTATTGGTGGGGAAGGGGCTGTGGGTGGCCTCTGGAGGGTCTGTAGGGGGGCTGTAGAAGGCAGTGGAGTTGATATAAGAGATGCCTCACAAAAATAACTATATAATATAAGGATATATGTATGTGTGTGTGTGTGTGTATATACATCTATATTATATGGTATTTGTGTGGGGCATTCCACATATACCCCTTAGAGTCCTCTTACAGCCCTCCCACAGCCTTCCCACAAATAAGCTGAAATTCGACCATTTTCATCGCTAATTTAACATTTTTTAACTATTTTCTTGGACCCCTCACAGCCTTCCCACACTCATCCCTCAGCCCCCCACACAATTTTTCCCGTCCCTTCAAAGATTCCCAACGGCCCCTCACAGGCCTCCCACACCATTTTTCTTACATCATGTAATGTATACTTGTTAAATGATAAAATAATAATAAGTGACTTTAAATTTATTACCATAAATATTGCCGATTTATCTACAAAAATCATCAAGTAAAGTCAATAAGTTATGTCAAAATCTCTTTCCAAATAATATTTTCTATTTCTGTATTATTTGCCTTTCTACTTGAATAATTAAATTATTTTTATCTTGGCATCTTAATAAAGCCACATATTATGGAAAATGAGAAAATAAGGGTTTTTTAAAAGACAAACCTACATCATCGAAACTTTGCCCTTGGGATTTGTTTATTGTCATAGCCAATGCTACAACGATTGGAAATTGTTTACGATACAAAATAAACGGCAATGTTGAGGAGTTTCCTGTGTCTAAAGTTATTCTTGGAATAAAGACTCTATTTACGATTTTCTCTCTAGTTATTATTCCTCCTTCTGTATTCTACTGTAATAATTTTGTGATTTGTATACGTGTTCCATTACAGAGGCCACCTGATATACTTTAATTTCTCAGTAACATCACTATTGTATCAATTTTTAGATTTAGTTCTTGAGGTGGTAATCCTTAACGAATATTGTCAAATATTTCCACCGGAAAATTTAAATAAATATTATCGTCTAATTTATCAACCCCTTTGTAAGTTGCGTTATCTATATTACAGTAAGTTTTAATTTTTCCAGTTAATTTTTTAACAATTTTATTATTCGAAAAAGAGATGTTATCGTTATGCGATGGAAGTATAACACTATTCATTGAACAATTTTAGATATTAGAAAATATTTGAGAACATACATCATTTAAGATGCAATTTTAAGGAATGTTTAAAGTTTTTATGTACCATTCTCCAATTTTTAATAATAATTTTGAAATATCTTTATCGTTATAACGAATATTGATTTCTTATTTTAAAATTTCGAATGAGTTCCATATAAATAAAGATTTAATAAATTGGTCGAGTACAATTTTTTTATTACCGTTTTGTATCACTAGGAGAATCTGACAAAAATCACCTCCTAAAGTAATTAATTTATTTCTAAAATATTTTTAGTATTACGTATATCTCCTAACGTTCCGTCTACAATTTCCAATACTTTTTTAGGAATCATTAAAGCCTCATTTCAAATAATTAAATCAACTTCTCTTAACCTTTTTTATCTGACTCGAATTCTAAAAATACACTCTCTGTATTATAAAGATCTAAAGAAAGTCTAACAGTTTTATGACTGTCATCCCCTTTAGAAGCAAAATTGATGCTATGCCAGTCCATGCCATTGACATGATTGTTTTATTTTAAGGAATGAAAAAATAAATTAACATTTTACTTAAATAAGTTTTTCCTGACCCTTCAGGACCATCTATAAAGAAAACATTTTTTTTTTGTTCGCAAATAAAATGAAATATATTTTTCTGATCATTATTCAAACTTTTATACATCGAGTTAAACATTTTTTTGCTGAAACATATTTCATCATCTATATCTTCTTTTTGTACTCTCCTTTTTTTTGGTCTAGGTAAACTAAAGCATCCACATGGTTTATCTTCTGATCCTAGAATATGGTTCATATGTAAAAGAGCTAAATTATATTTATTATTAGGCAAACCCTTCGTAAAAAATTCTTTGTATTTATTCCATATTTTATCACCTTGAACGTTTTCTGAAATTAAAAGTTATTCAAAAAATTGTCTGAATTGATATGGAAACATAATAGCAATTGCTTCTTTAAGAATATTATCGATTTTTTCATCATTGTCTATTAAACCCATTACAATTGCAGTATCTTTAGAAGTTTTATAAGTTATTTCTTTGTATGTTGTAATGTCTTTGAAAAATGTCGAACCAGTTACTTTATTTAATACAAGTTAAAAAAAAATCTTTTAAGATCTTTTGAAGATACAATGTTTAATTGACCAATTGCGAAATTTTTTCTTCAAGATTAATATTTAGTGTAAGATTACTATTTGAATTTCCATATGTTTGAATATCGTTGTTCAAGAAATTAACTATAACGTGAACACGTAGTGAATCTGAGAAGCTTCTTATTTCAGTACTTGTACCATAAGTCTCATTTTTTGACATTATGTTAGTATATTTATCACTACTTTTTACATTTTGATAATAATCGTTTTCTACTGTAAATTCATAATAATTTTTCCTTTTATTTACAACATTATTGATAACTAAAGAGTAAGCTCTCATGTGGAAATCTTCGTCACTGTACAGAAAATAAGAAAAAGTTTTGAATAAACAATTTCCGTCCCCTNTGAAAAAAACTCTCAACGTACCACAATAGTACCTTCTGGGTGATGTGGAAATTTACCGATTAGTATATATAGCTAATGCTTATGTGATTAAAGTGATTAAAACTTTTCGTTTCTTAGAATTTGATCATTAAAATAATAATGTATACCTTTTTTCTCTAAACATAACGGAGAGTTCTGAAAAAAAACTTCTAACCTACCACAATAGTTCCTTCTGGGTTGTCTGGAAATTAACTGATTAATATAAAACTAATGCTTAACGATGTAGATCAAAAACTTTCTTTCTTCAAGAATTTCTGGGCACCAACCTCCCTTTACTAACAGATAAAATTTCAGTTAGAACAGTAGGAGGTTGGCGCATGGAGCGCGCAGTGGGGAGAAAGCCCCACTAGTATGTGTATACGTATACATATAGCGTCAGATAATCTTGCGTCTTATAAGGATTTTTTTATTCAATTCAAAAATTTTCAGTACTAAATAGAAGAAATTAATAACAATTTTATTTTGTGGACAAAAAACCTTTGATGAGAGAAATTTAAAATTTGGAGCCCATTTTCAGTCGAAAAAAAAGTTTCTTGTATTTTACAGATATTTCTGAGAATTTTTCTGGTAGGCTCTGCAATGCTGTGTTATCTTACTAATATATAAAGCCAAGTCACTAAAACCGTTGTAATCGCTAACCGCTAAAGCTACTGAACCGATTTTGATGAAATTTTGCACACCGATTTTCGACACTTTCTAGATAGTTTTAGTACAATTTTTATCTTAAAAAATTTAATAACAATAGCAACGAATAAGCTCAAAGTTTTGTAAAAATTCGCCAGCTTTTCACTTTAGTTTAGTAGGATACACAAGGTGGCGTCAACAAAAAATCGAAGCTATCTGCAACATAATTAACTAAGTGTGGTTATATTACGCCAGAGGGTCTCGAGAATTTGGGCAGTCGTTTACCGTCAGTTCATCAAGCTGCATTGAGAATATATAGATGATAGTCATGCAGCTGTGTATCCCGGTTACCGACGACACTCTTCTCCAATGAGCAAGTGACAGAGGTCTACTTCCACCTTAATCCTCCACGATAGACGAGTACTACCAATAAAAAATTATTCAAACCGATTACGTCTCCAGCGGAATACTAGGAGACGTGTCTAGCCAGAGCACAACCTGCTCCAACATTTCAGAGGTAGCTGATTAAAAAAAGTCATTTTGACACCTCATAACAAACGCTCGTATATTTCAAGTAATCAAATTTTTGAGTTTCATTAAAGGGACAGTACATACTTATTACAGTATAGATTATGCACAATATAAAGGAAGTGATTGCACGGATGATAATATAAACAAATTTTCCAAAATAAACTCTGAATTGTATAATAAAGAATAACTCCTATTAATATCATTAAAACAAAAATATTACAGTGTAATTTAAAGGCAAAAATAATAATTTGTCAAAAATTTAGTAAGAGAGATTTTAAACTAAGAATTACTTTATATACCAGTAAAAATATTTTTGCCGTTAATTATACACAGAAAACAGTTTCTATTAGTTCTAGCTTTTCCCATGAAAATCAATAAATTACAAGATCAAAGTTTCGAAAAATTAGAATTTGGCTACGAAAGACCTTTGTTTTCTCTTAGACAACTGTACGTACTGGTATGAAGATGTAAAAATCTTAAGAATATATTTATACACAATGTTTCCCAAAATCAATCAAACCTTGAAAATATTGTATGGAAAGAGGTTTTTGATCGTTAACGAATTAAATATTTCTTTGTCAAAGCTTATTCTTCATAATCTTTTTTTTTTTTTTTGTAAAAAATTAAGTATTACTAATATATAAAGCAAAGTCGCTAAAACCGTTGTAATCGCTAACCGCGAGAACTACTCAACCGATCGTGTTGAAATTTTGCATACTGATTCCTGATACTTCCTAGATGGTTTTAGAATAGTTTTTATCTTGAAAAAGTTAATAACAATAGCAATAAGTAAGCTTAAAGTTTTTCAAAAATATGCCAGCTTTTCACGTTAGTTTAGTAGGATCCGCTAGGTGGCGTTCACATAATTTCGAAGCTACCTGCAACAGAATTAAATAAGTGTGGTTATAATATGCTGGAGCATCCTGGAAACTTTCGCAGTCAAGTACCGGCAGTACATCGAGCTGCATCAAGAAGGTTAATATTAGTCGTGCAGCTGGATATCCCGGTTACCGACAACATACTTCTCTAATGGGCAAGTGACCTAGGTCTACTTCCATCCGCAACCTCCAGGATTGGTGAGTGCCAACAATGAAAAAACATTCTAACTAATACCGTCTCCAGTAGAATATCAGGAGACGCATCTAGCCAAAACACAACATGCTCCAATATTTCAGAGTTATGTGAACATTTCACGATCCGAACTGGTGCCATCAGACGATTTTATACTACAAATGCAAGCCACAGTAGACAGCCCTGAAAAGCACAGGCAGACACAACGCCTTTCTTCTCAGTAGTCGTCCCAAGAGCATACCCACAGAGAAGGTATTCTCTAGGCCCATTTTTACCACTAACGAGGAGCGGTTGGTTATCCGGGGAACGACCTAAAGACGAGATATTATTTGGTCAGCGGCGTACCTCCCTCCATCACGATCTCCGTACACAGAGGCTTCAAGGGTAAGAGTCAAGCTACCAACAGTTGGCTCTCCATCATCAAGAATAATAATAAAGAATAACTAGAAACTTCACCACTAGCGTTTTTCAGAGCTCATATAAGTATTAACGTTCGTTATTAAACCTTCAATCTCATCGGTTCTTTTAAGGGCCACTTAAGTTTAAACTACTTTGCCAACAAATACATTTTCACTGCCATTTCCGGAAACATTATTCGTCGACTAAAAGACTACGTAAAGCCGGCCACTATTAAACCAAGTCAGTCATTCACTGGCAGTCATCACGAGCGGAGTAGTTCTTCGCAAGGCTGGGAACCCCGATAACCGACGACCCTATATTACCCTCACGACTCTAAGCATTCAACCAGGAATCTGCGATCCTCTCCAAGATCTGCGCTGGAAGAACCTAACAGCTATGAAGAGACAAAAAACTTGAGCCAACGGAACAGTCTCTAACGGGCAAGCATCACGAACCAATCTCCCCATTGTAGATCACCAAAACAACTGAGTCCACAAAAAAAGATGCTTAAAACACTAACGTCTTCGACGTTATACTATGAGACGTTGGGGAAGATCTCTATAGCTAGCTCTAAAGCTTCGGACTTTGTAATTTTTCTCTTGATCATTCTAGGGCTTCGACAGCAGGCCAGAGAAGACAACCCTGAGGTATCCAGGCAGTCATAATTGCTGTTAACTTTAGTCTAGAAAGAGTTCACTTGAGAAACTCACCGATTTTTTTAGGGCCATCGGATGTCGAACTACCTTACCAACAAATATCTTAGAACTTAACAAAGTTAACATAAAACAGCCTTTAGGGCTCACTAAAGTCTTAACCATACCAAAAGTCGTAAGTAGGCGAATTAAAAGAAATACGTTATATGCATCTAATCAATAACATTTTAGACGTCAAGAAACTGATGCAGAACATTTGTCGAGATTGAAGCAGTAGCGTTAAAATTGACTAATAAAGAATTTATTGCGTGAGGAATCAGCTTTTTAAATTAGTTCCCTCACAGTCATTTCTTAATTCTTCCAGATTTTTAAATAGGTACAATATGTATTTGTATTTTTGTCGCGATAAAAAATGTAGAAACGAAGTTCTAGGACTTTGTTGCTCTGATTGTAAAGTTATGAGATAAGAGAAAATAATGTTTTTTTAATGTATACTTTTTGGGGATTTTAAATCTTTAACAGCTTTAAAAAATAGCTCTTTTCGTAGATTATACGGGAAAAACTGCAAATTAACGGCCCTTTAAGGCCAACGATTATTTTATGGCATAAAGAATGCACAGTCCTTCTCACCATAATTATTTTAAAAAAAATTTTTTTACAGCTGTATGGATTCCGAACAAACATGTTTTTAATAAGATTTTTGCTCTGAGAAGTGTCAGGAATACATGTAAAATTTCTAACTGAAAATGTTTCACGTTACATGTTTACACACGATGGTGTTCCGTTTAGTTAGTCTCGGGCGAAACCGTGACGGGAGGCCACTAGTTTTGAAGTAAATGTTAATTTATTTAAAAAATTAGACTTTAAACAAGTAAAAACAAAAAAAAATTACTTGTTTATCACGACACTGTATTTTTAAGTTATTAAAAAAAAATAGAAACACTCACACTACAAAACTTTTTATGTATAAAATAACTTCGACCTTTATCTTGAAAATCTTGAAGTATAGTTAAAAATTAATGTTACAAACTTTAAGAATAAGACATCTCTTAATTTCGGATTCAAATTTTTACTATTACAAAAATCGTCGTAAATTTCAAACGCAAAATTAATAATAACAAAAATTTTATATTTCTATTTTC